>CM076570.1:1097536732-1097888545 GCA_034641835.2 Pinus albicaulis | reverse complement strand
GATATATTTAATACTTGAAAGTTGTGAATTGAATTCATAACATGAAACTTATTATCGCTACAGCTTCCTTCAATACAAAAATGATCGCTCCTTTCCTTCTGAAAAAAAATTCAGAAAAAGTTCTTGAAAATTAAAAGCTACCGTCCCCAAAGATTGTAACCATTGTACTCCTAGTACAACATCAGCGCCTCCCATAGGAATGGAAAGCATTGGACTAGTCAATACATATTCCCCCATGGTTAGCTTGATATTATGGCATTTTCCAGAGCAATTTATAGTTCCTCCATTTGCAACCATCACTTGACATTCTGGTGCTGGGTATAGGAAACAATTTAATTCCTTGGCTACCTTACAATTAATAAAATTATGGGTGCTACCTGAATCAATCAACACTATTACCTTTTCTTCTTGATTTGTCCTTGTATCTTGAGAGTTTGAGGAGTGGTAATTCCTACCAGTGCATTACACGATATGGTCGGATTCATTTCTTCCTCTTCTAGGGTTGGTTCCTGGTGCATATCCTCTTCTTGTTCATTTTCTTCTTCCTCTTCACAATCTATGTAAAATAATTTCTTCTCAGCACACTTATGACCTTTAGTGTATTTGCTATCACAACTGTAGCAAAGCCCTTTTGCTCTTTTTTCTTCCATTTGTTGTGGTGTCAACCTTGTAGGTTGTGGAAATCTAGACGTAGCAACACTTCCTTCTTTATAGAATTGAGTGGTAGGCTTCCTTGTCGCCATTATTTTACATTCAAATTTTCTTGCCAACCTGAATGCCTTCTCCAATGAATCCGATTCCAAAAAACGAACTTCATGTTGGATGTTATCCTTTAAAGTGCCTATGAAGAGATCAATCCTGTGTTCCTCTGGAATATCAGTTACCCTTATATTCAATTTTTGAAGTCCTCAATGTGCTCCCCCACTAAACCCTTTTGTTTGAGATTTATCAATTGGCTAAAGAAGGTGTTGCTCTTTGTATCCTCATAATGTGCTATCATTTCCTCCGTAAAAATTGACCAAGTGACAATTTTTTTACGGGAGCAAAGCCATCGATACCATACAAATATATTTTGTTCTAAATGTAAAGTTGCAATGCGTACCTTTTGTGTGTTTTGCACATTATGGAGATCAAAATATTGCTCCATCTGTAGTATCCATGTTACAGGATCCTTTGCATCAAACTTCCTCATATCCATTTTTGGAATATGGTGGTTCTTCCCGCCAACATTAGAGTTTATGAAGTCACGATTAACATTTATTTTGTTCTCATCATGAGTTTCCTCTACTATCTTTTCACCATTAAGAAACATTTCTTGTATCAACTTTGTCAAACCTTCCATGTCTGCTTTTAGATCATTCTTCATGTTTTCCATGTTGTCTTTCATTTTTTTTATCGATCTTAGATTCCATGTCATCCATATTAGATTCCATGCCAGATTCCATGCCATCTATCTTAGATTCCATGCCTTTCTTCAAACCATCCATATTCGCTTCCACACCTTTCTTCAAAACTTCCATTTTAATTTTTGTTTCTCTTTGCGAGAGCGAAATTTGGTGCACTTGCTCTTGTAATTTTGATAGATCATGTTGCAATTCTTCATCTTCATGAGTCATAGTAGAGCCTTCTAAAGGCTTAATGGGTATTGAATTCTTTTTAGGGGACATTTTAGACTCCAATATTGATATATATTCTACAATAGGCCCTTGCAATCAATTAACCTTGATTCTTCAAACAAGACTTATGCAATTCGGAAAAAAAAATACACACCTTTTACTTGCTTTGAGGAGCTCGATATTGAAATTGTATTATCTATGTGATTGTGGATCTTAAATATCTGAAATTAAGCACTGAAGTAGCCCTCTAAATTATCTTTTGAATGCCACAGGTATGACCTGATTTGGATTCTCCAAGACAAAGTTGTGTCCAATCTCCCACAATGACCTAATTATGGACTGGTTCAGTAGAGCGAACTTGTACGACTTTCCACATGTCACTGTTTCATCCTTCTCTTTGAGGTGTTAGCCAAGAAACTGCAATTAATGACAACATGACCAATTTTTACGACACTCCAATCTGATGCCCAGAGAGAGATTTATTGAACTTTTCCCACGATCACCTCTTTGAGATGAAATTCAGGAGCTTGAAAAAGCACTACCTTCCACAGATCATATCTCCAAAAATATTGCGAACCAAGCTCTAAAATTTTTTGAAGAATTTCCTCAGGATTTCAGCTTCGCACCATACGAATTTTAGATTCTGAAACTTCGTAGAAAAAAATTTGTTGCACAAATTCCACGATGACCTGTTTAGGATCCTGAAAAAAGACCTAACTTCCACAGATCATATCTCCGAAAATATTCCGAACCAGACTCTGAAATTTTTAGACAATCTTCCTTAAGATTTCGGCTTCACACCCTAAAAATTTCAGCTTCTGAAACTTTGTAGAAAAACATTTATAGCGCAAATTCCACGATGACCTGTTTGGAGCAGCGAAACCCTAGAATCCAAAGCTCTGATACCAAATGTTTTGTAACCAGCTCCAAAAAGAGAAGAAAAGAGATATCAACGCCTTAGAAATGAGCCACTTCGAGAGGGAAACCTCCAATACATTACATAAATGAACAATTCTTTGATGATACAATATTTTACAAAACCTCCTTTCTATATATAGGAGTCCATGTGGCCATAATGTAATCCTAGTGGGCCACAATGTAATCCTAGCCGACCTAACAATAATAATTTAAGGGCACAATAATAACAAAATGGGGGTTACAAGGGTACAATAATAACAATAATGGGGTTACACTAACAATAATAAGGGACTATACTAGTGATATAGGGACCTAACAAGCTCAAGGGGGGAAATATTTCATCAAGATTGAATTGAAGTCCAGTTATCACCAGGTATGTAGAAATTTGAATAACTGTTAAATTATTCACCGAGATTATCCTAATCACACACTATTTGAGCTTCACGCATAATACATAACCTCTTCTACTATTGATCATTAATTGCGGAAATATAAACAATTGCATGCGCACATTAAAACCATAAACAATCACATATTAACACAGTATTTATGGGAAAGCTTAAAGCTGAAAACCCCCAAATATGCAGCATATTATATTATTAAGTCATGTAACAATCATTGTACAAACTCTCACAAGCTCTAGGTACAATCTCCAATTGTTACTACAACTAGGATCTATCGCTTGTGCTCTAATCCCGGTCCACAATGCTTTACTCTCTTTTAAAAATCAAGATGAATAATGACCCAATCTGATTGAATCCACTTTATACCTTCTTTAATCCTCATTGGCATCTCCATGAATGTGTGGTGCAAACTCATGCACCAGTGGTCTGTTGATAGTCCTTGCTCTTTCACCTACCTCTCCTTTGACACTCATGAAGCGTCACATGCAAGTTAGCGTTATTATTCTCTAGTTGATTAATGAGTTTATAATTAGTCAATTAATTAATAATTAATTCACACCACTCTTCACTAGTGTATCAATCAGTTAGACTGGATACAACTAGCTCAATTATGTTTAGATTAGTTAAACTGAAAACAACTCCATTAACTCCTCAATCAACTCCACCAAACTCTGTCACATGAGTTCTAGCTGAAGTCTCCATGCAATAGCTCCACTTAACCCTCAGGAATAGCGTAATTCCTTCTGTCAGCTCCTGTGCCACATCTGTGCACTTAACTGAAGTGCTCCAAGAGAATAAGATAATGTTTATAGTCCAAATATTGTTAAGAGCTAATAATATTCGACATATCTATTTTTAGACTGGCAATCTAAAAATAGATTCCGCCCAGTATGTCTAAAAATAGAAGTCCATCTATTTTTTCTGACTTGACCAACCATCCACAAATAGCATCCTGCAACTCATAGAACATGATTCATATGTCTAAAAATAGACATAGTCTAAAAAAAGACTTTGCGCCAAAAATAGCCTGCGGGCCCACTTAGTGAAGGCGATTCCTTTCCACTAAGCTCATCATCTTGTTGCAATCTCAACAAGGTACTTATCGAACCCTCCTATGTGTGGAAGACTACCTTCAAATCCAAGGAGGGCCTTTTTGAATGGCTAGTCATGTCTTCCGTCTTGACGAATTCCCTCGTAGGCTAATGGACGACATCTTGCGACCCTTTACCAACTCATTTGTGGTGGTGTATTTGGATGACATATTCATCTTTAAAAAAAGCTAGGAATAGCACCTCCATCATATTTGACAGGTCCTCCAAACCCTGCAACAACATAATTTGTGTGCCAATTTGGAGAAATGCACTTTTGGTATGACCCAGATTCAATATCTGGGGCATATCATTGATGAGTTGGGTATACATGTGGACCCAACCAAGATACAAGTCATTCTAGATTGGCTAGCCCCAAACACTCTAACATACCTCTGCAAATTTATGGGTCTTGCCAATTTCTACCGTAGGTTCATGTTGGGGTTCTCTCATATCACTTGGTCTTTGAGTCAATTCACCAAGGGAGGACCAAAAGAAAATTTCTTTTGCTCTGAATCCCAACATAAGGCATTTTTCGAGTTGAAGCATCACCTCTGCTCTGCTCCAATTATCACATTACCCCACTTGCAACAACCATTTGATATTGAGATAGATGCCTCCAACTATGTTATTGGTGTAGTTCTTACTCAAAAAGGGCATGCAATGGCATATCTCTATGATATAATTTCATGCATAGTCCTAAATTATCGCACCTATGAAAAAAAGATGTATTCCATTGTGCATGCCTGCCGACAATGGAAGCATTACATTCTGGGGAAGGAAACGAGCATCCACACAAACCACAAACCCCTGTAGTTCATATAGACACAAGGGAAGTTGCAGAACGATCGCCATACAAAATGGTCCACATATCTGCAACAATTCAATTTGAACTTTAAGTACAAGAAGGGTAGCACCAACAATGTTTCAAACTACCTTAGCTGACCACCAGTCATGGCACTGACCACAATGGTCGACTCTTGTGGGCATGAGACTTTAGGGTGGCCACATATTTACAAGAGCAATCTAGAATTTAGCAACACATACCAGATGCTCCTGAAAGGCAAACACATTCCAAATTTTCACCTCCAAGAGGGATTGCTATGGCACTTGAGACACCTCTATGTTCCTTAAAGTGAGCATGCCAATATGATTTTGGAGGCACACTATAGTTGGGTCAATGGAAATTTTGGGGTAGAGAAAACATTGGATGTGTTGTAGAAGTATTTTTATTGACCGAACCTTTGACATAATGTTGGGAAGTAGATAAAATATTGCACTATCTGTGTTAGAAAATTGTATATTACAGAGCAATGCAACACATAAAATATGTGGAAACACAAACACAAAAAATATGTAAAACGAGAGAGACACAGATATACATGGTTCACCGAATTTGGGCTACATCCACCCCGAACAGCCAATCCTTCTTTTCTATTATCTAGAAAAATGAAGAGACACAACCTACAATAGATCCATTGTAATATCCTTTGTTCTCTCTCACAGTCTCCCTATCTGTTTCTCGCTCTGAGAATACACATACAATACATAGGTGCAATAAAACACCCTCATACAAAACGAGGGGTTGCCTTCTAGGGAGAAAAACCATAAAATAAACATAGCTTCTACCAGCATATCATCCACCTAATGAATGTCCCAAATTGACTAGAAATTACTATACTTTTACAAGGCAATTTTACATCTCAGCGCCCTGGACCCCCCAAGCAACGTTCAATTACTCGTGGAGTTTCTGCCTTGTTAATAACAGGGGTCCAACGCTGTGATACAAAATAAAGAAGATAATCAATCTCCAAACCCAACAATCTCCCAGTTGGAAATTGATTGTAGTAACTCCTCTGCTGCTTCATTTACTGGACAATTACTCCACTTTGGACCTAGTTGTTTCTCATTTTCATCATCATACTTGAAGACCAATTGAAACTGAGCATAATCTCAGTTTGTCCCTGGTTACAACTTTTGTTAGCATATTTGCAGGATTCTGGCTAGTGTGTATCTTTTCTAGCTTCAACTATCCATCTTCCAATACTGACCATATGAAATGGTACTTGAGTTGTATGTGTTTAGTTCTGGAATGAAATTCCGAGTTCTTGGCAAGGTGAATGGCACTTTGGCTGTCACTGTATAACATGCCCATCTCATGCTTCTTACCCAATTCATCCATAAACCTTTGTAACAAAATCATTTCTTTACTAGCCTCTGTAGCAACAACATACTCTACTTCTGTTGTTGAAAGTGCAACAACACTGTGGATTTATGAAACCCAAATAATAGTTGTTCCACCTACAGTAAATACATACCTGTAGTGCTCCTCCTGTTATCTCTATCACCTTCCATATCTACATCAACATATCCCTGTAGAGAAATGTTTGAACCACCAAAGCATAATGATTGATTTGTGGTACCTCTCAAATATCTGAGAATCCATTTCACTACCATCCAATGTTCTTTTCCTAGATTTTTCATGTACCTACTTACAACTCCCATTGCATGTGCAATATCAGGCCTTGTGAAGACCATTGCATACATTAAGCTTCCAACTGATGATGCATATAAAACTTTAGACATATAATCCATTTCTTCTTGGGTCTTGGGGCACATCTCCTTACTAAGTTTTAAATGGCTAGCAAAAGGTGTACTAACTGGTTTTTCATTCTGCATATTAAATATTTTCAACACATTTTGTATGTACTCATTCTGAGACAATGTTAATTTGTGATTTTTCCTGTCTCTAGTTATTCTCATACCAAGGAATTGTTTTGCGGCTCCCAAATCCTTCATTGGAAATGAATTTTCCAATTTTATTTTGAGCACATTTATTTCCTGCATGTTAGACCCTGCAACAAGCATGCCATCTACATACATTAAAAATATAATATAGTTGCTATCATTTTTCTTTTACAGATAAACACAATGATCAGAGTGACATCTAGTATAACCTTGTTCAGACATAAACCTGTCAAATTTTAGATACCAATGCCTTGGATCCTGTTTTAAGCCATACAAGCTCTTCTTTAACCTGCACACTATTTTTTCCTTCCCTTTGACCTCATATCCATGTGGTTGTTGCATATAGATCTCTTCCTCCAAATATCCATTGAGAAATGTTGTCTTTACATCTAACTGTTCAAGATGCAAATCTTCCACTACTACAATATTTAAAATAGTTTTGATTGAATTCATCTTAACAATACGAAAAAATATTTCATCAAAATAAATTCCTTTCTTCTGTGCAAACCCCTTCAACACAAGTCTAGTTTTGTACCTCTATTTTCCTCCATATTTTCCCTTCAGCTTGTAAACCCATTTATTCTGCAATGTTGTTTTACTTGCAGGCAACCTGACTAAGTCCCAATTCTGGTTATGTATTAAGGAGTCCATCTCTTCTTTCATGGCTAGCTCCCACTTCTTCCTAGTTTCGACCTACATTTCTTCTTCATAACATTCGGGTTCACCAGAATCAATCAACGATAAATAATATAATGAAGGAGAGTATCGTTCAGGGGGTCTACTTATCCTGGTAGATCTTCTGACACCACTTTCAAGTGTTTGAGGTGCATGTTGCTGTTGAGGTGGTTTTTGTTATTGTGGCTGTTGATTATTATTATTTCCAGGCACCTTTACTTTTTTTGTGATCTCATCAAGAACTGTGTATTCTTTGTTTTCTTTTTCCTGTTTCTTTTCATGCAACTGATTCTTATACAAGACCTTTTCATTGAATATTACATGTCTGCTCCTAATAATTTTGTGATTTTCATAATCATATAAGCGATAACCAAAATCATTAACACCTTCTCCAATAAAGGTACATTTCTTTGATTTTGCCTCAAGCTTTGTTCTATTTTCTTTATTAATATGGACAAAGGCATCATAACCAAAAGGTTTTAAAAAAGAGTAGTTTACCTTTTTACCTGCCCATGCCTCCTTTGGAATACCACCATCCAAGGAACTTGAAGGCCATATTTTTATTAGATAAACAACAATAGCTACAACATCTGCACAAAATTGTAAAGGCAATCCAACATGAAATCTCATGCACCTTGCACGCTCCATGATTGTTTTGTTCATCCTTTCTGACACACCATTTTCTTGTGGTGTTCTTGGAACTGTCTTCTCTCTATGAATTCCATGCTCTGAATAGTACCTATCAAACTCTTTGCTGCAATATTCACCTTCATTTTCTGATCTTAGATATTTCAACTTCTTTCCTGTCTCAATCTCAACCAAAGATTTCCATTTCTTGAAAGTATCAAATACATCAGATTTATTCTGAATAAAATAAATCCAAGTTTTCCTAGTTGCATCATCAATAAAACTAACATAATAACGAGAGCCACCGAGAGATGATACCTGAGTAGGTGATCTGAAATGGTCTGGATAACTTGTATGTATTTCAAGAAGCTACCACTCATTTTAAATTAAAATGATCTAGCTTGTACTTGACAATTTTGTGGAATTATTTACTTGAAAGTGGTGTATGAATTTTACGTTATGTGTCTTAAATTCATTTTTTCTTGCTGTAATTTAACATGTATGACAGCAGCATAATGCAGCAAATAATCATTCAACACAACAACAATTTTAATCTAGGATTTCACCTGAAATCTCGTGGGCTACGTCTCCTTTGAGCTTTGTCATCATGACTCAACTCTTTGGGATTATGGTAAGTTTTTTTTTTAAAAGTAAATAATTAATTCCAATGAATACAAAAATGATCCAAAGGACTGAAAATACCATAAATATCCCTCAATTAGTTGTCCAAACTCTGAAAAACAGCTTTAGGCTTTTGTTGACATGATTCCTTTTGTCGGTGCACTAAGATACTCTGAGCTTCCAAATGGCACAAACTCCCTCAGAATTATGTTTCTATCACTAAAACCACTACTTTTGTATCCAACACACATCACACATCAAATACCAATTGATAAATTTCTCAAATTGAGCACTGCAATCCCAAAATAGGCTATCCTCCACGGTTTACCCAGGGCTGCACAAAACTTCAAATCAGCTTCTCGAGCTGTAGAAGTTCTCAAAATTTTCTGAAACCACTTCCATTGGTTCCAAAATTTCTGAAATATCCAATTTATACTATTTTTTCATAAAACACTGCCTCCGGCTGCTCCGGTTTTGCCTCAATCACCAATCGGCACCCCCTGGCACTAGGGTCAAGGAAGACTTATCTGCTGAGTTTTCGACCTCTAGAAGTCTTCAAAAATTTCTGAAACCTCTGTAAATATATTTAGAATGATTTTTTCAGCCAATAATGATCATTGGTTCACTGCAAATGGTCTCAGACAACTCTTTCTAAGCCCTGCACTGCTGTTGGCCAAAGATGACACTAATGACCCCTGGAACTTTACTGAAGCTTTTTGGCCTTCAAACGTTCTCTACAGGCTCTGAAAACCATTTCATCATATTCATAACATCTGAATTATCCAATTTAGACTATTGGAACTTTGGAAAAGGACTCTAACTCCCCTGGTTAGGCCTCAAACTGAATTTGTCTCATGGTGGCCTCAATGGCTCCTTCATCTTCCCTGAAGAAAAATATATTGAATATCACCTTCATTCAACCTGAAACCTGTCCCAAAGTTCTCAAGAGGTTTAAGAGACCCAAAATTGACTAAAATTGCATCCAATTTGGTTCAATAATGAGGAAGTTATGGCCTCCCAAAGAAAACTTTACAATGTCACAAAAAAAAACTCCACTAAATGTGGAGGACTGAAGTTAACTGCAGTTAGGTTGGCCAATTCCGCCAAATATAGCGTGCCACCATAAATTCCACCAACTTAAGAAACTGGATTAGTTTAACTTAAATTAAGGATTAAGGGCGGTTAATCCTGTTTTAACAACAAAACACATTTTGCGCTAATGAATGCAGATTAGTGGTTAAGCCATGTTTTAGTGGTTAATTAAACCACATTAACAGATTTCCTCCATTGCTATTAGCGCTTGGTTTTCGGAGCCTGGTCGTATGGAGGGTTGGGCTAGCCCCTTTTGGTTTTCCGCCATTTCATTTTTTAAAGTTTAAATATAAACCGTTGCCTATAAGAGTTAAGCAACATGGTCTAGGCGGATTGGTAGAGCGCATGTGCTGGCAGGCGAGAGACCATGGTTCGATTCCCGCAGAGTCATAAAAAATTTTATAACACCAATTTTTCCACACCCTGGGGCCATGTGGCGGCCTCCAGGCTTGCCATGTGGCACCCTCAGATTGGTCTAGAAAACCAAAAGTCAACCAATCCTCGAATAACAAGCTGCCACTTGTCAGCATTTGATAAGCTTGAATGGAATATTACAGGGAATATTATAGGGAATATTCCAAGGAATATTCTAGGAATATTCCTAGGAATATTCTTTTTTAAAATTTTCCAAATCCATAAAAGTCAAACTTGGTCAACTGAAAAATGGAGTTTATTGGAAACTTCAAACCTTCATAACTTTCACATACGATGTCAGTTTTGAGAACTATTCATGGCGCCAGAATTGCAGGAATGAGACCTTTCTGGTCATTCAGGTTCAAAAATATTTCGAGCACTTTGAATTTTGAGCTATCATTTTGGTCCATGATCCAGTTCTGATTGGAAGTTCCCAATACATCGCACAAGTTCTAATTTTTCGCTCTTATTTTCTTTCCCAAATCTAAGAAATATGAATCTATTCTGTTTTCCATAAATACAATTATCACAAACATCCAAATCAATATTCTTCAAACCCGACAAAAAATTTCTTGAGTGAAGAATCTTCATCCCTTTCTCATTCATGTGTCCGAGCCTATGATGCCATAATGTTGCATCTGCTCCTTTGGAAGTTAAAGCATTAACATAGTTAGAAATACCATTGCATAAATACAATGTACCAACCTTTTCACCTTTTGCTATTACCAGCGCTCCTTTGGTGACCTTCCAAGTTTTATCTGTGAAAGTTGTCACACAACCTTCACCGCCTAACTGCCCTATTGAAATTAGATTTTTCTTCAGATCTGGAACATGCCTTACCTCCTTTAGTAGCCATTGGTTTCCATTCTGTTGTTTTACAAGAACTTTACCCATTCCAACAATTTTAAAGGGTTTATCATCACCCAAACGAACTTGTCCAAAATCTCCTTGAACATAGTCATGAAAATATTTCTTATCAGGTGTGGCATGGAATGAAGACCCCTGAATCTACCACCCAGGAATCACTGACATTTTATAAAGAAAGAATCAAAGAATCTTGTTACACATTACCTGTCACATTTGCTTCATGATTGTTTTCTTGCTGTGAGTCTCCTTCTTTTCCCTTTCGAGATCTACAATCTTTCTTCAAGTGCCCTTTCTTTCCACATTTCCAGCACACTATCCCCGATTTGGACTTGGACATGCCTTTCCTTGATTTACTGCGATATCCTGAGCTCTTTCCTCTTTCCATTTTTCTTCCCCTAGTCTCTGCACTCAAAGCATTACCCAATGTCTCACTAGAGCTTTTCCATCGCATTTCCTCGCTAAGGATAGCACCAACAACATCATCAAACTTTAAATTACTAGATCTAGAGACAGAGTTACTAATGGCCATAACTAAACCATTCCAACTTTCTGGCAATGAGCACAAAAATAACAGAGCCCTAACTTCATCATCAAATTTTACCCCTATAGAACTTAACTGACTGGTAACCGTATTAAAATCATTTAAATGGTCTGCAACATATCCACCTTCCAACATCTGCATATTAGATAAACATTTCATAATAAATACCTTGTTTGAGGCCGAGGGTTTTTCATATAGTTTCGCCAATTACTTAATCAAACCTTCTGTTGTTGTTTCCTTCGAAATATTGAAGGCTACCGACACCGGGAGGCACAACCGTACTATTCCAAGTGCCTTTCTATTGAGAATATCCCATTCTGCGTCTTTCATAGTCGTCGACTTCTTTTTTTTCTGCTCAATGGTAGGTACAGATCTTTCTGATACAAATAATATTCCATCTGAATATTCCCCAACGGGAAGTTTTGGTCGTTAAATTTCTTGACCCTAAACTTACCATATTCCGCCATTGATCCCACTCGAACCAGGAACCCTTCTTTCCTGCGAGTTTATCAGCCAAATAGACCTTCGACTCTGATAATAGTTGTTAGAAAAATATATATTACAGAGCAATGAAACACATAAAATATGCGGAAACACAAACACATAAAACATATAAAACTAGAGAGACACAAATATACGTGGTTGACCCAATTTGGGCTACGTCCACCCCGAACAACCAGTCCTTCCTTTCTATTATCCAACAAAATGAAGAGACACAACCTACAAAAAATCTGTTTTAATATCCTCTATTATCTCTCATAGTCTCCCTATCCGTTTCTCGCTCTGAGAATACACATACAATACACAACCACAATACAATACCCTCAGACAAAACGAGGGGTTTCCTTCTAGGGTGAAAAACCCTAAACTAAACATAACTTCTACCATGAGATCATCTGCCTAATGAATGGCCCAAATTGACTAGAAATTACTATACTTTTACAAGGCAATTTTACATCTGTTTTTAGCTTCGGGGGCACTGCCCCTGAAACCCCTTCATTGTATATATCAGTTTGATATTCCTGCAAGTGTGAAGTGGAAAATCATTGGAGTTTGGAGCACGAAGTGAAGGCCATGGAGCTTCATTGAGTTTCTACTATTTCAAGTTAAGTTTGCACAAAGAGTAAGTTCAATTTTGAGTCATTGTTTTAGTCAAGTTCAGTCAAATTTCAGTTAGTTTGTGTCATTGAGTTGTCAGTAGTCAGTCTTGCATTTCAGTTTGAGTTATTTTTTTGACCGTATTGGCCCAATGGAAGAGGCATTGATCTGAAAAATTTAGATATATGTCGTTCTTGACACATCTTTCAGAGTTTCCATTACCAATAAGGCCAATGTTAGTGTCAGAATATGCATTTTGCCATCAATGATCAAAATCACTCGTTTCATTTTCATTTTAGGTGTCCCACTCTGAAATTTTTATATCATTCCATTAGGTCATGCTAAAAATTGTCTCACTGATGGTAGTCCTACTCAATAAAACTTCACCCTCCCTCGAAAAACTCACATTTTTTGGCTCACCTTCATGTCTTGCTGAGAATAATAACACTTTTGAAAAGCTCATTTCACCATGTCTTATCTCAGTCAAAGTCAATCATGGAAGCCAGGTCATTCAAGGTCCCATTAGGTCATTAGGTTTTATTTTTGAAGGTCCAAAAATACACATTTCATCCCAATAAAGTCAGAAAAATGTGTGAGAGTGACTTAATAAACATTTTATTTTCATCTACAGAAGATTATCAGCATGTAAACATGATATTTTTAAGTTTGTAATTTTGTTTTTTTATGATTTTCATATCAAAATGTCATTTTGATATGAAAACAGATATGTAATTTATTTTTAGTTTCCTATGTAATTTTATGTTTTCTATATGTAATAATTTCAATCCCTAGCTGCCAACTCAAACATACATGCCGAACTAAAAGAGAGAAGTGACAAACTCCAACATCTCCATCCTGCAAGAGAGAAAAGTCAGATGAAAGGGTAATCAACAAATGGTTCAGAAAAGTGAAAAAAGACATTAAAAAAGTGGGTTTTAAATTTAAATTCAAATTCACTTTGATATTTATGACTAAAGACATCAAATCATATTCATTTTCCTCTTTTTAAGATCAATCCATCTCTCCAACAACCAAAAAATTCGAAATTCTGAGCATAATTGGCAAAGGAACAGAAGCGAGGGTGCAAATATCCTGAAAAGAGGGCGAAGCTACGTTCTGGAGGGCGCAAATCAGTTCTGGATGGTGCAAATGTGCAGACAGGGTGCAAATGTGCAGACAGGGTGCAAATCACTTGAACAGGGTGCAAATATCTTGAAAAGAGGGCGCAAATACGTTGCTGATGGCGAAAATGACCAACAATATTACCAAACCATTCAAATGACCAAAAACTGACTTCCAAAGCTTCTCCACTCAGTCAAATACCTCTAGAAATCCAGTAAGAGGAATTTGTCATCAAACTCACCTCCTTTGGTTATATATGTTCAAGTTTGCAATTAAAGTTATAATTTGGTGCTTTTCTTGAGGTGAAACCCTATTTTTTCTCCATTGCACCCATAATTCCCAAAATTCCACTTCCCTTACACTCCATACCATCCCTACAATCTTAAAATTCATTCCCTAAACCCTGTTATCATAAAAACCATCCCCAAGTTACTAACCTAAAACCCTAAGTCCTAGGTGCTATTCTAGACCTAGGCTCCTAAATCCCTATTCCCCATATCCCTAAACATTACTCCCTATCCACTTCCCATATCACATATCCCTATCAGTGTAATGTTCCCAATTAGCCATAGCTACTTGGAACATTGTAATTACTCCATTTTTGAAATAAGAGGTAAGAAACACAATAAAATCTATCCCAGTGTGAAAAGGGACTGAGGTAGGAGGATAAAATAAAGCCTCTTAAGTGTGAAGAGGAGCAAAATCAAGGAGCTAGCTATAGTTGACCAAGTCAACCAACACTGTCAAAAGGGAGGGAAAGCCACTAGGGCAACACAATTTTGAAGGAGAAAGCTTCTTAAGGAAGCTACATCACCATTGTGTGGGGCTCGGGGTGGAGAAGCTCACTTGGAATAAAAAGGAAGGGATAGCAGCAAGGGAATTCATTCATTCATACTTCTTATTTCAGTCTTGTGACTGATTGTAATCTTCAGCTATTTAGCCGGAGTTGCAGCACTGTTTACTACAAGGGTTCTCATGCAGGAGTTCTAGTTCCATGTTGTTGCAAATTGATTTGGAGATTCAAGGAGGAGGTCTTGAGTTCCATTATCATTAGATATCTTGAGGAAGCCATCCTCTAACCTTGACAGAGCAGTCACTCTCAGTGAGTGCATTATTTCTGTAGTAGCTACAGTAGCCGGGGTTAGATCTACTCATTTGAGCTTATTTCAGGAGAGGGGGAGGTGATTTCCACTCCAGGAGTTCTATTGAGGAAGGTCTTGAGCCTATTTTTGTATTGTGTATTCTTCTTTGAGAATATCATATATTTCTCAATACAGAGTTGCTGGGTACAGTGTTATTTTCTGCAGTGCTGTATATTGTGTTGTTATTTTGCTGGAAATCCTTGCCGGGAGGTCCCAATATGTTTGTAAAAGAGGTCAATCCTCTCATTTCTGATCTTATAATGAATGAAAGCTCTAGATACATGTTATTCCATCTATTTCTGTAGTTTACATAATAATAATAACTTGTTGCTGCCGCCGGCATTTCTATTTTATGATGTACTGGGGTTATAATTCCTTTTTCTACATTTGAGTTGGGGAGATCTGTTTATCATAGCTAGAGTTATTTTTTTTCTGATGCCATTCCATATTTAAGCCACATACAACATATTCTTGAGGATACAAGCCCTGGACTGCATTATTCTTGCACTAGTTTACTTATACAGCGTCCTCACTGGAGATATTGCTGAAATTCCTGAAAATGAATATTACAGTGGTATCAGAGCTCTGCTCTTGGCTCAACTTGTGGGGGGGAGATTTCTCTTCAGCATGGAGAAGGAATACATCTCTAGGATTGTACTTCAAACCCTGCAGAACATTTCAATGGATCTCAAGGAGATAAGGAGGGTTCTCTAGGAGAATATTTTGAAGAATATGAGCTCCAGTCTCAAAGGTTCAAGGAGCACCTGAGCTTTCAGGAGTTTTTCCGAATCAAGGATGGAAGGAGGAATGATTCTCATCAAAGGGAAGGTAACTTGATGCAGGTATCAGCCCTACAGTGCAGTATGGTGGGGTTCTTCTTGCCCACATTTGATGGGACACCTAAGCACACAACAAAGGCATGGGTAGAGAAGTTGGACACATACTTCCAGCTTCACAAGGTTTCTGAAATGGAAGCTATCAAGATAGCTGAATTGCATCTAGAAGGGGAGGCCCAAGACTGGTGGTTTCATGGATTGACCACACTTGGGCATCATCATATCACTTCATACTCAACTTTCACCATGAATCTAGTGGAGAGATTTGATCCAAGGGATTCGGAAGCCCACTTTTCCAAGATAACCAAACTCAAGCAAGAGGGAGATATTGAGGATTATATTGCTGAGTATTTGCAGCTTTCAGTGATGGTCTCCAACCTCACTATGAGCAGGAAGGTATGCATGTTTTTGAATGGGATGGTTGAGCCATTACAAGGGTTGGTCAAGTCTACAAAACCAACTACACTCCTTGAAGCTGTGGAGAAAGCTAGAGATATACAACACATCTTGCCCAGGGTAAGGACCATTTTATAGCAGAAAACCCATTCAAGGCCAAGGGAGATAATACCTGTTCAGGAATTGAAGGAGAAATGTGTTATAGGGGAAGCACATCCTATCAAGACCTTCTTTAAGAAGGATGCCAGCGCTGTACAACCCATAGAATAATTTTCTCCAAGAGGAGGAGCTGTTGCAGCATTAAGAGGGGTTCCAAAATATCTAACCTTGAGAGCAAGAGGCACCATCATGGGGCAAAGAGTTTCTGTATTGATAGATAGTGGAGCCACTCACAATTTTATTGATTCATAGCTGGTACACAAGAGAGGAATTCCCGTGGAGGAGTTTGAGGGATTTTCAGTTTTGGTCCCCGGAGCCATGACTTTACAATGTGCCAAGTATGTTCTAGCGCTAACCATTACTATGGGTACCTATACTTTGATAGACCACTTCTTTGTGGTAGATATTCCAGACACCAATGTCATATTGGGAGTCTAATGGTTAGTCACTCTTGGGAGAGTTACCACTAATTGGAGAACGCTGGAGATGGAATGGACTAGAGGAGAGGATGGCCAAAAACAAAAGATCAAGGGTATGAACACATATCCTCCTCAGGTTGTTTCAACACATAGGCTGGAGGCAGATATGCACAGAGGAGACATTGCATGGGTAGTGGAGCTACATGTATCCGAGGTGAAGAGCAAGGACACACCGGTGCATCCAGATGTTCAATCCCTTTTGGACTAGTATTCTACAGTATTTGGAGATATCCCACCAGGGAGACCTCCTGACCGAGGGTTTGAACACACCATTGAGTTGGAACAAGGGGTAAAAGTAGTGATTACCACTCCTTATAGACATCCCAAGGCCTATAGGGATGATATTTAAAAAGCTATCCAATAGCTGCTAGCATTAGGGCACATCTAGCCTAGTACTAGTCCTTTTTCTTCCTCGGTGGTTTTGGTAAATAATAAAGATGGCACAATGAGGATGTGCATCAATTATAGGGCCTTAAAAAAGAAGAATTTGAAGAACCGATACCCTATACCCAGGATTGATGAACTCATGGATGGGCTGAGGGGATCCGAATATTTCTCCAAGATTGATTTGAGGTCCGGGTACCATCAAATCAAGGTGAGGGAACAAGATATCCCCAAGACAACGTTCAGGTGTCACTATGGGCATTTTGAGTTTCTGGTAATGCCCTTTGGATTGACTAATGCTCCAACAACTTTCCAATCCTGTATGAATGATATCTTCCAGGGTCATTTGCAGAAGTTTGTATTGGTCTTCTTTGATGATATTCTGATCTACAACCGCACATGGGAGGAGCACTTGTAGCATCTTGAGACAGTCTTACATATCCTCAAGGAGCAGCAATTCTATGCCAAGCTCTCCAAATGTGAATTTTGCCTTACAAAGATGTTGTATTTGGGGCATATCATAGGGATGGATGGAGTAAGGGTACATGAGGAGAAGATTCAAGCTATTAGAGATTGGCCTGAACCTAGGAATGTGATAGAGCTCAGAGGGTTTGTGGGCATATGCACATATTACCAGAAGTTTGTGAAAGGATTCTCACAACTAGTAGCACCACTTATAGACTTGACAAAGAAGGGGGCTTTCCAGTGGACACCCATAGCACAAAGGGATTTTGATAAGCTCAAAGAGGTAATGAGTAGTTGTCCTATTTTGGTTTTACCTGAATTTTCTCAACCTTTTTTGTTAGGATGTGATGCATTAGGTGAAGGTATTGGGGTAGTCTTGATGCAAGGGGGGCATCCTATAGCCTTTGAGATCAGAAAGTTGCTCCCTCATTAGAAGCTATACCCCATCTATGATAAAGAAATTTTGGCTATTATGCATGCATTAGCCAAATTCCGGAAATATTTGGTGGGGAATAAGTTCAAGGTGAAGATTGATCACAACAGCCTTAGATTATTTCTTGAACAAAGGCAACTTCAGGAAAGACAACAGAAGTGGGTGAGAAAAATCCAGACCTATGACTTTGACATAGAATATGTCAAGGGGAAGAGCAATACAGTAGCTGATGCACTTTCCAGGAGGCCTACAGCACTGTCCATGAGGGGCATGGACACAGATTGGAAGGCTCAACTTTTAGTTGAGTACTCCAAAGATGACTTTGCATGCGGGATACTTGATGGGGTGGTACCGGATGAGAGATTTAAAGTGATGGATGAGGTTATCTATTACAAGGATTGGATCTACTTGGCTAAGAATTCTAAGCTCAAGGAGAAGATCTTAGTAGCCTCACATGATTCCCCACTTTCCGGGCATCAAATTTTCGCAAAAACTTACAGATCTATCAGGGAGAGATTCTCATGGAAGGGTCTCAAGGAGGATGTGCTTCGGCATGTCAAGGAATGTACCACTTGCCAACAAAATAAGGGAGAACACACTTATCCTACTGGGTTGTTACAACCACTACCTATTCCGGATGGGAAGTGGGAAAGCATCTCTATGGACTTCATCACCGGCTTACTGACAGTGCAGGGTAAGGACTGTATCTATGTTTTTGTTGATAGACTAACAAAGTATGCTCATTTCTTTGCCATATCTTCGCATTATACTGCTTCACAGGTAGCTAAACTCTTCTTCAGAGATGTATTTAGACTCCATGGTCTCCCTAGGACCATAGTGAGTGATCGGGACAGTCGCTTCATGGGTGGATTTTGGCAGGAACTTTTCCAATTAGTGGGAACTGATTTGACCCCCAGCACCAGTTATCACCCCCAAAATGATGGGCAGACTGAGATAGTGAACAAGTGGTTAGAAGGCTACTTGAGAAACTATGTGGCCAGGCAGCAGAAAGCTTGGTTGCGGTGGCTCCACTTGGGGGAGTATTGTTACAACACTACTCACCATATCTCTATTGGCATGACACCATTCCAAGCCTTGTATGGATATGAGGCACTTTCATTTGGCGATGTTATGTTTGGGGCAAGTAAAGCTCCAAGGGCAAGATATTGGATTCAAGAGAACCAGGACATACTCAGGGCCCTCAAAGATAACATTGCCATTGCTCAGAACCAGCAGAAGATGTTTGCAGACCGTGGTCAGATAGAGAGAGAGTTTGAGGTGGGGGATCTTGTCTACCTATGCCTTCAGCCTTACAAAAAATCCACACTCAAGGTGAAGGGGGCTGAAAAGCTCAAAACATGTTTCTATGGGCCATACAAGGTGAACAGATGTGTTGGTAAGGTAGCTTATGAGCTGGAGCTTCCTAAGGGGAGCAAGATCCCCAATATCTTCCATGTATCTTGCCTCAAGAAGGCCATTGGGAGGAATGTAGTTGCCAACTTGGAACTTCCTCCTATTGATGATGAGGGTCATTTGATCTTGCAGCCAGAAGCAATCCTAGACACAAGAGAGAGGAAGTTGAGAAACAGAGTCATCAAAGAATATCTAATTCGATGGAGGAATCTACCAGATGAGGATGCCACTTGGGAGGGGGAGAAGATCTTGCAGCATCCTTCTCTACTGTTGCTTGTGGGCAAGCAACTTTTGAGCGGGGAGGACTGTAATGTTCCCAATTAGCCATAGCTACTTGGAACATTATAATTACTCCATTTTTGAAATAAGAGGTAAGAAACACAATAAAATATATCCCAGTGTGAAAAGGGATTGAGGTAAGAGGATAAAATAAAGCCTCTTGAGTGTGAAGAGGAGCAAAAGCAAGGAGCTAGCTATAGTTGACCAAGTCAACCAGCGCTGTCAAAAGGGAGGGAAAGCCACTAGGGTAGCGCAGTTTTGAAGGAGAAAGCTTCTCAAGGTAGCTACATCACCATTGTGTGGGGCCCGGGGTGGAGAAGCTCACTTGGAATAAAAAGGAAGGGATAGCAGCAAGGGAATTCATTCATTCATACTTCTTGTTTCAGTCTTGTGAATTATTGCAATCTTCAGCTGTTTAACCGGAGTTGCATCACTGTTTAGCGCAAGGGTTATCATGCAGGAATTCTAGTTCCATGTTGTTGCAGATTGATTGGGAGATTTAAGGAGGAGGTCTTGAGTTCTATTCTCATCATATATCTTGAGGAAGCCATCCTCTAACCTTGACAGCATAGTCACTCTCAGTGAGTGCGTTATTTCTGCAGTAACTGCAGTAGCTGGGGTTAGATCTACTCATTTGAGCTTATTTCAAGAGAGGGGGAGGTGATTTCCACTCTAGGAGTTCTATTGAGGAAGGTGTTGAGCCTATTTTTGTATTGTGTATTCTTCTTTGAGCATATCAGATACTTCCCAATACAGAGTTGTTGGGTACAGCGTTATTTTCTGCAGTGCTGTATATTGTGTTATTATTTTGCTGGAAATCCTTTTCGGGAGGTCCCAATGTGTTTCTAAAAGAGGTCAATCCTCTCATTTTTGATCTTATAATGAATGAAAGCTCCAGATACATTTTATTCCATCTATTTCTATAGTTTACATAATAATAATAACTTGTTGCTGCCTCCGGCATTTCTATTTTACGATGTACTGGGGTTATGATGCCTTTTTCTACATTTGAGTTGAGGAGATTTGTTAATCATAGCTAGAGTTATTTTTTTCTGATGCCATTCCATATTTAAGCCACATACATCATATTATTGAGGATCCAAGCCCTGAACTACGTTATTCTTGCACTGGTTTACTTATACAACGTCCTCACTGGAGATATTGCTGAAATTCCTGAAAAGGAATATTACAATAAGATATCTCCATCAGTTTTCCTTCCCCATCTCCCTATCCCATTTTACTTCCCTAATCCCTATGGTTTTAAACAAAAATACCATGGCAACAGAAGAGGAAAACACAACATTCACTGAAACAGAGGAAACACAGATAAGGAGGTCAAAGAGAGGAGGAAGAGTGGTCAGACTTGAGCCTGCTAACACCAAAGAACTCTTAGCTTCTCCATTGACTATCACATGCTTTAAATATGTTGAATGCTATTATTTTTGTGAGAAAGTTAAGAGATTTAAACACAACCCCATGCTGACTAGACTGTTCATATAAGGTTTCCATGACAATCAAGTTTAATTAGCTGGGGTCACTTTTACCTTATCTACTGCTGTCATTTCATATGCTACAGGGATCCCTAATGTTGGGGAGAAATGGTTCAAGAAAGGTAGATTGAAGAAACATGATTATGAATTCTTCCTCAAACCAAGACATGAAAATCAAACAAGGATATTCTTCCCTTTTTCACACCTCTTGGACATATATGCACCTATGATGAATATTATAATGAGATATTTCTCATGTGAAGGAAGATTTTCAAGGCTCTATTCCTATCACATCCATCTCTTGATGCACTTCACTAGGGTAAGGATGCTTAACATACCCTATTATATTTTTTGGAGTATAGATAAGATGGCCTACATTGCTTAGAAGAAGAATTATGAACAATAAATGAAAATCCTATTCCATCATTCCCTAATAAAAATCATAGTCCTCCACCATCTTGATCAACTGAACATTTCTTGGAGCACCTTCATAGCCAATGATATATTCATTGAGCCATCCATTCATCATGCACAACATGTCCCTTCATCATCTCATCCCATAATTCACTCATCATCATTAGATCAGTCCCCTTCACCTCCTTCATCGCCACCTCATCATGACCCTTCATCTCCATATCATCATGATTTTGGGTCACCTAGCAGGATATATGACATTGAGCCTAAGTGGGCTAGTTTGGCTAAGGTTGAGCCATTGCCAAAAACCTACCAGAGAGGCTATAGGCATGTGTTTTATTCACTTGAAGTGAAAGGGGCTATGCCTTCAACATCAACAAAGCAGGTAGATAAAGGTAAAGAGAAGGTCATTGAGCCACTCATTCATGATGAGGAGGAAAATCATGAAACTGAGCAAGAATTTCAGATTTTTGACCTAGACATAGATGAAGAGGAAAAAATCACAAATGCAACAATCAAAGGTAAATATGCCAAGATTAGTGTACTCCAAACTAATCTTAACAGGGCTAGATATGTGATTCACTTTCTTGAGAAAGAAAATGAGCAGTTGAAGACCAAAGAAGTCATTGATGAGGTGAAGTACTTCACTACTCAAAGAGAGTATCATAAGGCCAAAGAAATGCTAGATGAAGCATTGGAGAAGTATGGTTTGCTTGATGAGGAAGAAGAACAGGTACCAAGGTAGAGACCTAGAACTAGAGGGTTGAAAAGAGCTCTAGCTCTATTGAGACAAAGGGAAGTTGAGCTTGCTGATTGAACTAACCATAAATGAGAAGCTTGCCATAGAATTCAATTAGAATAGGGAACCATGGTTTGATAAATCCAATCTACACTTGGAAAATTTGCTAGAAAAGGATAATAAGGATAATGAATCTTTGAGGAGGAAGGTCGAACTTCATGCCCAGAAAGAGAAAATTGCATTGGCCAAGCTCAAAAGAGCTAATGCCAAAATTGAAAAGTTGACCAAGGAGGAGGAGGAAAAGAAGTTGGAAACACTTAATGAGGCTTCCCTACAAGCTTATACACTCCTACCTCAGCCATTCCAATAGTTTTGAAGCATTTTGCAAGTTTTTGTCAAATTCTGGAAAACTATGTGTTTTTTGAGGCATTTAATTAGTAAAAAATTGGGCATTTGCACAACGCCCTAGGCGCTACGCAAATAATTGGCACACTTTTTGAGCAGAAGGAAGGCACCATTGGATTCATAATGACTCATACATCTCAGAAAACCATGTTTCCAGCCTTGGTTTTCATTTTTTATGGGTGAAAAGCCCAAAAAACCACCAAAAAATGACCTTTCTGTCCCTTTTTTCACCTTGGCGTTGCACAAATACCAGTCTTGGAATATTGGATATTTGAGGGAGGAAATGACCTCCATTTTCACAAATTGATGCATATTTGGAAAAAGAACAGGTAGGGCTTTCCAACAAGCTATCTCATGCCTCATTTGGACACCGGGAAGGCCTCCAAAATTGGACCTGAACATAGAGGGCATAAATGACACCATGATGGTGCAAATGCATAGTGGATGGCGCAAATGTCAAGTTTGCTGATTTTTTCAAAATTTCTCTCAAGTTTTGAATTTTCTTCAGTAAATCCTCTTTATACTCATGTAATTGATCATGGTAAAATGTAATTATGTCAAGGATTATTTACCTAGGGTAGATTCATAGGGCTAAAGTCATTAATGAGTCATGATGAATTAGTTCAATGTAACGAGGAGTGAGTCACTTGGACCATCCTACACTTCAGTTTTCAGTTCAACAATTAGTGGATCTCATCCTCACCTCATGGATTCGACCCTTGAGGATGAGTGAGGCTTCTTTTGATGTCTATTTAGCTCTTTTCTTCACACTAGTGAAGGGTTGGAATCAATTTGATGTTTGCTAGTTGATCAAGGAAACTTTGTGCTCAGTTTGGCCAAGCTAATAAAGAGGAGTTGCAACTAATTTTATGGGATACTTGTGGTATTTAATGTCTATCATTGTTTCTTATTCAATATCATATGTTTGAAAGTATTGTATTTGTGTCCACTTCATTTCTATGTTATATCTTTTACAAGTTAGATAATCAGAATTCATGTTAGCACATACTTTGTTTTGGGTAACTGATCATATTTTGTTCATCTTCTTCTATCTGAGAAAAATACATCTCCTATGCTTTTCTTAGCCTTCTTACAACTTCAACACTATTCCATAACAATACTCTTCAAGTGATAAGCATTATAGCTACCTTGCCCCATTGATCCCTGCAACCCTATCTCATTTGCCCTGACCTAGTTTTCCTTGACCTTATTTCTTCATCCAGTGATACCCCAACCAAATCAAATAAAAAAAAACCCCCTGCACTGTATATCTAGCCTAAAAACCCTAATTTCTCCAGCCCTCCTGGCTGTGACCCTTTTGGAGAGATCCCTCTCCGGCGTGATAGGGATAAATATCAAGTCAAAAGCTTGGTTTGTGGTCACCTCTGTTGGGATTTCTTCTTCATCCTTGGGAATCTGGAAGAGTGCTAACATCCTAGCATCGTTTCCGGGGAACGAAGAGACAAAATTTTCCCTGGGTGTACGAAAAATATCCATTGAAGACTAATCCCTTGGATGATGGGATCGAGTTTCATAGGACTTATTTCATAATTGCAGATCCTCAAAAGTAGATTTGGCTTCTCGAAGAAGGTATACTAGGTCTAATCCTGATCCAAATCCATTATCTCCCGTCAATGATCATGAAAGAATCCCAAGGAGGCAAAGATCTCAGCCAGTTTCAAGCTCTTCAGGATCTACCACTCAAAATTTGGTAAGGTCTTTCTCATTACCTTTTGATTTGGTAGCGATTCAAATTTTAGTATTTGATGCCAAATTTGAGTTATCACTGTTTAGAACCAAATCTGAAACTGATTTGAATAAATTAGTCCCTGAACCCTAGGGCTTAGAGTTAAATCCATCATTAGTTGAAGCTAAAAATGAGACTAATGTTAAAATCTGGAGACAATATTACAAACTAGAAAATTCAGCCAATACCCTAAGTTACACTGCTGAAAAAGCCTATATTCAATATAAAAAAGAAACCCTTCATATTCCCGAAGTTTCCCAAACAGTTATTGTTTCATCATCCATCCCATCATCATCTCAACTTCCCCCTCAAGGACCTCCTTAGACCAATCCATCCTTTGTTCCACCCCCTCCACCTTATTCAGCAGAAATTATGGCTCGTTTTGGACCTTTAGTTCTCCCTGGTAATCTTGTTGATCCACCTCAATGATATGGCCAAAGGCTTCCCCTCTTCGATGAAAACTCTAAAATCACTTCCCGTCATCACATGGCCAAAATCACAACCTTCATAGATATTGAGGAGTTAGATGCAGATGATGCCAAGATGAAAATCATCGCACAAATGTTTTCAGGTGAAGTCAAAGTTTGGTTCTGTGCCTTAGTAGCCAATTCTATTAGGACTCCTACTAAACTAACTGATGTGTTCTTAGCCAGGTGGGATGAGAAGAAAAACCCTTTACAAATCCTTGCTGAATATGGTTCCCTGAAACACAATCCCAATGAATCGGTGCCTAATTACAATTCTCGATACCTCAGAATCTATAATTCCATCCCAAATTAAATGAAACCACCTCCTGGTTTAGCCCTACTGCATTATCTCGATGGTTTTGACCTAGATATGGCTTACTCATTGAGAGAAAGAAATCCCACTACCCTTGAAGAAATGGTCAAAAATTTAGTGAGTGTTGAGGCTAATATTTTGATTAAAAAATCCAAACTTAAAAATGAACGCAAAGTGAATATCAAAGAGTAACCTTCCACTTCATATGATACTAAATTTGATGCCTTGCTTAAAACCATGGAGAGAATGGTCAATAGGATGTCTATTTCAGATAGACAGATGGAGCCACAAATTAGAAATCTGAATTTTCGAGGCCAGTAGAAACAGCCTCAGTTCTGGATAAAGCAGAGAGAGCAAAGAGCTCCTAAAACATAGCAACATCAGCAAATCAGAACACCACTTCAACATAATTATGCTCAGAGTGATGAAGAGGAAGAAACAATAGTAGAGGAGAACCTTCTTTTCACAGTCGATGGTCAACCTATATTTCTCACCATGGATGAAGAATATGTGGAAAAAACAAGTTCACTTAATGATAAAAATTTCATAATGGCGAATGATCATGAGTTAGAAGTAGAATCTGATGACTATCAGAGAGGATACCTGAATGTATTGAGTTCCCAGCAAAGGCAATACTCCTTGAGGAGTCGTGATGTTCCAATAAATCCACCTCCAAAGAAGATAGTTCAGCAGAAAGAAACACCACCGAAACAAGTTCAAAATAAAGGTAAAGAGATTATAGCTCCGAATCAAAACATAAGCAATCAACCTTCTACAAGTGCACCTGTCAAAGAAAGATATTTTCCAAGAAAATAAGCTGCACTAAGAGATCATGTTGAGAAAATGGATGTTATCATAAAAGAGGTAGATAAAACTATACCTTTTAATTTAGAGTTAGAAATATCTAAGTCAAAGGTGTCTATTCCTCTTACTGAATTGGTCAAATCGATAAATACAAAACCCATGTAGTCAAAACCTTGAAAATTGACCCTTTATCTGACATGGTTAATGTAGAGGATGATCTACCCGAGTTAATATTTGGTCCCGCCATTGATGGTCAGTCTGAATATAGTGAGGTCCCACCATTTTACCTGAGTCTTAAAGTTCATCAGTGCATCCTTCATAACACCATGTTAGACTCCGAGGCCTCCCACAACCTCATGCCCAAAGCTATCATGGAGAATATTGGCCTTGACATAACCTGCCCATATCATGATCTATATTCTTTCGATTCTGGTCATGTCTGTTGTTTGGGTCTAGTCAAAGATCTAGTTCTCTCCCTAGAGAAGATCCTAGCCAAAAACGTCCTTATGGACGTGGTAGTTGTTGATATTCCACCACGTTTCGGTATGTTGTTGTCAAGATCCTGGGGGGATAAAGTGAGAGGTACACTGTTGTTGGACTTTTCCTATGCTACTATTCCTGTCTTCGGTCAAATGAGAAAACTGTACCATGAGACTAAAATGAAGTACATGATCACAAATAAGGAAAGGCCTTATAATCATCCTATCAACGATGTACATATAGACTTAGAGTCCTTCATATTGTACAATGATTCTGGATTAAATGAAGTTGATTGTCAATTAGTAGAAATAGAGGATGTTCCTGAAGTTTTAGATTGCATTAGAATAATGTTAGAAAAGGAGAAAAAGAATCTGCCTACTATATCCGAACATCCATCAGAGAAGGCAGATGAAAGTTTAGAACAACATAATGAATCAAATCAGAAAATTGTGTCAAATTAGAATCAAGAGCTTTAGCACCTTGAAGAAGAAGATGGCCTTTGGAGCATGGAATTTGATGGTTATGTTGGCAAAGGCGGGGCTGACATTGGTTTAATGGATCCGTAACCCATTTCAAAAAAAAGAAGAAGTTCCCAAACAATGTAAGGTTGTGTTGCTACAAAATAGCATTTGATTGTACGAATAATGAGGCTAAATATGAAGCACCCTTATCGGTTTGAAAATTCCGAAAAAATTGGTAGCTAGGAGAATTGCAGTCCACGGTGATTCAGAGTTGGTGATTAAACAAATCGAAGGTGAGTATCAAGATAATCACCCAAGGATGAGGCAATATAGGAATGCAACACTTGACATTTTAAGAATATTTTCAGAATATACACTTAAAGTAGTGTCGAGATTGAAAAAATTGATGGCTGATTCATTAGCCACTGCTGCAAGTAATTTCAGATCTACAATGTTTTCAAATAAAAAGTTTGAGATCCATATAAAGCACAGGCCCGCCATTCTGGATAACTTGAAATTTTGGCAAGTTTTCTGGGACGATAAACAAGTGAACAATTTCCTTCAAAGTGAAGGTGAGTTTGAGAATGGTTCTATGGACGAAGTGCATGACAAGGATGACCAAGTTATTGAGGTAGATCAAATTGACATACTTCATCTCAAGGACAATAACATTCCAAAAGGTCTCATACCTTTGGAAGAGTTATTTGATCAAGATGATGTGGTGAGAAAACCTAGTTTGGTCCCCACACAAAAAGGTGTAGAAGATGTTAATATTGGAACAACGGAGCAGCCAAAGTTCATCAAGATTTCATAGTCTTTGCCACCAGAGGTAAAGCATAAATATGTTGATTTGTTTACTGATTTTTTTGACGTGTTTACTTGGGATTACTCATATCTAAAGGAGTACAATAAAGATATCATTCAGCGCACAATCCTGATCAAGCCAATTCAAAATCCTTTTAGACAGAAGCTCAGGAGAATAAATCCAAAGTTGTTGCCATCCAGTGAGAAGGAGGTAAAGAAGCTCTATAAGGTAGGCATCATTGTTCCATTCATATTTTCATATTGGATCTCCAATTTGGTTCCAGTGCGGAAGAAGGCCGACGAAATTTGACTATGCATAGATTTCAGAAATCTGAACAAAGTGTCGTTGAAAGACAATTACCTGCTGCCCAAGATGGACCACATATTTTAGCAAGTTGTAGGAGCCAACATGATGTCATTTTTGGATGGTTACTTAGGCTACAATCAGATCCTTGTACATGAATACAATCAAGATAAGACATCATTCACTACACCATGGGGTATCTTTAAATATGCTAAGATTTCGTTTGATTTGAATAATGTTGGGGCCACTTTCCAGCATGCCATGGACATAGATTTTGGTAATGAAAAATATGTCTTCCCTTTTGTTTATTTAGATGATCTAACTATTTATTAAAATTAAAATGATGAGTGTTTACAACATTTGAGAGTTGTGTTCCAGGGATGTAGAAAATTTGGTATTTCCATAAATCCTAAGAAGTGCCTATTTGCTATGGAAGAAGGTAAGTTGTTGGGTCACATCATCTCAAAAGATGGGATTCAGATAGGTTCTACTAGAGTTGAAGCAATACAACTAATTGATTTACCTAGAAATAAGAAGGAAATTCAAGCGTTCAACGGTAAGATGAATTTCCTACGTAGGTTCATTCCCAATTTAGCAGAACATCTTAGAGAGTTAAATAACATGCTGAAAAAGGAGAATGATGTTAGATGGTCTGAAAATGATCATAAGTCATTCAACTCGGTGAAATTTTCTTTGACCACTGCTCCAATGTTGAAAATTCTTGATTATTCATTATATTTCATTATATTTTATTTTGCTTCTGAGCATACTTTGGCAGCAGTGCTTATGCAGAAAAAAGATGGGACAGAGCTACCAATAGCATTATTCAGTTGCACAATAAGGAATGCAGCCCTCTGATGCAACATAATCAAGAAACAATACTTGGCCTTGGTCAAAGCACTCAAGTACTTCTTTGTTTATATTCTTCATTCACATATTTGGCATATGTTCCAAATGCAGCAGTTAAAGAAGTACTTATGAAAACAGATCTAGAAGGAAGAAGAGGTAGGTGGGTAGCAGAAATTTTAGAGTATGAACTTGAGATCAAGCTGACCAAGCTGATCAAAGGGAAAGACTCAGCCAAGCTCATGGTTGAGTCTAATCTACATGCACTTGACATCAATCTCATATCAGCACTATCTGATGACGAAGAAGGTATAAGTCATGTTCAGGTATTAGATCTCTTTTCATCATCTCCACAATATGTTGATATTATTTATGTTTTACAACACTTGAACTCTCCTCCAGGAATGTAAAAGAGTAAGAGTAGGTCCTTGAATCTTAGGACTTCGAAATACTGCATATTAGATAGTGAACTCTACTGGAAGGATCCCGTAGGAGTGTTACAAAATTTCTTGGTAGAAGATGAGTCCAAAGAAGCGATGAAGGATTTCCACAAGGGAGATTGTGGAAGTAATTTGTACTGGAAGACCATGGCCAACAAAGTACTGAGAGTGGGTTACTATTGGCCTACATTGTTTGCAGATTTGTACAAGATGGTCATGGGTTTCCATGAATGCCAAATTTTCCAAGGTAAACATAAGCTTCTTCCTTTACCATTACAACCCATTTCAGTTGAAGCTCCTTTCCAGCAGTGGGGCTTAGATTTTATCAAAGAGATACATCCACCCTCATTCGCTTAAAATTGATGGATACTTACCGCCAAAGACTATTTCACAAAGTGGATTGAAGTGATCCCAACCAGGCAAGCTACAAACTCAGTTATAATTCAGTTTCTAGAATCTAACATCTTGTCCCGGTTTGGTTGTCCTAGAAAGATCATCATGGATAATGTTGCAGCCTTCAAATCAAAGTAGATGACAGAATTCTATGATAAGTATAACAATAAATTGGGTCATTTTACAACATATTATCCACAGGGAAACATATTGGCGGAGTCCTCCAACAAGTCTTTGGTTAGCATAATAAAAAATATGTTGGAGGCGAACAAAAAGAATTGGAACAAGAAGCTAATAAATTAACTATGGGAAGATCGAGTAAGCAACAAGAGATCCATTGACATGTCTCCATTTCAGGTAGTTTACGGTGTGGATACAATTTTCCATACTTCATTGGCTATCCCAGTAATGAAGCTTCTACAAGAAGCAAGAAGTGAAGAAAATTACATTCAACGCAAAATAAACCAGATGATTCACTTGCAGCAAACAAGGGAAGAAGTGTTTCAGAACACTTCTAACCTCCACAATAAGATCAAGGAAATTTATGACAGAAAAACCAAGCAAGATGATTTCAAGATCGATGATGTGGTACTCTGATGGGATGCCAGGAATGAAGACAAAGGTAAGCATGGGAAATTCGATAATTTATGCAAAGTTCCTTTCAAGTGATAAGCATTATACCTACCTTTCCCCGTTAATCCCTGAAACCCTATCCAATTTTCCCTGACCTAGTTTCTTCATCTAGTGATACCCCAGCCAAATCAAATCAAAACAACCCCCTGCACTCTATATCTAGCCTAAAAACCCTAATTTATCCAGCCCTCCTGGTTGTGACCCTTTTGGAGAGAGCCCTCTTTGACTTGATAGGACTAGCTATGAAGTCAAAAGCTTGGTTTGTTGTTACCTCTATTGGGATTCCTTCTTCAGCCTTGGGAATCTGGCAGAGTGCTAATAGAGCCATCCACTCAACATGCAATAAATTTTACCTTCATCATCCCAACCATCCACTTCCATCCCTCCATCTCATCCCACAACACATTCATCATCATTAAATCAGTCCCCTTCACCTCCTTCATCTCCATCTCATCATGACATTGGGTCACCCAGCTGGATTGAGGACATTGAGCCTAAGTGGGCTAGTATGGTTGAGGTTGAGCCATTGCCAAAAACCTACCAGAGAAGCCACATGCATGTGTTTTCTCCACACAAAGTGGAAGGGGCCATGCCTTCTACAACAACAAATCAGGTGGACAAAGGCAAATAAAATGTGATTGAGGCAGTCAGTCATAATGAGGAGGATCTTCATGAAATAGAACATGAATTTCAACTTGTTGACCTAGATGAGGATGAAAATGAAAAAATCACCAATGTAGCCATACAAGGAAAGGATGTCAAGATTAAGGAGCTCCAAACTAACCTTGACAGGGCCAAATATGTTATAAAATTCCTTGAGTAGGAGAATAAGTAATTGAAGACTAAGCAGGTCATTTATGAGGTCAAGTATGTCACTATTCAAAGGGAGGCAGAAAAGTCCAAAGCCATGCTAGATGAAACACTTGAAAAGTATGGCTTCCTTGATGAAAAAGAGGAACAAGTACCGAGAAAGAGACCTAGAACTATAGGACTGAAAATATCTCTAGCTCTAGAAAGACAAAGGGAAGCTGACCTTGCTAATCAGCTAACCCTAAATGAGCAACTTGCTATAGTGATCAGTGAAAATAGGGCGCCATGGCTTGATAGAGCCAATCATTACTTGGAGTAGCTTCTAGCAAAGGCTAACAAAGACAATGAACTATTGAGGAGGAAATTCAAACACCATGCTCTGAAGAAAAAAATTGCAATGACCAAGCTCAAAAGAGCCAATGCAAAAATTGAAGATTTGACCATGGAGGAGAAGAAAAAATTGGACATACATGCATAGGATTCCCTCCAAGCCTAATCACATAATCATCAACCATTCTACCAATTTTGAGGCATTTTGAATTTTTTTTCCAAAATCTGGGATTTTCTGAGCTTTTTGTAAAAGACATTTTTAGCAGAAATTTGGTCATTTACGTAGCGCCCTAGGCACTATGTAAATTATTGGGGAACTTTTTGAGGGAAAGAAAGCTACCATTGGATTCCTAAAGAAAAATTCATTCTAGAAAACCATGTTTCCAGCCTTTTTTTATAGATTTGACAGGTCAAAAGGTCAAAAAACCACCTAGAAATGACCTTTCTGCCCCTGTTTTTTCCTAGGCGCTGCGCAAATACCAGTCTTGGGAGATTGAATTTTTGAGGGGGAAAATGACCTTCATTTTCAAAACTGGAGGCATATTTAGAAATAGGACTGGAAGGGCTTTCCAACAAGCCATCTTGGGCCTAATTTGGACACCTAAAAGTTAGCCAAAAGTGGCCCCGAACATGGAGGGCGCAAATGACACTACTAGGGCGCAAATGACAAAGGGAGGGCGCAAATGACCATTTTGCTGATATTTTTGGAATTTATCTAAAATTTGAATTTTCTTCAGAAAATCATGTTTCTACCTATGTAATTAATAATGGTAAATGTAATTATGTTATGGATTAGTTACCCAGGGGTAGATTCATTGGGTAAAATTTATCATTGAGTCAAAATGAATCAGTTTGAATGTAATTAGGAATGAGTCACTTGGACCATCCTACACTTTAGCTTTCAGTTCAGTATTTTGTGGATCTATTCCTCACCTCATAGATTCAACCCCTAAGGATGAGTGAATGCAGTTTTGATGTCTATTTAGTCCCTTTCTCCACTCTTGGCAAGGGTTGGAATCAATTTGGATGTTATCGTGTTGATCAAGGAACTATTGTACTAAGTTTTGGCCAGTCAATAAAGAAGAGTTGCAGCTATTTTTTGGGATACATATGATATGATGTTTATCATTGTTTTTCCTTCAGTTTCATATGTTAGAATGTGTTGTATTCATATTCATTACATCTCTATTGTATGATATCTTTCAAGTTGATAGACAAAACACATGCTTACTCATGCTCTGTTTTGGAAAAGTGATCATAATTTGTCCATTTTCCTTTTTTTAGGAAGAATACATCTCCCATGATTTTCCTATATTCTCATCAGTCTCAAAACCATCTCATCATAATAATATTTAAATTGGTAAGCCTTATGCCTACCTTTCCCCATTGATCCCTACAACCCTATCTCATTTTCCTTGACCTAGCTCCCTTGAACTAATATCTTCATCCAGTGAAACCCAACCCAAATCAAATAAAAAAAAACCCTGCACTTATATATAACCTAAAAACCCTAATTCCTCCAGCCATCTTGGCTGTGACCTTGTGGAGAGAGCCCTCTCTGACTTGGTAGGGCTAGCTACCAAGTCAAAATTTTGGTTTGTGGTTACCTCTGTTGGGATTCCTTCTTCAACCTTGGGAATCTGGTGGAGTGATAACAGGTTCCTAAGTACATTTTGGTAAAGTATTTGGTCGATGTTAGATACCAATCTCACCAAGTCCGCAACTTTCCACCCATAAACTAATGGGAATACATGGGTCATCAAGAGGATGATCACACATTCAACGAATTTACAACTCAAAGAATGCACGCACATGGGATGAAAGCATCCCCTATGTCTAGCACAACTACAACATAGCTCTCCATATCTCAAATAGCCATAACCCCTTTCATGTGGGGTTTGGATTCCAGCCACTATGTCCTATTGATGTGTCCATACCATTTGCATATACTCAGGCCGATTTGGATCATGGCGAGTCTGAATATGACAATGCTAACAACTTCATTGAGAAAATTCAACACATCTGCCAACAGGTCCATGATATATTGGACAAATCCAATGCTAAGTACAAGCGGAAACATGATCAACATTGGGTGCCACACAAGTTCCAAGTGGGCGACAAATTTTGGCTACATTTGTAGAAGGAGCACCTTCCGGGGCCCCACTGCAAGCTTCACTTACTCCGATATGGGTCATACACCATCACCAGGGTTGTAGGGGATAATGCCTTCAAGCTTAGAATTCCATTGTCCCTTGGCTTGCACCTAGTGTTCAATGTGGACTTCCTTCGACCATACTTTCCACCATTATTGGACACAAATAACATTGTACAATAACTCACACCAAGAGAGTTAAATTCAGAGTGCATGGAACATGCCACAACTGATCTTATCATGGAAATGAAGATCAAGAACACTCGCCAATAGAGGATCCAACTATATGGAGTTTTCAAAGCAGGCCAAATCCTTCACGAGGGCAAGTTTTCACCAGGGACCAGGTTTAACAAAAATTTCCTCTCCTCATGGAGGCTCTGAATTCAACGGGGACCATTGCTTCCTAAGGAGGGAGGACCGATACAAGTGGATATTGGTGTTCACTCGCCTATTCCACCTAGACTTCCTGTCGGTTTCATTATTTTCCTTGTTTATAACAACATTTACCATTTTTAACATTTTATTGGGTCTTGAACTTCTAGAGCAGTTTTGACCCTCTAAACGACATTTTTTTAAGGTCCATTGCAGGCCTGTAGCCATAGGAAATGTCTAGCCAAAATTTATACAGTACTCAGAGATATATTTCCAACGAGGTATCATGCATGCAAAACAGAGATAATATGACCAAGTTACGACCCCGGGAAGTTGGTTGCCCAACTAGCCCCAATGGGTCCCACAAACTCTTGGCATTCCATCTCTTGGTGTTATGTTTTTGGTTGTTTAGAGTTTTCTTTTTTTGTTCAATAATAGAAAGGCCCTTGAGCGTCATTATAACACAGTTCAGAGGCATGTAGCTGCCACATCTCTTCTTAGAGATAAGCTACCATCGCCTGAGATAGTTTATTTACATTTTTTATGTAATCATATTTCAGTTCTTTGATATTAATGAATTTAAGTTTTAATTCTGCTTCATCTTTTTATTTATGGTTATATTTTTATTTTTTTTTATTCTTGTTTAAGTTTAAATCAACAAACTAGCTGGAAGATTGGGTATTTTAGTCTTTGCAAGTATAAAAATCATAATATTTTTGTGGTGTGAAGGTACTACTATTTATTTTCAGTGTTAGCATTTTCATCCTACTTTCATCCTACCATCATCAACCTCTTTCTCCTCACTACACAATGTTGTCAAAAATCTGCCACCGAAAGTACATTTCTAGGTTATTGAAGGACATTATGTGCATTTTTTTTTGTGTAATATGAGTCTATGAGAGGTGATAATATTTGAAAATTCCTAATACAACCTTCATATACCTTCATCTACCCTTTCCGACCTTCAGACCACCTTTTCCACCCTCATAACGCTCACAGATCCAATCCTGTAGCAAAACATGGCAATTCTGTAGCATCCTGTAGCAATCTTGTAACATCCTGTAGCATCATGTAAACTTGGCCATATTTTCTCCAAAAGCTTGATTTTTTCCTCTTATCCTTGAATAATGTCCCCTAGGCTTCAGAATCCTAATTCAGGAAGACTAAATACCACTTAGGACTTTCCTTTTTACCTCTACAACACATTTCAACAATTTGGGTTAGTGGACAAATTTATGAATTGGATAGCAGAATAATGAATTTTTTGATTGCTACATCTAATGAACTATGTCAATGTATCTAAACTCTTTGGAATGCAGTGATTGATTACATTATCTTTCCTTCATGCAAGTTAGATTATTTTTCTTTCTTTATTCTTAAGTTATGGCTTCTATTTTAGCCATTGTTATTTCCATTCCATAGACTAGGTTTCCTTTCAATGCAACATTTAAATTTTGCAAGTAGCTTAATGTTTACATTTTTAAAAAGTAGTATAAACTTCAAATTTATGCAATTAGGATTATCATTTACATTTGAGTGAGAAACATTTATATTTCTTGCAATAGAGCAACATTTCCATTTCTGCAATTAATTTAGGATTTGATTTCATGAAATTCACTTCATTGCATCAGATCAACGAACAAAGGACACATTTCATGTTGCACATATAGTGCTGACACCTCTTAAGTTTGTATGAACCCCATATTGATAATTAAATTTGGTAACCTTGGGAGTTGCAATATTCTTGTTGCAATACTTGGGGCTCATCACTTTTTGGCACTGTTTGGGAGTTTTCAAAGTATGTATCAACAAAAATTTAGCTCGAAGAAACAAAAATTTTATGCTTCTTGTATCAACAAAAAATAAACTCTGTTATGTAGCTCGAAGAAGACCATGACAGCCTAGTCAACCTCGTATGATGAAATAACCTAATTCACAATTTCAAGGTTATGCACATCCATCTCAAAGTAATTGAAACACACCCTTTCCTTGGCAACCTTGGCCATCTCAACCCCAAAACCAATCTCAGAAACAAGGTTGGCAAGGAACTTATGGGAGAAATCAAAAATATCCTCAATATCCTCAATATCCTCCATAACTCCATGCTATCCCTACCATCAACCTCCACCAAAACCACAACCTCAACCACATCCATCTCAAATATCCACTCCCACTCAACTACCTATACAACCATTTCCGAACCCAAAAAATAAAGTAACTCAACCCACTTACAATGTTGAGGTACAACAATAGTTCCAAACAAATCCTCTTGATCTAAATGGTATTCATCTTAGCTCAGGAAGAGTATTGCAAAAAATGAATTCTCTTGATTTCATTGAAATACAACATTCATAAAAAGAAGATTCAAATGAGAAGACTAAAGAATCATGGGTTGCACTTGATGGAGAGTAGACATCAAAATCATAGATTAATAAAGTTCCATAATGTTTACCATCAAATTATCCAAGTGTTCAAGAGAATAATTAACAAAAAGAAGAATATTTAAATGTCATGGTAGAAGAGGACACAAAAAGTGATCCAAATGTGCAAGTGAACCAAGAGCGTCACAACTATATTGAAATTTGGTTCCAGACAATTATTACGATGCAACAACACACTCTTCTTCAACAATTCTTGATATCATCTTAGTTAAAAAAGTTGGTATCTCATATTTAGGTACATGTTAAATAATATATTTTGAGATTACGAATGATTTTATTTGTCATCTTGATGTGCATATGACTCCATTGGAAGTATTCCTATACTTGAAAGAGATTTTGTTTTTTTTTCAAGTAGAGTAGGATGGAAGAAAAAAAATGAGAAAGAGGAAATAAAAATAAGAAAAAAAATAAAATCTTAGGTGAAAACCTCCTTTGAGGCACTCGAGATTGGCTCACTGATTGAAAACCTTCATGAGGCGATTAGTGAGTTGGAAAAAATAAAAAATAAAAAAATAATAAGATCCTAGGTGAAAACCTCTTCCGAGGTGCGTAGACAAACCTAGTAGTTGAAAACCTCATTGAGGTAGCTAGTAAGCCAAAAAAAAATGAAAAAATGGGAAAAAAGAAGAAGATTCTTTTCCCAGGTATCTCTCTCTGGTGAATGCAAGTGCTCTCCAACCTCTACAAGGAACAAGAACAAGCTAGCACCATAATAAAACGCTGATCATAAATCTTGTCACGGTAATTCAAAGTTAAGCTTTCACCTCCTTTTCGCAGATGCTCCAATAGGACCAATTCCATGTCAATTCATCACCCTCATCGATTTCCAACATCCACCCATCATTCACAATCCTTTCCCATTCATTTTCCTCCATGTCTTGAAGTGTTGCAGGAAAGTTTTGTTTTGCTATAGGATTGATAAAATACACAGGGCATAAATTATTTTTACCATATCTCGAAAACCATGCATCCATTGGCCAAACTGTTCATGGGGAGATGCGTAGGGATGATAGAAACACACTCAAGAAATTTTAGCAAATTCTAGTGCATTTTGTTTGAGAAATAGAACACCGTCACCTACAACCATTTTTATTTTTCTTGATATTTGTGCATCCATTGGTAGAAATGTTTATGGAGAGATGCATAAAGATGATTAACTAGATTAACTGGGTTAATGCACTAAATACATTGACTGGATGCATTAACTACCTCAGGGCACTTCAAAATGTATCTAACAAAAAAAAATCTATCAAATTATTTAAAATTTAAATCTCAATATTGTTTTGCATTTTCTTTATATGTTAAAATCTAAACAGTCTTAACAATCTCCACCCTATTGGACTTAAATTATTGAATTTAATGAGGGGTTTAATTTTTTACAGATCAATGGCAGTCCAAATGAGAATGGGCATTACTCTGAGGGAACCAACAAAATGTACGATAAGGATTTAATTAATGGGGGTTAACATGGTTACTAAGAAAAAACAAGACTACATATATTCCAGCAGTTCTTTAGTACTCAGGTCTCTCTTGTACACTACCCACCCAACTAATCAGTCACAATGTAGTCGACCAAGAGAATATGCCCCTCACCCTTGATTCTCTTCAAGTCGACAAGTATTCTTTTTCCATCAGACTCCACCACACTTCTCCTGTTCTCACAGTCCTTATAGCCTTTCCTCATTCCCAAAAATCCTCGGGCAGGTCTCAAACCATTGACATATTGTATGTATCTACTAAGATATACACACATACTAGCTTTGCCTTGGCATGTTATTTTTTCTGTCACTAGATGTGGGGGAATCAATCAATTTTTGTTTTTGCACCTCTAGAAGTCTAGTCTAATTTAGTTTAGTTGAGTAGGAGTCAGTTCCTTATTATTAGTGTTGAGTATGTGTTAATAATGGATTTTATTTTCAAATGGGCTCTCAAGTTGTTGAAGGGAAAATTATGAAACTTATTTCTTAAAATAGAATTGAGGTTTTAACATTTAGTTGGAGATCCTATTAGTTTGGATCTGAAACAATCTTCTTGTGTATTTAATGAGAAAATTGCATTCGTAATTGTGTTGCTGGAAAACAATATTCTTCCTCTGTATGTTTTGCATGAGACTATTAATTTTATTCCAATCGACCATTTTTTATTGTTGTGATAACATTCTCCGTGTGTGCTTACCGGAGCTAAATTTTATTGGAACCCCATTCGTTTGTTCGTTTCTGGTTAAATTTCATTAACCACCAAGTTGAGATCGCGAGGGGTCCTTTTTTGAAAGTTTGAAATTGCTAGGTATGTGGAAGGAAATAAATGAGAATGTCTCCTTCAGGTATATATTTTGTCGATATTACTTTAGTGCTAGCCTTGGTGATGGATCGATATTGTTTCAATCTCTAAAACTCTAGCTGCTCCTTCAGCAGAGTGACAATTCCATAATCAAGTCAAATAGGAAGCCAATACAATGAGAACGAGTTTTCAACATTGGATTGAACAAGGAGGGTCACGATTTACCATGGAAAAAGCAAAGAGAATTATTGGAAATTCAAATTTATTCTCACCGTAGATATGAATATCATCAAATGTTGTTGAGTCATGTTGAAGTATAGGTAAATTTGTTTGAAAAGGTGCAACGAAATTTTGTTATAAATTTTACTTTAAAAATAGATATCAGTCTATAGGTGTTTTCCCAACAATTAAAACGATGGAATGAGTATGGTAAACAATAGGAAACTTAAGCTCGTATTAACTAATTAATTGATTTTGGATTGAGTTAATTGGATCCTATGATTGAAATGAATTTTGGAGATTTACTATTGTTAAAAGGCAAATTTTAAAGCATATGGACAAAGTGTCAAGATGAGGAAGTCTTCTTAAACAGAGAATGATAAATAGAATTTTCTCCAAGTGCCACTATCATACTTCCATTGGTAATTAGAGCTTTAAGTTGTAAATTTTTTTTGGCCAGTTTACTGAGCACATCTGTCGATTAGACCATTAGCTATTAATATATGAATATTTTCCATTTGGGGTTTTATGTTCTGACTCTGTGACTGTTGTTCAAGGTTGTCATTGATGTCAATATGGCATTGTCTGTGATGGAAAATTATTGTGATGTGTGATGTTTCACTAGATGCCATAACCTCATGAATATTATAAATCAAGGTCACTTGAAGCCCTAATGAAGAAGCCCTAATATGATATCCTTTCTCTTGATGAAGAAGCTCTAAAACCATGATGATGTCCTTGCTCTTAATGAAGAAGCACTAAAACCATGATGGTGTCCTTGCTCTTAATGAAGAAGCACTAAAACCATGATGATGTCCTTACTCTCGAAGAAGAAGCCCTAAAATGTGATGGTACACTTGATCAGTGAAGCGAACATCACGATAAAATCACGATTTTTTCATGCGGCCAATATAATCATCGATTTTTTTCGGTGATTTTTTCATTTTTAAAAAATCGTGATTTTTACGAAAAAGTTGTGATCCGATTAGAAATAATCGCCAGCCCGTAAAACAACGACCCTTTGACAAGAAATTTCGATTTTTTCTTCCTCATTTTTGCAGACAGAGGTTAAGAAATAGAGCTAAGGAGGAGGAGAAGTCATCTACAAGTGCAAGAGAGGAGAAAAGTGAAGGAATTTAGCAACCCAAGCCAACAAGATTCAAATTTGGACCAAGTTTCTTCATTAAAACGTTTTTCCAAGTATGGGCATCAAATTTGACCCTTTTTTTGTTTTTTTCTTGTTCTTCCATGGGTTTCTATCACCCATTATTTTTCATAATTTTTTATTGCACTTGGTTGTGTTCTTTGTTTTTTTTTTGTTTTATTGAATGGAGAGGGTTAATTTTGGTCAAAAATGAAAAAAAATGGTTGTTAAATTTATTTTTTATATTTCTTCTTGTGCTCCTAGTTTCTTTCCATTATTTTTGCTTGGGTTTCAACATGTATTTTTTCCCATTATTTTTGCATTGATTTGAGGGTTTTTTTTTGGTGAAAAAATCAAAATGTTGTATGTGCAGTTTTTCTTGTGCCCTAGGTTCAAATTTCAAGTTCAAACTTCATCTTACAGTAAAACTCAAGAGTTCAACAAATTTACAAACATGCCAAGGAAATTGGATCCTTTGTGGGAATTTGGTGAACTTGATCAGGGGTTTGACAAATCAAACTTGACTTGCAAGTTATGTGGTCAACACATGACAGGGGGGGTATAAATATTGAAATACCACCTTGCACAAGTTCCTGGACATGAAGTAGGGCCTTGCACAAATGCCAATCCAGAAATAATCCAAAGAGCCCTCAAATCATTGGAAGAAATATAAACAACTAAACTCAACAAGGCAGCTCTGAGGAGTCAAATATCAGGGTTTAGAGGTGACCATGAGAGTGGTAGTGGTTCTTCACCATCAACATCTTCTACACCCAACCTCTTAGCTGCCTCCTCATATTTTGTTCCTAGAACCACTCCCGATGCACATCCATCTATCTCCTCACTTATTAAAAAAGGGAGAAGGAAGAAGATGACAAGTTGTTGGGAATTTTTTTTCTTTGGAGTGATATTCCTTTAAGTGTTGCCAGGAACAATCCACTTTATCAGGCTGCGATTGATGCTATGTGATTGTTGTTGGATGAGGATACAAAGCCCCTTCATATGATGACTTTAGAGGTGCATTCTTCAAGATGAAAAATTTGACAGCACCAAGAGATTAGAGGAGTTAAGGGAATCATGGGAAGTCACAGGATGCACTATGATGCTATATGGTTGGACTGATCAAAAGGGTAGGACGCTTATTAACTTTTTGGTCAGTTGTCCCGAGGGGACAATGTTTATGAAATCTGTTGATGCATCTGCACATGTCAAAGATGCACGATTATTATGTGATTTATTGGATGTGTTCATTCCGGAGGTGAGTCCACAAAACGTTGTCCAAATCATAATGGACAACGCTGCAAATTATGTTGTTGTTGGAAAGATTCTTATGGAGAGGCGTCCGAGCATATTTTGGACACCTTATGCTGCACATTGCATTGATTTGATGTTGGAGGACATAGGAAAGATTCATTTTGTCAAAGATATTGTTGAATCATCAAAGAGCATTACAAAATTTATATATAATCATGCATTTGTGCTTCATTTGATGAGGTAATTCACCAACAAGAAGGAGTTGGTGCGCCCTGCTATTACACGGTTTTCCACCAGTTTCATATCTCTTCAATCCCTCTTGAATTCTATGTGGAATTTTAGAAGAATGTTTCTTTCAGAGGAGTGATGTGCTTTGACATACAAATGAAAACTAGGCCAACTGCAGGTTGGTTTCATATAAGGAAAGCTTATGGGCGGGAGTGCAAGAGGTGTGCAACATTACTGAACCTTTGGTAAAGGTTCTTAGATTGTTTGATGGAGAGAATCCCACAATGGGCTACTTGTATGAGGCCATGGATAGGGCCAAAGAAGCCATTCACAGCTACTATGATGATAAGGGTGATGAGGGGTTTTAGAAACAACTTCTTGTATGGGAAGTGATTGATTAACAATGGAACAACACACTCCATCGTCCCATTCATGCTATAGGGATCTTCCTAAACCCTGAATTTGCTTGCTCATGTAGTTTCTTACTTGATGTTGAGGTCGTGGATGGCTTTTTCACTTGTGTTCAGAATATGGTGTCAACTCCATTAGAATGTGCAGAGATATCCAAAGAAATGGAGGTATACAAAATGGCAGGTGGAACATTGAGCTTTGACATGGCTGTCCAAGATAGGACTACTAAAATTCCAGGTAAGATTTTTCTTGTTTCAAAATTCATTGTCTCCTCGAGTTTGTGAATCATAACTCCATACTTTGCTTCAAATTTCAATTTTCGAATTTTCATTATTTTAAAATTTTTCTTATGTTTGTAACTTTATAATTTTATCTTATTTGTTGTAACTTGTAGAAGCATGGTAGAGGAGCTACGGTGGCAGATTACCAAAACTCCAAAATATTGCCATTAGAATACTCAGGCAAACATGCATCTCTTCAGGATGCGAGCGCAACTGGAGTGTATTTGAAAAAATACACACCAAAAAGCACAACAGGTTAAAAACATAAAATATTCCAACTGATTTTTTGAATTCATTAAATAATTTTTTTTATAATTATTAATTTATTATTTTTAATATATATTTTTAATTTATTAATTTATGACCCTTGTACAGGTTGGAGTCCCAGCGCCTCAATGACATGGTTTACGTCTACTTCAATCTTAGATTGTGGGTGAGACAACTTGAGAGGACACCTGATATGGAGGCCATCTCTTTAGATGCGATTGACACCACTACTGCATGGAGGGTTGAGGCTGAGAGGCATATCATGGAGTCAGCCCTTGATTGGATAGAGCAAGAGGTAGCAGAGGGGGAGGAGGATGAGGAGGAGGAGCATCAGGAGGAGGAGGAGGTGGAGGAGGAGGTGACACCACATACCCTTGCTATCGGTAGAGGACGTGGTCTTCCTCCTTTAGCTCCTGGTGCTTTAGGTTCTAGAGCACAACAGAGTCCATTGCCAGCCCTGCTAGCTTCTTCATCTAGAGGGAAATATGTTACATTTTCTCAAAAGAGGGTAAGAGGAAATCAGTAGTATAGGTTATATGGTGCATTCCTTTGTATATGAAATTATGACTCATGATATGAGATACATTATTATATTTTTTGTTGATATTTTGAGGCTGAGTTGAGACTCAGGACTTAGTATTCAGGACATGATTCGGTTTTATGTGTGATGTAGCACTAGACATGATATTTATTATTACGCATCTTATATGTTAGTTTTTTTTTATATTTATGTGTCAATGCATTTATTTTATGTTGTGGATGCTTTAGATATTAAAAAAATTAAAAAAAAATGAATATTTTTGTATGTGCTGATTTTTTCCCGATTTTTACGATTTTTTTCCCATTTTTTCCCCATGTCGAGTAAATCCCGATTGCAATGTTCGAAATATTGCACTTGATGACATGGATGATTATACTTGATGACATGAATAATTAAACTTGATGGAAATACAAGCACTTGGAGATCATATGATGAAATGGATGACCATATGATGACATGGAGACGATATGATGGCATGGTTGTAGACATGACAATGGAGACTCCATATATGACACACTTGTATGGTTGGAGACCTCACTTAAAAGCCCTAATGACCTCATTCTGTCCCAAATACCTTATGCATTAAGAAAATTCAAAACAATCACAAAGAAAATTAGTTCTTGTCGCCTTGGAGGCATCCTATCACAATGGATTCTTCACCATCTTGAAGCGGACTCTTTCCTCTTTCGAACGAGCCCTAACTCAACTCCTAACTCAGCTCCTAACTCCAAATAATCTAATAGAAATTGATTTTTGAAGGTCATATATCATATTTTTGCAGTGTAGTCGACCTATACTTTGTCCCTCAAGTAGACCTCCCTTATAAGTCATTTCCCCTCATTTTCATAGAAAAATACATATAAATAAGAGTTCAGACTTAATTTCTCCATCATCCAATTCGTTCATCCATTAAAGAGGAGAGTCATAGTGAAATTGAAGACATTGAAGAGAGGGAGCATAAAAATCAATGAGAAAAAGTCTACAGATTAGTCTGGAATATTTTGGGTTATAAATCAAATAATTGATAATTGAGCTAGCTACAAGACTGCGCTATAGGCAGCCAAACATAACTCAAACACATCCAGGTAGACATAATACTACCCTCGAACCTGGTGCATATTGGCCCGTACCTACTGCAATACACTTAGACTCAGTGCTTCAAACCTGTATATGATTTACGTGACTTGGATATATTTGTAGGTTCTTTGGAACAAACCTATTGCCACAAGTAAACTTGTGAGAGTCTAGCACCATACCTTCAGACCATACTTATTGACTGTGGAACAGATTTTTGAAGCTTGGATTGTTAGCATGAGGATAGGTGTGTTGACATACCTGTGACTTTTCTTTGGAGCTCAGATAGGGAAATTTTTGTGGAGAATTAATATAAAAATTATGAGAAAAGTCTCAGTGTTGTCGTAGAGAGACACCGTTTGGACATAGGTATATAGGATACAACTTTGTGCCTTGAAGAAGCCACAACTTGGTGCTATAATGGAGACTACTGTTTGATGCTTTGAAGGAGCTATAATTCAGTGATATAATTCAATGATTTAGTGATATCTCAGATTCGGTGCTATCCTAGTTTTTGTGCTACTATAGTGATCATATTTCAGTGAAATTTGATCTGAAAATGGTGTGGATAACTTGTATGGAGTTCAAGAACCTACCACTCAGTTTTAATTAAAATGATCTAGCTTGAACTTGACGTTTTGCGAAATTTTGGCTTGAAAGTGGTGTATGTTTTTTTTACTGTTTATGTGTCTTAAGTTTATTTGTTCTTGCTGTAATTTAACATGTATAACAGCAACATAATTCAGCAATAAAACCATTAAACACAACAACAATATAATATAGGAGTTCACCCGAAATCTTGTGGGCTACGTCTCCTTTGAGTCTTATCAACTAGACTCGACTATTTGGGATTAAAGTAATTTTTATTTTACAAGTTTCATGCTTAACACTAATGAATACAAAAATTATTCAAAGGGCTGAGAATACCATTTAACATCCCTCTAATGGCTATCCAAATTCTGCAAACAGCTTTAGGCTCCTGTTAACACATTTCCTCCTGTCGGTGCACTAAGCTTCTCTGAGCTTCTAAATGGCACAAAATCCCTCAGAATTCTATTTAAATCACTAAAAACAATAATTTTTTATCCAAAAAACATCAAACACCAAATTTCAACTGATAAATTGCTTAAATCAAGCACAACATCCTTAAAATAGGCTATCCTCCACGGTTTGCCCAAGGCTACCAAAAAATTACCATCAACTTCTCGAGCTGAATAAGTTCTCAAAATGTTTTGAAACCACTTCCATTGGTTCCAAAATGTCTGAAATAGCCAATTTCAACTATTTTTTCATCAGAAACGGCTTCCGGCTGCTCCGGTTTCACCTCCATACACTGTCGGCACCCCTTGGCACTAGGGTCAAAGAAAACCTCTCTGCTGATTTTTTGACCTCTAGAAGTTATCCAAAATTTCTAAAACCTTTTTAATTAGATTCATAATCAAATTTTCAGTCAATAATGACCATTGGTTCACTGCAAATGGTCTCTAGCTCCCCTGGATAGGCCCTACACTGTTGCTGGCAAAAGTAGGCAAAAATGGCCTCTGGAACTTAAATGAAGATTTTCGGCTTTCTTATGCTCTCTACAGGCTTTGAAAACCATTTCATCAGATTCATAACATATGAATTATCCAATTTAGCCTACTGGAACTCTGGAAAAGGATTCTAACTCCCCTGGTTATGCCTCAAACTGAATTTGTCTCATGGTGGCCCTAATGGCTCCTTCATCTTCCCTGAATAAAAAACCTTTGAAGAACACCTTAATTCGACCTAAAACCTATCCCAAAGTGTTTATAAGGTCGAAGAGACCCAAAATTGACCAAAATTTTATCCAATTTTGTTCAATAATGAGAGATTTATGACCAAAAAAACCTTGCCCCAATTTCCTCCACTAAATGTGGGGTAACTGCTAGTTAACTCCACTAAAAGTGGAAGTCCGCCTAAATTTGGGAGTGCCTCCAGAATCTTTGCCATATTAAACTCTACTTAACTGAAGCTTAATTAAATATTAAACCTGAGATTAGGCTCCTTAAGCGCTCTTAACATTAAGCTCCCACACTGGTCATATGATGAGGTTCCATGGAAGGAGGGTTGGCCCCTCTGTGCTCCGCCGAACCCACTCGGCATTCAAAGTGCAATAAATTCTTCATACGGTGTCTGTTTTTTGAACCGTTTATGGTGGCGGAATCAGGAAGATGAGACCTATGCAACCATCTTGGTTTCAACCTAATCATGTAACTTTGAATTTTGAGCTAATCCTTAGGTCCTTGATCCAGTTCTAATCAACATTACAGTGATATATTTTAGTGGCATATCAAGAGTGGAAAATCACCTTGGAAACTAGGAATAGTGACATTTTAAGGCTTAAAAAATAGTTTTTAAGAATCCCACAGTTTTGTGGAGGATAGTCTAGCCCAGAATTTCGTCTTCTTGAGTTTTCATACTTCAACATATACATCATCACTTGGAGCAAGTCCTATTGATTTTGGAAGTTAGTTTCAAGGATTGTATTGGGGAAATCCTTGAAGGTACTTTAAGGATGGTTTTGACTATATACTTCTATTGAGAAGCATACTCCACCATATATCTTGAACAAATATAGAAAATTTTTGAAGTCAAATTGAAGTAGCTATTCTTGGAACTATACTTAATACAACATTGAAGCAACATTATTGAATATTTCTGAGATGGGAGGTATATTTTTTTGAAGCAATGCTTGGTGCATCTTAAATATCCTAAGAAGCCCTCTTGGAGATACTTGTTGGGTTAGCCCTTGGAAGCATTTTTGAAACCCCCTTTTTGGAGCATCTTAAAGACAACATTGAAGACATCTTGAAGGTCTTGGAGATATTATTGGAGACCATGATGCGTTGAAGCAATCATGTGGTGAATTTGGAGATCCTTGTTTGGGTGACATGAAGAGAAGTGGTGACACCTTGTAAGAAGACAAGGTTTTCATTGACGAAGTAATTTGGAGGAGGCATTGTTTAAGATAGACATGGCTTATTGAAGAAGATATTGGGACTTGTGAGAAATAATAAAACACATCTTAACGAATTGAAGCTGAGGGTTGGAGGCTCATAGAGACAAGGTTGGTGCCTTGGAAGATAGGGTTGGAGCCCTATATGATAGGAGTCCTAAAGAAACCATTTTGGAGCCGGTACCATAGATAGGGTTGGAGCCCTAGAGGTTGATGCCTCAACGTGACAAGGTCGCAACCTTGGGAAGTCCAAGCCAGTGCTTGGAAAAATATAGGTTGGAGCCTGGGAGATTGAAGATTGGTGTCTTCATCTAGGACTAAAGCCCTACGCATTATTGTATTTAGTTTATTGTAAATAACATATTAATAAAATCATTTATTTTTATTTTTCATTTTTTGTTCTAATTATAAGTGATCTAACTGGTAAAAATAACAATTGAAAATAAATACTTATTCACCTCGCCGCTCAGTATTTCCAATAATTGGAATATGAGCCAGTATGTTCTCTCAAAGCCTAACAACTTGAAGGTTGATCCTTTGAACACAAATGGAAAAAGCAAGGAATAAAGCCTCCAGTCCTTCTAAATATGTCTTTCCTCAACTGTGAAAAATGAAGACAATCAAATTGGGAAAGTCCATCGTTCAATGGAAACTTTGATATATGGAAGATGAGAATGAGGAATTTCTTAATGGCTCAAGGTGTTGAAGTATGGGAATCAGTGATTGCTAAAATCATGATGGAAGGGTAATCCAAGGAGTATAATGCAAGAGCGATGAAGGAATTCGTGAATGGGCTACCAGATCCTATAAAATCCAAATTGGAAAAATGTTCATCAACAAAAGATCTGTGGGACAAACTTCATGATCTTCACTCAAAAGAAGCATTGACCATGACTTCTATTCAAGAAGATGATGGAAAGAAAGAAGGAAATACAGAACCCATTAAGGAAGTTGAAAACAAGAGTTAAGACATCAAGGCCAATGAATACCTAGAAGATGAAGAAAATAAAGATGACTTCGAAGAGGATCTCTTGGAGAAATTTGTACTTTCCCTATAAGAGATAAGTAGTTTGAAAAGGGAGAATGAGGATATCAAGAAGAAATCACAATATGGTGACCATGACCTTGACAAGATAAGGAAGGAAGTTAACCTATTCAAGCTTCAAGTTCAAGAAATATATGAGGAGCTCACCAAGCTTAATGAGGAATTTCTTCAAAACAAGAGAAAGCATCATGAAGAAGTCATATCTATGGAAAATCAATTGGATAAGGAAAAGAAAAGGGAAGAAAATTTATCAATCCATATTGATAAAAGACATGAAGTCTTGAACAAACTTGAAGGACAAGTTTTTCAATACAAGGAAGAAGTCTCCTCCCTTAAATCTAAACTAGGAGAAGCAAAGAAACAAGCACAAGGGGCTGCGAAGGTGGTGGAAGCTTTGGTGCTCATAGAAGGACAAGTCGATGAAGCAGGAAAGGAAATGTTTCAAGAAGATCTTACGATTCCTCATTCATGAAAAATATGGAATGCTTCAATTTCCATAAAATTGGACATATGGATCATAATTGTAACTTGAATTGGGTCCCTAAACTAGATAAAACCATGACAACCAAGCCCGAGAAGAAAGTTACACAAGTATGGAGAAGGAAGAAAATTGGATCAGGAAATCTCTTGAACACTCAAGTCATCAACTCATGTTGTTTATTTGATGAAAACATCTTTGGAAAATGTGATATTCCAAGTATTTGATGATGAGACTCTACCAAAAAGGAGACCATGCATATTTTCAGGGGAGTGTATGATTCTTGTCCAATCTTGTAGAAGCTATCCAAGGAGATCCCTATGAAACCCTTGATAAGTCACACATGGACAATCTTGATAGATCATATATTGGGAGTAACTCCATTGAAGAAATTATGAAAAATTTGAAGATGTCTTCCACTTGATCACAAGGCAAGAAATATTGATTTAGTTAGAGGAGTTTATTCAGGCAGGGAGAGTTGGTTCATCACATGAAGAAATATATCTATCATGGATGACATTGCTAGAAGGAATATCACCTTGATAGGGGAAGCAACATATCTTACATGGAGAACTATCATTTATGAAGGAAACCCGAAGAAGCAACATGTCAAGAAGCAACTTGATAGGTGGAGTACGTGGGTACCCCACTTGGCATTGATGTCAAAGGGGGAGAGAATATTGAAAGGGAAATAATATTTCGATCAATGAAAAATGGGGAGACTGTTGGTCAAGGTTGTCATTAATGTCAATATGGAATTGTCTGTGATGGAAAATTCTCGTGATGCATGGTTTTTCCCTAGGTGCCATAACCTCATGAATATTATAAATCAAGGTCACTTGAAGCCCTAATATGATATCCTTGCTCTTGATGAAGAAGCACTAAAAACATGATGATTTCCTTGCTCTTAATGAAGAATCGTGAAAACCATGATGATGTCCTTACTCTTAAAGAAGAAGCCCTAAACTATGATGTTACACTTGATGACATGGATGACTATACTTGATGACATGAATAATGACACTTGATGGAAATACAAGCACTTGGAGATCACGTGACGACATGGATGACCATATGATGACATGGAGATGATATGATGACATGGATGTAGACATGGAAATGGAGACCCCATATATGACACACTTGTATGGTTGGATACCTCACTTAAAATCCCTACTGACCTCCTTTTGTCCCAAATACCTTATACATAGAGAAAATTCAGAATAGTCACAAAGAAAATTATTTCTTGTCACCTTGGAGGCATCCTATCACAATGGCTCCTTCACCATCGTGAATAGGACCCTTTCCTCTTTCCAAAGAGCCCTCACTCAGCTCCTAACTCCAAATAATCTATTGGAAATTGATATTTTAAGGTCATATATCCTATTTTTGCAGTCTAACCGACCTATACTTAGTCCCTCACGTCGGCCTCCCTACATAAGTCACGTCCCCTAATTTTCATAGAAAAATCATTATAAATAATATTTCAGACTTCATTTCTCCATCATCCAATTCGGTCATCCATTATAGAGGAGAGTCATACAATTCACAACTCGTGAACTTGAAGACACCGAATAGAGGGACCATAAAAATCAAGGAGAAAAAAATCTACGGATGAGTCTGGAATGTTTTTATGTTATAAATCAAATGATTGATAACTAAGGCAGCTATGAGACTGAGCTAAAGGCAACCAAACATACCTCAAACAACTCCAGGAAGCCACAATACTATCATCGGACCTGGTGCATATTAGCTCAGACTCGGTGCATATTGGTTCAGACCTATTGCAATACCCTCGGACCTGGTGCATACACTCAGTGGCTTAGACCTATATATGATTTTCGTGACTCAGATCTGTTTATAATTTCCGTGGAACAAACCTATTGCCACAAGTAAACCTGTGACAATATAGCACCACACCTTTGGACCATACTTATTGAATTTGGAACAAATTTTTGAAGCTTGGACTGTTATCATGAGGATAGGTGTGTGGGCAGACCTGTGACCTTTCTTTGGAGCTTAGATAGGGAATTTTTTTTTGGAGAATTAATATAAAAATTATGAGAAAAGGCATCAGTGTTGCTGCAGAGGAACACCGTTTGGACAAAGGTATATAGGCTACAACTCGATGCCTTGAAGAAGCCACAATTCAGTTCTATAATGGAGAGTATTTTTTGATGGTATGAAGGAGCTATAGTTCAGTGATATAATTCAATGATTTAGTGCTATCTCAAATTCGGTGCTATCCTAGTTTTGGTGCTACTAGAGTGATCATATTTCGGTGAAATAAAATGATATATTTCAGTGGCATTGCAAGTGTGGAAAATCACCTTGGAAACTCAGAATAGTGACATGTGAAGGATTAAACAAGAGTTGTTAAGAATCCCACAATTTTGTGAGGATAGTATAACGCAGAATTTCATCTTCTTGAGTTGTCATACTTCAACATATACATCATCAATTGGAGTAAGTCCTATTGATTTTGGAAGATGGTTTTAAGGATTGTTTTGGAGAATCCTTGAAGGTACTTTGAGGACAGTTTGGGCTATATACTTTTGTTGAGAAGAATATTCCACCATATATCTTGAGCAGATCTAGAAAATTTTTGAAGTCACCTTGAAGTAGCTATTCTTGAAACCATACTGAAGAGACCATTGAAGAAAAATTATTGAATATTTCTGAGATGGAAGGTGTATTTTGTTGAAGCAGTGCGTGGTGCATCTTGAATACCTGAAGAAGTCATCTTGGAGATACTTGTTGGGGCATCCCTTAGAATCATTTTTTAAGCACCCTTGCTGGAGCATCTTAAAGACAATATTGAAGACATCTTGAAGGTCTTGGAGATATTATTGGAGACCATGTTGCGTTGAAGAAATCATGAGGTGAATTTGGAGATCCTTGTTTGGGTGACATGAAGAGAAGTGGTGAAACCTTCTAAGAAGACAAGGTTTTCATTGATGAAGTAATTTGGAGGAGGCAGTGTTGAAGATAAACATGGATCATTGAGAATATATTGGGAGTCATGAACAATAATTAAACACATCTTAATGAGTTGAAGCTGAGGGTTGGATCCCTAGAGGTTGGAGCCTCATAGAGAAAAGGTTTATGCCTTGGAAGATAAGGTTGGAGCCCTAGAGGATAGGAGCCCTCAAGAAACCAAGTTGGAGCCTGTACCAGAGATAGATTTAGAACCCTAGAGGTTGGTGCATCAAAGTGACAAGGTCGTAGCATTGGGAAGTCCAATTTGGTGCTTGACAAAATACAGTTTGGATCCTAGGAGATTGAAGATTTGTGTCTTCATCTCGGGTTGGATCCCTACACATTTTTGTATTCGATTTATTGTAAAGAAGATATTAATAAAATAATTTATTCTTATTGTTAATTTTGTGTGCTAATTATAAGTGATATAATTGGTAAAAATAACAATTGAAAAGAAATATTGTTTCACCCTTCTTGTATTTCCAACATGAATTGTGCCAATTTTATTACCATGCATATCTCCTTATTTTTACAAGGGAAGTGGGAATTTGGAAAATGAAAAATTGTTCAAAAATATAGAGTTATAATAAAATGAAAATACGAATATTTTTTTCCACGTTTGTTGAAATATAGAGTTTGTTCATTATTTATTTCGAAATGAAAAATTGATTTTTTTCCTTCAAATTTAATGAAATATTCTACTATTAAAATTTGATTTGTTTAAAGTTTTACTTTTATTTGATTAGCTGAAATTTTATCATAAAAAAATTAGCTTTTATAACTTTAAACCATTTCAAAAATTAGATAATTGAAATTAAATTCATACACTTCATAACAAGTATGGAAAAAAAAAATTCTTTCTTGATGTGTGTTAACAACAGATATCGTACACTCCAAGAGACATTATAAAATTCCCAGCAAAAGGTACAAATGAATATTTTCAGCAGAGAGCATCATGGAAGGACAAAAATTTAAGAATTTTCCTAAGGTTATGTGAGAAAATTTTGACCGCGCACCAGCAACAGAGGGAATTTGCACGGACCACGCGCCTTTTTCTTCGATAGCTGCACGATCTTGAGGATGGATAAATTTCACTATTTGGTACTACTTCCCACAATTAGGGAGTTTATTATCTGTCATGGCTAGTCAAGGATAACTGACTTGAGGTCACAGTGAAGATATGAAACCCTCAAAGGAATCTCTTGTCCTACTCTTGGGTAACTATCACTCTTGGGCCAAGAGAGGGTAGATGAGTTCAAACATTTCTATATAAACAAGCCATGGGAAGAGAAAAGTATGAGACATTGTTATGTTGGCCAAATTTCTATCAGAGAAACACCACATTTCACTCTTGAAGCAAGGGAAGTGAGAGCACTAGCATGTTTTCCATATTTATTCTAAGCAATCCAATATCTTAGTGAGAGAAGAGAAGTCCACCATTGGAGAGCCTTCACACTTCTTTTGAGATAGAGGGGAAGCTTGCAAAGAGACCAAGGAAAGGGACCTCCTTGCAGAGGATATTTGAGCTCCATAGCTCAAAGGATTATTTTCAAGTGTTTCAGAATTCTATTGTATTCTTCTACCACCAATAGTCAATAAAGGGAGTCTTTCTCCATTGATATATTGGCTTGTTTACTCCATTGAGTATTTTTTCTTGTTTGTCCCTTTTGTTTAGATTTATGTTTTTACATGCATTAATTTCAATATCAGTTATGGTTTTCTTTGTTTAATTCTATCCACTAACGACACCAACTATTTATGTGATCCTTTTCAAGGAACAACAAACTGTTAAGGAGGTGTTATTTGGTACTCCATTGCCACAAAAATACTAACATTTCACTATTGAAGTAAGGGAAGTGAGAGCACTAGCATGTTGGCCATATTGCTTCTAAGCAATCCAATATCTTAGTGTGAGAAGAGAAGTCCACCATTGGAGAGTCTTCACACTTATTTTGAGAGAGAGGAGAAGCTTGCAAAGTGAAAAAGGAAAGGGACCTCCTTGTTGGGGATATTTGAGCTCCAAAGCTCAAAGGATTATATTCAAGTGTTTTAGCATTCTATTATATTCTTATACCACCACCAGTCAATAAAGGGAGTCTTTCTCCATTGATATATTGTCTTGTTTTCCCCCGATCGAGGTGTACAGATGGCAGAATAAAAGGATGGAGCCGGAGACTTGGCACCCACTCCAGCTACATGCACTTACCATCATTTATGTCGGATCGTCATTCCAGTAAGGCGAAGTGTGGGAACCTGCAGGCGGAAATAATGGCGCAGAATGGCAAGTCAGGCTGAAAGTGGCAAGGTTTGATTAAGGTATGTGATGCCCCGCTCCCCCTCCATTCATTCATGCATGGGTTCTCGCATGAAATTGTCTGGAGGCGGCAGAGGAGGAGGCTCGGCGATTTTCATTCTTGCAACTCATTGATCCTGTCGGGGTATGTATTTGACATTCTCTCAGCTTTTCTAATGTGTAAGACTGTCGTTCTTTTCAGTTTTTAGTATATTCAATCTTTCCTGGGCTTGATAGAGAGGTGTTGCAGAGTTAGCCCTGAACAACAACCCGTCTCTCCCTGCTTTCGTGACCCCTGCATGCAGATTTTCCAAGTCACTAATCTAGGTAGCGTGACTAGCTTGAATGTTTACATTTATCACTCTATCTTGCTACCGGATCACTGTATCCACAGGTTCTTAGGGGCTAGGCTCTTAATTTATCTGATTAAGTCTCAAAGGTGGTATTGTTTTCATGCCCAGTCTCGGCACCGTAATCCCAACATAGTGTCGACTCAGTTAATCACCTTTCATATTCGCACTCATGACAATTTTCCTGTTATCTGGTTTAGACTTAAGAAAAAAGTCGTCATCCTCACGTCGCATGTAATTCAGATCATTTCGCCCAAACCTGAAGGTCTGCAGGGTAGAGTAAGGAAGTCGTTATGGAGTCTCTGTTTCTCAGTCAACCAAAAGGCTCTGCATCTTAACCATCTTAATCCGACTCTTAAAAATACTCTCCATATCATGAATATTTTCCATGCAAAGCCACACAGCAAGGCAGCCCAAGCTTGTCGAAGAGATACCATTCATAAGGTTCTTATGTATGATCATTTCAGTTTTTACTCTATGCATATAGTAAAAAGTCGGGACATTCATGGATACGATTCTCTGTTTAGAATGTACAGTAGGACCAGGAGGGATGGGTATCAGTGTTCGAATGAGAGTCATAATATCCCTATCCATAAGAGGCACACGAATTCTATAATCCAAACCTCTCACATATTCTCTGTGCACTTCTGTTTGTCAGAGTTTATTCATAAACTCCTTTCTGCAATGGGGAAAAAACGTCAACAGGTAGACAGTGCCAGAGGCAAACAACAAATTGAGTTAGAGAATGTCCCCAAGAGACGGGGTCGCAAAACCAATCAAGAAAATTTGGAGACTCTGGCAGCCAGTTATGTTTTAGGAAATTCATCTGAAGTTCATCAAGAAATTCGGGGGTGGGAGAGAGAAATCCAGATAGACCCGGAAGACAATGAGGCAGAGGCAGAGATCCTGGACTTTATCACAGATCTGGGCAATACCAGAGGCCGTCTCACTGTGTTTAACCAGACTGTCCATACCTACTGGATAGTAAAATGTTTAATAGCTAAAGCAATTCAGAGTATTCAGTATGTTCCAGCCAAGACAGCCCCAGCTAAGTCAGACCCCAACACTCAATCTCTTCTTTTAGACATTCAAGATCAACAACAACATATCAAGATAACTCAATACCAGGTGGCAGACCGAGTCAGTAGACTAGATGATAAAGTGGGTCGCATGGAGAAGAGCCTTCTGAAGATCCTCCAGCAGCTTCAACAAGCTGAAATGCCTGGGACTAATATCAAAGACCCTGCACCAGTCTCTTCTTCAGATGGCTAGGTTTCTTATTTTATTTTTTGATTATGGATGCATGATATAGTTACATATGAACTTTCTTTATATGTTATGAATGTACATAATGCGGTAGTAAGGCAGTTAGCACAAGAGGCTTTTAGACGCCGAAAAAAATTTCAATTTTGGGATGTTGTTTATGCTTTTAGATGGCCAACAGACCTGGTTTCCTTTGGGCAGGTTGAGGCCAAAGATATAATATTATATTTTGTAGCCCGTCCTTAAAATATAAATAGAAAATAGTAAGGTCCTACTGAATTTACAAAAAAAAAGAAAGATATATTGTCTTGTTTTCTCCATTTAGTATTTTGTCTTGTTTGTCTCTTTTGTTTAGGTTTATGTTTTTACATACATTAATTCCAATGTTAGTTATGCTTTTCTTTGTTTAAGTATATCCACTAACAACAAAAACTATCTATGTGATCCTTTGTAGGGAACAACCAACTGTTAAGGAGGTGTTATTTGGTACTCTATTGCCACAAAAACACTAACACGGAATTAGCGACTCCACTGGTTTCTTTTTCTTGGATTAACGGTTCTTTTGCGGGACCTCCTCTCTACATAACCAACTACAAGGCACTCAAGACCTCTTTGGGAATTTTTTCAGGACCTATTGGACTTGTTCTGAGCTTCTGAAAGCCAAAATTTTCTCTTTGTTCTTGCCCACACACTTTTTTCTTTGACAAACACATCACTCCGCGTCCGTGTGGGAATTATACGTATAGTTTTCCAGAAAGCCAAAAAATCCTTGTACTGTTTACTTTTTTTCAGGTGATTGGTAGCCTATAGTGAATTTCGTTCACCACTGCATTATGCTATTATGTTTTTTAGTTTGACTAGTTATTGTATTAACCATAATTAGAGAAATTAATTTTTTGTTTATTTTTTATATTTAAAAAAAACACACATAGCTTAATTAAGGAGAAGAATAAGTGGCCAAATTCCACACATATTTTTGAAACTATTTTGCTGAATTTTATGCACACCACATAGTTTAATTAGTGAAGGAGTAAGTGGCCCATGATCCACAAATATTACTACTAAACAAGCTACTTTTTTTTTTTTTTTTTTAATTTTCATTAATCTTGGGGATAGGGTCAAATGTTAGTAAAGACAGCAAGTAATCTCTGCTTCCCTTGGACCTCTAGGTGAACCTGGGCTTGCATATGAATGCTTTCTCAAAAAATTTGAATTCCCCATCTCCCTTTAGTTCTACATATTCTAAGTAGGAGAATTTTTAGTGGCCCATTATCCACAAATCATTTCTATTTCATGCAAGTAACAATCAAAACACATAGTGTAATTAGAGGGATATAGTAAAGGATCATCGCATATCCTCGTTTTATCACACTTTCATTTGTTGATTTCATCACACACTAAGCATCAGTAAGATTAAAATATATCCAGTTCTTAGGGATTTATTCTTAGCTTATGTTTTCTTACCATTTCACACCCTAAAGAAAATTAATACACCTAAAAACAATGATAACTTGAAGCCACTAAATTATCCCCACAGGGACCACAAAATAAGTAATAGTTAGGGATAAGACCATTGGGGGTAGGCATCCTGTAACAGTGGAATTCGTAGATATGAGTACTGTAACAGTAAGATTGTATGCTTGTTGACTTGGATAGCAGAAATAGCTTTAGTTATAAAAATACACAAGGTATTTATAATAATAATATTTTATTGATAAGATATGACATGATTGAATGATTACAATGAGGTCCCGCTTTTATACCCATGCAGGTACCTTTTCATGAATAGGCATGTCTTTTAGACATGCCTTTTCAGCTAACTTAATCACTAATTACATAATTACTATTTGATTAACTAGTAATTACATTTATTTCTATTTATTCTATTAATAACTATATTTATTACTTTAGTTATGAATTAGATTCATAACATTGCCTCCTTCTTCGAAAAGCTTTGTCCTCAAAGCTTAACTTTTTGACAACTTTCTTCACTGGAACTATCTGCTAAGCATGTCTTTAATCACTGGTACCTTCCCCCTTTTTTTTTAACTCATCCTTATAATTCCTTCATTTTTTTTTTTAAACTTTGGATTATTTGTGAGGCATATATATCTTCCTTGTAGAATTCTCTTTATACATCCTCTTTGAACTTTATCCATGTTTTTTTTAATAATTAATTTAATTAATTAAATAGTAATTTTAATTAATTAAATTAATAATTTTTTTATATAATTTATATATAACATATATAATTTTATATATATTATAAAATATATATATTATATATAATTAAAGTTTATCCATGTATTGAACCGATGCCACCCTTTACGCAAATATTATAATTAACTCTGGGGAGATTCACAACGTCAATAGCTTTTCTCGGTAGCTTTTCACGGTGTTTTAACTGTGTATCAATTTTCGAAAAATTAAAAACAAATTATCTACTCAGTTGTCGCTCGGGTTCTAAGAATCCTTCAACCGCAATCTATTGTTGAATGGCCTGTATTGCTTGTTCATTCATATCACATAGTGTGTTTTATTACATCTTCCAGATCAACATGCCATCGAACAACTAGAAGCTCGAAGCCCTTTTGCAACTCTCGAATTCGATAACAAATGTAATCTGGATGAAGTAATTGGCAGTGCAAACTTAAATATAACGCACACGTGTTTTTCCCAAGCAAATAATCTGGTACAATTTCTCCAAATGTCCACCGAACATTTCGTATAGAAGTATCTTGCAGCGTAGAATCATTCTGTAACTTGGCTCGAAAATTATTCTTCGATGGTGGAACGCTTGTAAAAAATATTTCCTTGAAATTCTGTATTACTCCTTTGTTGAACTTAGGCAGAATAGCCTGGAAAATATCTTCGGGAGACCTTGGGCCCGAAGGCTGCCGTCCTTCGCGTTCACGGTTGCTTCCGGCGGGTGGAGAGACGTGACGTTCGTCTCCGGCGGGCGGAGAGATGCGATGGTCGATTATAGAGCTGAGAACACTCGTGAAAGAATAAATCTCACGACTGCTTAGAAGTTCTAACTTATCATTCAAAGCTACCATTAAATCATGATAATTGACTTCTGTCTTACCAGCATCACATGAATCGAACTGGGCCGACCTGTTATCGTCAAATCCCACTCTGAACCAGGGAACTTCCATGACCTGCGATATGGTAATCCACGTATTAGGGTTAGGGTCCAGCATTTGGAATAACAATGAACCCACTTCTTCATCGAAATATTCCAATGGAAACCTGAAGTCCCTACTGCACATTTTCTTGTACAAGGGAATCAGATCAAATTCACTAAATGGATGATAACCCGATAAGAGACTATAGAGAATCACTCCACACGACCATACGTCTGCCTTCACACCATCGTAACCTGCACCGTTTACGATCTCTGGTGCGAAATACCCGGGTTTTCTGCAACGAGTGTGCAGTAACCCGTCGTTCCCCACATTTTGTTTCATGGCGCTGAGCCCGAAATCTACTATCTTAATGTTCCCCTTATCGTCTAAAAGCAAATTATCAGGCTTCAGATCTCTATGGTAAACACCTCTGTTGTTACAGAAGTGCACGGCGCTGATCAACTGCTGAAATATTTTCTTGCTGTGTCTTGATCCAACTTTTTTCCTTCCATATGGAGTTTTTGAAGCATCTGTAACAGGTCTCCTCCGTTGACATATTCCATGACAAAATATTTTTTTTTTTCGTCAGCCACGACTTCGTGCAGCTGCACGATGTTGGGATGCCTCAGCGTTTTCATCACGGATATTTCTGTCTTGATACGGTGTACCCTACTCGTTTTAGCCAAAATTTATTCTTTCTTCATAACCTTGATGGCCACGCTCTCCCTCGTTTTTAGGTTTCTCCCACTGTATACCTTTGATGATCCACCATGTATAGCACCACCTCTCCGTTTGCATTCTTTTGATTTCTTTTTTGAATGCTCCCTTGTTGATTACCATGATACTTTAACAAAATCACCTTTAGAATTTTTATGGCCAGAGGTTTTTAATTTTAGTTTTGGAGTGAAAAAAGAGACACAAGCTGCATCCGTATCAACCATTGGCACTGACTGAGCTGAAACAGTTGTGCATATCATTGATTGTTTGATGTCATTAGTAAGTGATGGCATTATTTGAGATTGCAATGATCCAAGAACTGGAGGAGGTAGCATTTGTTTCTGAATACAATCAACATCATTAACAAAACCACTGCTAGTCCTGGTTGTTAACGAAAGCAGTCTGGGTTGATTATTGTATCCAAAAGCTGCTCTCTCTTTTGCTTTGCTGCAATTATCTTGGTGTTCATTATTCTCTTTATTTTTAACTATATTCTTTTGGGATCTTGACGTAATGGCACATTATATGGTAAATAATGTGCTCGAGCTTGTAAACTATGTTCGTAGGCTTGTAGAATGACGCTGTGTGCCATTCCTTCAACCTGTCCACAATATGGCTTTGATACCACTGTAACAGCGGAATTCGTAGATATGAGTACTGTAACAGTAAGATTGTATGCTTGTTGACTTGGATAGAAGAAATATATTTAGTTATAAAAATACACAAGGTATTTATAATAGTAATATTTATTGATAAGATATGACATGATTGAATGATTACAATGAGGTCCCGCTTTTATACCCATGCAGGTACCTTTTCATGAACAGGCATGTCTTTTAGACATGCCTTTTCAGCTAACTTAATCACTAATTACATAATTACTATTTGATTAACTAGTAATTACATTTATTTCTATTTATTCTATTAATAACTATATTTATTACTTTAGTTATGAATTAGATTCATAACACATCCCATAAGCCTCCATGGTCATGTTAAATTTTGAAACATATAATTTGCCTATTTAGGGAGCTTAAAATCCTTTAATCATCCCATAGAAAATATTACCTAAGCATAACATAGACCCGATTTAGAGGGGGTTCGGCTTAGGTCCAGTGTGTGTGGTACTCTTTGGGGCTACCCAATCCATCTAGTGCTCAATACTAGTAACTAATTACCAAGAAGCTAAAGTCTTGAACTCTCACATGGGACGAAGGTACTTTAGTTACCAAAATCTATGGCATCCTTTTCCTATAGGTGACAGTGCAGGCAACACTCGATCCTCATTTCCATTACCTTGGTTGATTCTTCGGTTGCTGGAAGGCATCGCCAGTTATTTCGGGACATTGGCCCTAGTACACATCCGAAGATATCTTCGCAAGGCCCAATTAATTTGAGAGTGGTAAGGACGATCAGGTCTACATAGGATTTATATCATACACAAACAAACAAAAACCTTTTTTTTTTTCTTGATTGATCACATAACTTAATCTAGAGGAAAATTGCCTTTCAATTTTCACTTTGTTTGATGTATGTGATTATATTGCATTGAAAAAAATATTGTTCCCTCTAAAGTTACAAATTAAGTCACACTAATCGACACCATAAGGGACCCCAAGGCACCCCGTCGATCTAGGCGTTTCTTAGACCTCCCCTCATTATCGGGAGGTCTGTCAGGCCTTCCTCCATTTAGGCGCATAGGATGACACACAACCACCATTATAAGATCTTCCTTTATCAGGGAAACTTTTCTTAGCACCCCTCCTCGACAAAATACACCTTTCATGACCCCATAAGGGTCACCCATAGCTACCCCTTTGGGAAGCCCACATACCACTCCTTCGGATAGCCTAAGGAGCACTCACCAGGGTAGTTTTCCTTTGACCTCCCCATAGAGGACACCTTTGCATACACTTGTCCAAAATTATTTCGTGATGGTGGATAAATTGCAAATACCTTTCTTAGCATATTTGAATCTAACAGATCTAAGTAAGCTAACAAATGACCAGATAGCACATGGCTTTGATTGGTCAGATATGCCCACTAAGCTCCCTTCAAAAATTCTAAAATTTGAAGGAATGCAAGATGAAGACCTAGGGAGCCATTTCATGACTTTTCACTTGTGGTGTTTGTCGAACAATATTATAGATGATACCATTTGAATACGACTATTTCAACGCACCCTTACAGGGCCTGTAGTGAAATGGTATGTTGATCAACCTTCTGTGTCACATGGAACCTTTAGCACCCTCGCGACAACATTCCTCACTTTCTTCCAGCTCATGATTCATCACAACTCGGGAATGGAACTCCTCACCCATTTCAAACAAACACGTGGCATTCACATACTAGACCATATCCATGAATGGAAAAAACTTTGTAGCTTGTGCAAAGCTAATTTCGACGATAGAGTTCTCCTGGACTTGTTTTTGAAATCACTCATAGTATAAATTTCGAAATATGTGGTAACACAATCCCTACATGATGAGGAAGAAGCCATTAGTAAATCCAAACAACTAGAGCTCATATACACCCAGTCTGAATACATCTATCATATCCTTCCAAACGTCCCGCTCCTGCATACTTATAGACAGATACCAGGTGCATCAAATACTGGTGATTGATAGATAGGGTCCTTAACCCAAAATCAACCTAAAAACAGTTACTAGTATCCCACATATTCGTCTGCTAGTCAAATGTTCAATACTACTCAGAGTCTATAGCACCCAAGATACTACCCTAATCAACCTGTACCATTGCAAAATGCGACTAATAGGGTCAACTAATATCATCTCCCACAAGGAGGGCCATACCCTCCCCCTCAAGGAAATCAACGCTCATCTAGGAACACCAACATAAGAGAGTCGTCCCATAGCGCGTACACCAATTAGGGACAAGGAAACCAATACTCTCCTTTCCTTGCACAACAACAAAATATACCTCCAACGCAAAATAACACAAGGGTTAATTTAGTGTAACCCTCCCTAGATCAACAAAAACTGTCATATGACCAGGAGAATAATAATAATCCTCTGAATGTTGGTAGGAAAAAACCAAATAGAAGACCAAAGGGAGACCCTGGAAAAGGGGGCAACAATCAGCAATGGCCCCCATGAACATAGGCTTGGGGAAACCCCAACCGAAATCAGAACCAAGAACCAACCAATAACTCTCAAATGTAGAAAAATATGACAAATATAAGTACTAATCATTCTTGTGCCATATGTGGGGATTATGGTCATTACACCCACCACTATCCCGATCTCTCTTAGTTGAAAATACTCCAGGGAAATAGGGGACAAGGGGGGCAGGACCAACACCCTACAGTAATGCATGAACCTTCCCCCCATCAAGGGGTGGTTAATACTCAACGACATCAACCACCCCAACAAACCAATTTTGGAGGGAACACTCAAAATAATTCTCACTGCGATATGTATATGTCAGGAGAAGACCTTTTCCTGCAAACACGAAATATAAATTATGAAGCTCCCCCAAACACCAACCGAGAAGCCTCAAGAATAACCGCACCCATAACGTCATTGACCATTTCTAAGATACCTATTGAACCTATGCCAAAAATGGTAAAAGGTACCATAAGGCGCACCAAACATAATTCAAAGGAGGCTCATAGCTATAGCATAGAGGATGACTTGGCTCAATCCCCCTAAGCTATATTAGCATTAGAAGTCTTGCAATCCTTCCCAGCCTAACAAAAATACTTACTTTCTGCAATAGGCACAATCGACCCTTCCAATTATCTCTTAATGGTTTTTGATCTAGATAAAGTGAGCCCACGAATCCCTACTCTAGTCGCTTTTAAAATCCTATTTTCAATCTAGAACATCACCATTCATCGTTGCATCGTGGATCAAGAAAAATCCACCTGTATCATGTCAAAAATGGTTTTCTAGAAGTTAGGATCACCAAAACTAAAACCATCTGATATTATGCTAAGAGAATATGATGGGCACCCATCTTCCACGGTAGGTCTTTTTCAAGATTTACCAGTACATCTTTCTTGCAAGACTATGCTCATTGACATTAAAGTCTTGGATGCACAACTGGACTATAAAATACTTCTTGGACACAGTTACATGTATGAAATGACTACAGTAGCATCCTATGTATTCAGAGTAATGATGTCCCCCCATGATGGGAAAGTCATTAATATAGATCAAATCACATATTATGAGAAGAAACTTGTGACTGCCCTTGATGGCGTGCTACCATATGTAGATTCGTATGTGGAGTTGGTCACCACATACACCGAGTTTTATTCAAGTCAATTCAAACCAGCCACTCTCATAGGAACTTACCCTGGAGAACCTCTTGTGTTACCAGGAGAATCTCCAGTACCTACAGGAGTTGTGATGTGCATGATGAGTTCATAAAACACCGAACCGAGTAAGGAATTGGAGACCGACACCACAAATATCATAGCCACCAACTCAAAATTTATGCCATCACCGCAACCCCCTTCTTGCACCCCTCACCTGTTTTTATATTGCACCAGGTCATGGAAACCCTTACATTACCACACATGACCCTTGTGATGCTGGTATGGTATTTTACCCCACTGACCATGTCAGGGAACTCAGGTATCACCTCTACAGGTATCATCCCTATCACCTCTATGGAGGCCATCATAACTCAGGAAACCCCCATAGTGACACTAGCCGACGCCACCAAAAAGGAAAATAAAAAAGGGAAGAAGGTGGATACTCCCAAAGTCCCTATGAAATCTCCACCTTGCACATTGTGCAATGTAGTTGGCCATCCTACCAACATTTTCCCAGAGTTAGATGAGTTAAAACCTCTTCTACAAGCCAAAAGAATGATTGTGACCCCAACTCCAAATGAAAGAGAAAAGGTCACAAACATCTAAAGTAAGGAATTACACACCAACCATGCATGTGCCATATGTGAAGAGTATGGGCATTATACCCATCATTTCCCTAGAATCCCTTGATATAGGGATGTGTTACATGCATTAGCGCAATCCAATTACCAAGATCCATCTGTAACACCAATTCAGATAGGGGAGGACGGATCCAAAACCATATTATACATATGAGAAGAACCAACATCATGCTCGTACCAACACACCCAACCACGTAGACACCAAGAAGGAAAACTGAGGCTACACTTCATGTCTCGTTCTACGCATTGTGCGACAAACCTGATCATTTGATCACCCAATGCCTTGAATTAAGGGCATTTAATCGTTGGTACCCAATCACCCATGTTGCCTAAAGAAACTTATCTAGACATATACGACACATGTGTCAAATATGTAGGAGTAACCATCTTGTGCTTCGTTGTCCTCACCTCCCTCAATTCCGCTCTAAGTTATATTTCATGCGTCGGTTCATCGTTGAACATTTTGGCTTACTCAGTTCATACTCAGAATCTTCAGATCATACTGTAGAAATTTATAAACAAAATAATGTATTTCCATATTCTCTTGATCTAAAAAATTAATCTTATGTTAAATACATAATCCTTCCACTTAATTCTTTGCGGAAATTAAATCGCCAATTTCAAAACACATATGAAGCAAAATCAATCGCACATAACAAGATATTTTACCGGGAAAGCTTAAAGCTAAAAACCCCAACTATCATATATTATGTATATAATGGATCATGAAATAGTCTCATATATCTCATACAAAGCTCATCTCATAGATCTTTCAGTACAATATACAATCGTCTCACACTGTCTTGTAGAAATTTGCACCTCCATGCATCAATTTATTGCCTCTTGATAGCCTGCCTCCACTGCACAATCCCTGCTGAAGAAGAACCCAGAATGAATTCAAACTTTCCTTGTTTACAATGTGCAATCCTCATAAGCATCTCCGATGTGTGTGTAGATTCATTTAATGCATCATTATAGTCACAACTGATAGTCCATCTCACCCTTTCACCTATCTCTCCACTGGGTCTCCACTGGACCTGACATGCAAGTAGTAGCTGATGTATTTGTTCAGTTGAAAGTAAGACACTACTTGTGAATTAATTAAATAATTAATTCACTCATCTATCACTAGTGTATGTTCAATTACAACTAGCACAACTGAGTTTAACTCACTAAACTGAGTTAAGCTAAATAACAACTCACAAAACTACTCTTCCAACTCTGTTACAACTTGCGACTGTCAGTTATCTCCATGCATGAGTCACCAACCAACCTTGGAATTCAAAATTCCTTCAATCAACTATTTTTCCACATCAGTTAACTGAAATAAAGTGCTCCAAGAGAATAAGTTACTATTTATTGTCTGATTATTATTAAGGGCTAATAATAATTGACATGCATTCTAATTTTAGACAGACGATCTATAAATAGACTTCGCCCATACATCTAAAAATAGAAACTCATCTAAAAATAGATTTTTCTCAACCATCTAGGATCAAGGATGATGTTCTGGATGCCTCTTTCACTGTTTCTTGTTGCAATCTTCAACACTCCCTCTCAACAAGAAAGGTATGTCTTTGCATGCGACATGCAACTCCATGCATTCACCCTGCAATACTTACATGCAACACGTTTGAAACTGAATAGCCTCCAAACAACTGAATCGGTATAATGCATCTGTCATCAAAGTCTTCTGAACTCTTCTTAGCTACTGCACATGTCTTCAGGAACCACTGCATTGTTGAACTCTGCACCCATGCACTCTGCACTTGATGTCAATTATGATCCGCGCCCCAGTATCTGACACTGTCACTTTGATCTGAATGCATCAATCCAACTGATCATGCTACTGCTGCTCTGTGGGCACCTCGTAGCCAGGTTCAATTCATGATATCCACACCATCTCAATTAATCTTGCCTAGAAATTTCTTTTTAGGATTATCCATGCATGTCGCCCCACCTCTCACCAGGTGGTATAGTTGCATGCACTCCCTCTGGCCATTTGGCTCGAAATTTCTTTGCATGAGTGGTTGCTCCCACTCCATGATCCTCATCTTGTAGTTGCTCCACATCTCGAGGTTCACTCTTACCTGCATGCAAATCTTTCTCCCTCTCAAGCTTCAATTGTATGTCTTCCTCGCACTTCCCAATAGTAGGAATCTCCGTATAAATCCCATCTACTTCAAGTCTGTAGAGATTCTTAACTTGAATCCCAACCTTCTTGGCTTTCCCTGTTGCTTTGTGTCACAGGAAAAATTTTCCTTCACTAAAGACAACATCATAACCTCTATCCTCTAACATTGTGACTGAGATTAAATTCTTCTTTAAACCTGGAACATGCACAACATCTTTTAAATGAAAGAGTTTACCTAACACCCTCTGAAAGGTAATGGTACCAATGCAAATCGCATTGTATTGTCCATAGTTTCCCAAATCAACATGCATCTGGAGATCTTTCTCCACCAAGTCACTGAACAATTTCTCATCTCCCGTCATGTGAAAGGAAGCACCATTATCAAAGTACCACCTTGATCCCAATGCACTAGACACCATGCATGCGATCAATAAGAAGTCAAGCTCAAATTGCGAGGCAAGAGCCTCACCAGCAGCAGCTCTAGCATTCATCTTGTTCTTCTTCTTCTGTGGAAAATTTGTGGCAATATGTCCAAACTCGTGACAGTAAAAGAACTTCACTTTGGACATGTTGTGCTCCTTGCCATCTTCTCCGGCCTCAGATCTAGAATGGAATTTCTTCCCCTTCTTCTTCTTCTTTGCCTTGGCAGCCAAAGCACAATCCTCTTCATCATCATGCATTGATGAAGATCCATCCTTGGTGGTCCGCCTTATCTCCTCCTACACTATATCCAGCCATAGTCGCTCCCAATCCAACAGTTTCTCCCGTCCATTGATAGAGTCTTGATAACTGTGCCAAATTTTCGGAAGCCCAAGGAGAGCCAAGCTCACCAAGTCATCATCCGCAACACTGACTCCTACACTCCCAAGCTCATCCCTGCATTGGACAAACTTTCTCAAGTATATTGGAATAATGTCGTTCTTCTCCATCTTGATTTTTCTGAGTTTATCCTTCAGCGCCAACTTCCTATGGCTGCTGCCGCTTTTGAAAATATCTGTCAAAGCCTTCCACATAGCATATGGAGTGGATTTCCCATGAAGGCTTGACACAATATGGTCTTTCACACCTTCCAACAGAATCATCCTCACCCTTGCTACTTTCTTTTTCCATGCGTCAAGTACTGTAGTATCTGTTGAAGTGGGCTTAGGAACATTGCTATCGATGAACTCCTTCAAGCCATTATCTTCAAGCACCACCTCCATCCTATGTTTCCAAGCTATGTATTTCGAGCTGCCCTCGAGTGCATACTCCAACCGCAACCAATTGAAAGCCATTTCAATGTATACTCAACTGTCGCATCAAGAAATTCTTGTAGCAATTTTGAATTGTTCCACCAACACAAAAATTAGCACCGCTTCAATATTGCAATCTCCAGTGATTAACACTGCTCTAATACCATGTAGAAATTTATAAACACAATAATGTATTTCTAGATTTCCCTGATCTAAAAAATTAATCTTATGTTAAATACACAATCCTTCCACTTAATTCTTTGCAGAAATTAAATTTCCAATTGCAAAACACATATGAAGCAAAATCAATCGCACATAGCAAGATGTTTTACCGGGAAATCTTAAAGCTAAAAAACCCCAAATATCATATATTATGTATATCAATGGATCATGAAACAATCTCATATATCTCATACAAATCTCAGCTCATAAATCTCTCAGTACAATATACAATCGTCTCACACTGTCTTGCAGAAATTTGCACCTCCATGCACCAATTTCTTGCCTCCTAACAACCCGCCTCCACTGCGCAATCCCTGCTGAAGAAGAATCCTGAATGAATTGAACCTTTCCTTGCCTGCACTGTGCAATCCTCATAAGCATCTCCAATGTGTGTGTAGATGCATTGAATGCATCACTATAGTCACAACTGATAGTCCATATCACCCTTTCATCTATCTCTCCATTGGGTCTCCACTGGATCTGACATGCAAGTAGTTAACTGATGTATTTGTTCAGTTTCAAGTAAGGCATACTACTTGTGAATTAATAAAATAATTTATTCACTCATCTATCACTAGTGTATGTTCAATTACAACTAGCACGACTGAGTTTAACTCATTGAACTGAGTTAAACTAAATAACAACTCACATAACTACTCTTCCAACTCTGTTACAACTTGCCACTGTCAGTTATAACGAAGTTCTCCATGCATGAGTCACCAACCAACCTTGGAATTCGAAATTCCTTCAATCAACTAGTTTTCCACATCAGTTAACTAAAATAAAGTGCTCCAAGAGAATAAGTTACTATTTATTGTCTGATTATTATTAAGGGCTTATAATAATCGACATGCATTCTAATTTTAGACAAGCGATCTATAAATAGACTTCGCCCATACATCTAAAAATAGAAACTCATCTAAAAATATATTTTTCTCAACCATCTAGAATCAACCTCTTTCTAATTTTAGATTTTTCTCATCATGTCTATCTTTAGACATACACCTAAAAATAGCCTGTGTGGGCCCCACCTAGTTTAGGTAATTATTTTTCACTAGGATCAAGGATGATGTTTCTGGATGCCTCTTTCACTGTTTCTTGTTGCAATCTTCAACACTCCCTCTCAACAGGAAAGGTATGTATTTGCATGCGACATGCAACTCCATGCATTCGCCTTGCAATACTTGCATGCAACAATTCCGAAACTGAATAGCCTCCAAACAACTGAATCAATATAATGCATCTGTCATAAAAGTATTCTAACCTCTGCTTAGCTATTGCACATGTCTTCAGGAACCACTGCGCTGTTGAGCTCTGCACCCATGCACTCTGCACTTGCTGTCAGCTGTGATCCGCGCTCCAGTATCCAACACTATCACTTTGATTTGAATGCATCAATCCAACTGATCATGCTACTGTTGCTCTATGGGCGCCTCATATCCAGGTTCAATTCATGAGATCCACACCATCTCAATTAATCTTTTCCAGAAATTTCTTCTTAGGATTATCCATGCATGTCGCCCCACCTCTCGCCTGGTGGTATAGCTGCATGCACTCCCTCTACCCATCTGGCTCGAAATTTCTCTGCATGAGTGGTTGCTCCCACTCCATGATCCTCATCTTGTGGTTGCTCCACATCCTGAGGTTCACTCTTACCTGCATGCAAATCCTGCTCCCTCTCAAGCTTCAATTGCATGTCTTCCTCGCACTTCCCAATAGTAGGAAGATCCGTAGAAATCCCATCTACTTCAATTCTGTAGAGATTCTTAACTCGAATCCAAACCTTTTGGGCTTGTCGTGTTTCTTTGTGTCGCAGGAAAACTTTTCCTTCACTAAAGAAAACATCATAACCTCTATCCTCTAACATTGCAACTGAGATTAAATTCTTCTTTAAACCTAGAACATGCATAACATCTTTTAAATGAAAGAGTTTACCTAACACCCTATGAAAGGTAATGGTACCAATTCCGGTTGCACTGTATCATTCATCGTTACCCAACTCAACATGCATCTGGAGATATTTCTCCACCAAGTCACTGAACAATTTCTCATCTCCCGTCATGTGAAAGAAAGCACCAATATCAAAGTGCCACCCCAATCCCAATGTATTGGACACCATGCATGCGATCAATGAGAAGTCAAGCTCAAATTTTGAGGCAAGAGCCTCACCAGCTGCAGCTCCAGTAACCATCTTGTTATTCTTCTTATGTGGACAATTTGTTGCAATATGTCCAAACTCATGACAATGAAAACACTTCACTTTGGACATGTTGTGCTCCTTGCCATCTTCTCCGGCCTCAGATCTAGAAAGGAATTTCTTACCCTTATTCTTCTTCACCTTGGAAGCCAAAGCACAATCCTCTTCATCATCATGCATTGATGAAGAGCCACCCCTGGTGGTCCGCCTTATCTCCTCCTGCACTAGATCCGGCCACAGTCGCTCCCAATCTGGCAATTTCTCCTGTCCATTGACAAAGTATTGATAACTATGCCAACTCTTCGAAAGCCTAAGGAGAGCCAAGCTCACCAAGTCATCATCCACAACACTAACTCCTACACTCCCAAGATCATCCCTGCATTGGAAAAACTTTGTCAAGTATACTGGAATAGTGTTGTTCTTCTCCATCTTGATTTTTCTAAGTTTATCCTTTAGCGTCAACTTCCTATGGTCGCTGCTGCTTTGGAAAATATCTGTCAAAGCCTTCCACATAGCATATGGAATGGCTTTACCATGAAGGCTTGACACAATATGGTCTTTCACACCTTCCAACAGAATCCTCCTCGCCCTTGCTACTTTCTTTTTCCATGCGTCAAGTACTGCAGCATCCACCGAAGTGGGCTTAGGAACATTGCTATTGATGAGCTCCTTCAAGCCATTATCTTCAAGCATTGCCTCCATCCTGTCCTTCCAGAATATGTATTTTGAGTTTCCCTCAAGTGAATACTCCAATCGCAACCTATTGAAAGCCATTTTAATGTATACTCAACTGTCGCACCAAGAAATTCTTGCAGCAATTTCGAATTGTTCCACTAGCACAAAACTCAGCACTGCTTCAATATTGCAATCTCGAGTGATTAACATTGCTCTGATACCATGTAGAAATTTATAAACACAATAATGTATTTTCGGATTCTCCTGAACTAAAAAATTAATCTTATGTTAAATACAAAATCCTTCTACTTAATTCTTTGCGGAAATTAAATCACCAATTACAAAACACATATGAAGCAAAATCAATCGCACATAACAAGATATTTTACTGAGAAAGCTTAAATATAAAAACCCCAACTATCATATATTGTGTATATCAATGGATCATGAAACAATCTCATATATCTCATACAAAGCTCAGCTCATAGAGCTCTCAGTACAATATACAATCGTCTCACACTGTCTTGCAGAAATTTGCACCTCCATGCACCAATTTCTTGCCTCCTAATAGCTTGCCTCCACTGCGCAATCCCTGTTGAAGAAGAACCCTGAATGAATTCAACCTTTCCTTTCTTGCACTGCGCAATCCTCATAAGCATCTCCAATGTATGTGTAGATGCATTGAATGCATCACTATAGTCACAACTGATAGTCCATCTCACCCTTTCACCTATCTCTCCACTGGGTCTCCATTGAATCTGACATGCAAGTAGTTAACTGATGTATTTGTTCAGTTGCAAGTAAGACACTACTTGTGAATTTATTAAATAACTAATTCACTCATCTATCACTAGTGTATGTTCAATTACAACTAGCACAACTGATTTTAACTCACTGAACTAAGTTAAACTAAATAACAACTCACATAACTACTCTTCCAACTCTATTACAACTTGCGACTGTCAGTTATAACGAAGTTCTCCATGCATGAGTCACCAACCAACCTTGGAATTTGAAATTCCTTCAATCAACTGGTTTTCCACATCAGTTAACTGAAATAAATTTCTCCAAGAGAATAAGTTACTATTTATTGTCTGATTATTATTAAGGGCTTATAATAATCAACATGCATTCTAATTTTAGACAGGTGATCTATAAATAGACTTCGCCCATACATCTAAAAATAGATTTTACTCAACCATCTAGAATCAGCCTCCTGCTAATTTTATATTTTGCTCATCATGTCTACTTTTAGACATACGCCTAAAAATAGCCTGTGTGAGCCCCACCTAGTTTAGGTGATTATTTTTCACTAGTATCAAGGATGATGTTTCTAGATGCCTCTTTCACTGTTTCTTGTTGCAATCTTCAACACGTACCACAACTGAAGGGAATGAAGCATCTAAGTCCATTTTGTGTGTGTTCGAAGAGAGAAATCTGGCAGAAATCTTGTCACCCTTTGTTCACCATCACTAGCGTAGATATGGAAGAAAGACCAAACGCCCCAATAAGGCATGGCCCAAACCTAACCTCCCATGTGCCCCATGTAATAAACCCAACCACCTAGTCAACCAATGTCGGGAACTGACTAGGTTCGTTGATATTTTCTACATAGTAACCCTTATCCCGAAAATACGTCTCTCTAATAAAGAGAAAACCACTCACTACTATTGTCATGTATGCTCCCAATTTCATCATACGAAGAATTGTCAATATCTTCCACGATTTCGAGCAGCCAGAGATGCGTTAAACCAAAACCATCCAAGGAAACCACATCACGCTAAGACTAAGACTCAAATATGGAAAAAACGTATAAATGCATCATATCATGACCCCAACCAAGCATCGTCATGAGAAGTACTGGATCAAATACCATTTACTCACTAAGAACCTACCCTGTGTGCGACATTTTCACCAATCACTCTCACCGTATAGAAGCATGCCCTATGTTACAAAAATTTCATAATCTTAGGATTCAACGCTAGTTTCCTATAGAGGAGGATTCCTTTGCCCCTTGTACAACAACAAGGGCAAACGAACCCCCCTGACCCAGTACAAACAAAATATCACAGAAATTCTTCCGCCACTTAATGTTGATGACATGCAACATCAAATATGATTCATCTCATCATCTATGGTAACCATGATGCGTGTTGTCTACTCATCATTTTTTGGTGTCGAGACCGCTAAAACTACCAGACAAGTAGTAGTATCATAGACTGGGTAGAACCACCCTATCTGTGCTTTGTCAACCACATCTGGTTCTACCACATCAATCACCAAATCATATTCTTGTTTGTTGACAAACACGGATAGGTTCGAATTCCCTCCTCATGAACTTGCTCAAACCAATACCCCATTAGATATCCTTTTTCACTCTGGCGAATATATTTTGGAGGCCATGATGGAACATGAATGTCCATGGGACACCATGCACCATCGTTCATTTTTTCTACCAGAAAAATAATTTGTGCCTAGTAAAACACCAACCCATGATATCTACGCCAATGAAACCAAATATTCCCTACCATCACGAAAAGTAGATTGGTTCAAATATCCCATCCCTGCACATGATGTGCTTGAGGAAGGTAACATGGTGAATATTTCACCTACCGTTAAGTTGAATATTTCAAAAAAACTTGGTAAGGTCAAAGAAATATCCCTGGTGGCTGCATGCTCTCTGTTAGTGCTCAAATCTACCTTTGGCTGAAATAAGGTAAAACTCAAGGCTACATCAAACCACGCTCAGCCTCGTAGCTAGCCCTACGAGGACAAGAGAGGGCTCTCTCCGGGTCTATCTCGGCAAAAGATATTCAAAGGGGCTGAGATGACTTATAATGAATACTGATTTTAGGCTAGTAAAGAGATAAGAAAGTTTGATTTTGATTTTTTGGGTTTTTGTTGAAAAAATGGGAAAAACAATTTTGGGCTCGGGGATGAGGCCAGATCTTTGCAGAATTCGGGTTGGGGTGAGGTAGGCAGTAGTCTTGATGCTTTTGATCAGGTGTATGGATGGATCAGAATGACAAGGAGCTGAAGAGGGCAAAAGAGAACATGGATCCTCTCCAAATTGACGAAAACATGTAAAACTAAACAAATTTAAAGGCAGAGCACTGGAAACAATGGATTCAACCTCATTTACTCATTCATTTAGTTTCAGAAGCATAAGAAGGGAATGGAATACATTAAACATGAAAGAACTTACAATAAACTGAGAGAAAACACCATCAAGAATTGAAAGCCACAAGAATCCCAACAGGTGCTGCAAAACCTCTGATCTTTCCTTAGCCAAAATATGAAAAATATGTACAATAGTGTGCCAAACTTTTCCCAAGAGTCCAACCTGTCCAACCTTTGAAAATGATTGAGAAAATACATCATATAGACCATCCTAACCCCTTTCCATGCCTCTAGGGGTCGAATTCCTCCTTCTAGGATCAGTTCCAACTAATTCTAAACAAGGAGCTAGAATTTAGGCAGCCAAACAACTTGCCTCTAAAAGGAAGGAAACTGATTCTTACACTTGATTTTTACTTTTTTAGGAGTGAATCTTCTAGAATAGGTAAAAGTGAGTCCAAGTTACATGCAAACCAAAAAATTACTTCAAGATGAGTCAAAAATTACATCCACAATTAAAACTGGTCCAACTGGCCGGAATCCTGAGCTGGAAGGTGAAAAATTGACCAATTTTCTCTATGCGTCGCGCGCCTGAGCTCTATGCGTCGCGCGCCTTTGGACCTATTTTTGGGGCACTTCCCGGAGTCAAAATTGAGCTCATGATAGCTCGTTGGAAATCCCGGGATGTTGGCTATCCAACCCAAGTGGAATTTTTCAATTTGGAGCTCATTTTCCCCTCAAAAACTTCATTCTCCCAGAAGTACTTCCTGCTGGTGCAAAAGGTAGCAGAAAAGTGGTTTTCATGGTGTTTTTGGGCCTTTTGATCATCCAGAACTTGATGAAATGCTTTGGCCATACTGGATCATGCATAAATTACCATGAAAAATCCAAAAATATAAAGTTTTCCTCCATAAAGTGTCCCAATCATAAGCGCGCGCGTCGATGCGCTACGCGTTGGGCTGAAAAATCTGTTTTGAGACCAAAATTTTCCAAAATGACAAAAACTTCTTCAAATTTGCTCAAATTCGGAGCGAAGACCCTCCATCATGTATCATGCCTAGCTAACGAAGCCTCGGCCAAAATCCAGAGTGGATCAGGCCTCTTCCGTCGTTTTAGTGCTCTGCTCAACCTCCTCTTCAGAATCTTCATTTTTGCCTTGCAGACGTGCATGCAGGCCCAATAATGACCTTTCATGTGACGAAGCATGTCTTTTTCTCTATTGGCCTTTGCCAAAAAATTCTCCAGATGAATGTTAACATGCGTGAGGCAAGAATCTCGATCAGCCGGTGTCATATCACTTGGTCTCTTCCAGGCCAATGCATGGTCTTCCTAGATTTGTCGCAGCTCCAAAAGTGTGTGCTGGTCCTTTAGCTGTTTGTTCCGCTGATCCAGGTAGTTTATCACCCATTGAGATCTTTGCAATTTCACATTCAGCGTGCCAATCTCGGCCTTTTGCTCCTGGATGATCTCTTTCAGTTTCGAGCTAGGAGAGCTCGCATCAACATCGATGAGTGTAAAATTAGTGTCTCGGCCTCCTGAAGGGCCCTCATCGTGCATAGGCCTCTTGCCTCTATCCTGAACCTGTGAATGTACCTGTGCTGATGTAGAAGGCGAGAACCCTTCCATGCCATGTGGAGATAGTACTCGCGCTGCTGATGAAGTCAACGAGACCCCTTCCACCTCGGGTGGAGATAGTACTCGTCGTGATGCTGCAAACAAAGCTCTGTGGCCTCTCTGATATGTTACCACTACTGGTGCACTGCTATGCTCCATCTCAGTACATCAATCTCAACGGTTGAGTCACTGTCCTGCTCATATCCTTGCTCATATGATGAATCTGTCTCTGACATGGCGCTGAAATCAAGATGTCTGAAAAATATATGCTGATGTAGGTATGGTGAAAACAAGAGTTTCAGTGTATGCTCTAATCCAAAATGTGTCACATGTTTATCAAGGTGCTATAGGAAAACCACAATGATAAAGGTACTGTCAAATGAGTTTGAATGGAAAATAGCCACTCCTTGACTACATGGGGATTTGACAAGTGAATAGAAATGAGTGTAGTGTAGTGTAGGTCAATAGAAATAGCCCTTGAAGTGACAATTAGGCTTTGTCAATGGAGGAGGGATAGTGAATATGGGACTGTGTTATAACATAAATGATAAACAGTGAGACAATGGTATGGTAATCACAGTGACAGCAGTGATGGAATAGGAGAGAGAGCGTGAGGCTATGGTGTATAATAAGCAGGCAGTGACACTAATGATAATAGAAGGCATGAGTATATATGTCAATAAAAAAAGATTTGAAACCCAACAATACCACCAACATTTGTTTCAAAACCCTATGGAGCGAATTTGGCAATGAATATAGGGTTTAATGTTCACCATATCAAACACTTTTTTTTTCCACATTTGAAACACCATAGCATATCCATGAATTATTGAGCAGGCGTGAATAACTTACTTGAAGGCAAATGAGGCGATTTGGCACAAATTTGGGTGAGGGAGTGAAGTTTTCTGGCCTTAGGGCTCTATGCGCCGTGTGCATGCCCAACGCGCCGCGCGCTCTCTATGTGTCGCGCGCGTGTAAAAATACAAAGGCAATTGATGCCCAGTGCACCGCGCGCTCCCTATGCGCCGCGCGCACTGCAAACTCACTTCCACAGCTTCAAAACAAGATTTTCGCCCTCAACACTCCAATTTGATCTCTGCTCTGATTTTGAGCATATATCTTGTTGCAAATGGGTTAAATAGCTATGAAAAAGTTGCACAAACCTTCTTGAAACATTAAATATTGAGTTGTTTTGAGCTTTTGTAGAGAAAATGACAAAAATTAGTGTTCTGGCCCAATGCGCCGCGCGCTACATAGTGCATTTTGCAGGAGGCTTTTGGAGGCCTTCCCGGTGTCCAAATTGGGTGTGTGATAGCTCGTTGGAAAGCTCTTGGAATATAATTTCCAACCCAAGTAGAATTGTTTAAGTTGGAGCTCATTTACCTTGTCTAAAATCAAATCTCCCAACACTACTTCTTGCAAGTGCATCAATTCTCCTGAGGCAACGGTATTATTGACATTTCTCCAAAACCATTACACCTGTGTAAAAAGTGAAGGAGTATTTTATTCATTGGAATGTGTTGTACAAAAATCTCTCTCAGTTTTCCAATATTCATCTTGTATTGCTCTGAAACATCATTTTAGTGAAACCTATCCCGATATGTGAAACAAGGGATTTTGTCGAAATGAAGCGAAATGAAGGGGATAAGGGGCTTCTAAATTCTTGGGGAAATTTTTGGAAGTAGGAAGGGATGTTAGGAAGCAGGGGAAAGTGGAATCTCAGAGATTGAGTGAGGGGAAGGGGTCCAAAATGGAAAAACACAGGCCTAGCCTAGAAAATTGCCAAGTTGTGGCAAGAAACTAGGGTTTGTGCAAAAATGAGGAATTTGGGAGATCTCAGTGATGGGAAGTGTTTAATAAGGTACATTAATGATAGGGGAAGGTCTATGAACATCAGGATACAAGTTTTTCTAATGATTTGACCATCCATGAGAAATTACCTCCAAAACCCTAGGAGAGGGAAATGGACCTTACCTAGGCACAACTGAAGCATGATCAAGCTGTAAAATGTCCCAATGGAACTTGAAATGATGATGAAAACCCTATGAATGATGGTACACTCAGCTGAATGGTGACATGGACCGAAATTTGGACAACTTTGAAAAGAGTGAAAAAAAACCCTAGACCTAATGCCTAGTGACCAAATTTTGCTTGAAGACTCATTGAAATGACAAAATTTGACCTTGACACTTTAAGATCACTTTGTAAGAGCATGTTTGATCACTGGAGGAAGGCTGCAAAGGCTGAAACTAACACTCTCCAGAATAAGTAGCCTCATACACCTCCCTATTACAAGAATATAGGGATATATTTGTGTGGGATTACTCAGAGATGCCAGGCCTATGCCCCACCATCGTGGAACATAATATTGACACATACCCCAACGCCTTCCCTATACGGAAAAAACAACGTCAATTACACCCATTTGAAGTTGAAGCAATCAAGTAGGTGATAGAGAAAACCCACAAAGCTAGGTTTATCTACCTAATCACTTACATGTCCTACGTTTCTAATCTTGTACCCATCATGAAAAACAGGGCACGATCCGCGTTTGTACCGAATTTCAGGATCTAAACAAAGCTTTTCCAAAGGACAATTACCCCACACCATTCATCGACCAAGTCATATATGCTTGCACTGGTCACAAGGCCTTATCTTTTATGGATGGGTTTTCAGGGTATAATCAGATCAAGATTTGACATACGGATCAATACAAAACCACATTCACAACTCCTTAGGGTACCTTCAAAAACCAATTTATGCAATTTGGCCTTAAAACGTTGGCGCCACCTTCCAGCGAGCCATGAATTAAATATTTCACAACTTGACTCTCTCATCTTCGCCTATTTGGATGACCTCACAATGCGATCTAAGACATGCGCTGACCATTTAGAATATCTATGCCTGGTTTTTTAGAGATGCCAACAATATAACCTACGCTTGAACCCTATGAAGTGTGTCTTCTGCGTCAACGCTGGAAAATTGCTAGGATTCATTGTTTCCCAACAAGGTATTAGGGTCAACCCTCTCAAATTCCAGGAAATCAAAGAAGTACCACCTCCTGAAACATTGAAGCAGTTACAAAGCTTGCAGGGTAAGGCCAAATTCTTATGACATTTTGTCCCCGGCTATGCCACTTGCGCACAGGGCTTCCTATGTCTCCTTCGTCAAGACATTCCCTTTCAATGGGATGAATAAGCCCAAAAATCATTTCAAGCATTAAAAGGAACCTTTTCTTCAACTCTTTTTATCATCCCACCCAACCAAAATAAATATTACACCTTATATCCATCTGCGTAAGATCTATCCATTGTGGGGGTGCTAGTCTTGGATGAACTAGATAATAATGAACACACAATTTATTACGTAAGAAAAAAATTAGGCATGCCTGCATTGAAGTATAATCCAGAAGAGAAAACAAACTTATCCCTATTACATGCAGTACAAAAGCTTTAGCACTATATGATCCTTCGAACCACCACTATAGTAGAAACTATCAACCCCATGCGATATTTTCTCACTCCCCACATGATGAATCATAAGTACGCCCAATGGGTAGTCATACTGTAGGAATTTGATCTACAATTTAGCTTCCCTAAAATAAAAAAGTTGCTCATCCTCACCGAATTCATCATTGATCTCCCAATAGGGACCCAAGGATTCCCCATTAATGATGCACTACCTGGTGAACATATGTTCTTAGTAATAACAGAGGACCCTTGGTACGAAAATATCCTTATTTTATTGCAAACTCTGAAGTTCAAACCCCAGCTCACTCTTGACGACTGAAGACGCATACGCCATCAGGCTCCCCAATACCTCCTTTTAGGGGACGTCCTTTACCAATGAGGCACTGACACCATATTACATCGATGCCTCATTCACAACCAAGCTGAGCAAGTCATGAACAACTGCCACAATGGGGATTGTGACGGTCACCTCTCGGTGATGGCCACTGATCAAAAGGTCTTGTGTGTAGGTTACTTCTGGCCCACCCTTTTTCATGCATCCAAGCAGTCAAAAGATGCGAGCGATTCTAAAGCTACGATCACAAGGCATGATCCCCTCCAGCTCCCCTACACTTGGTCATTGTAGCCAACCCCTTTTGTAAATGGAGAATAGAATTCATGAATTTCAACCCCACATCATCTGACAACCACAAGTACATAGTTGTGGCTATCAATTATTTCACCAAATGGGCAGAATCCATGCCCACATACAACAACACCACAGAAACCGTTGCGCAGTTTTTCTTTAACCATGTCATCACACGGTTCGGTGTCCCCAAGGAATTGGTGTCATATCATGAGATAAATTTCTAAAACAAAATATTCCAGGAATTATCCCAACACCTTGGTTTTTCGAATCAGTTCACATCACTATACTACCCCTAGTCCAATGGTCAGGTAGAATCCGCTAACAAAGTCATCAAAACAATGTTGCAGTGTATGGTAAAAAACCACAAAACCAATTGGCACCACATGGTTTTTTCAGCCTTATGTTCATACCGCACAATATTCAAAGCGTCAACAGGATTCAAAACCTTCCAGTTAGTTTATAGGTTGGAGGTTGTGCTTCCCATTGAACGCGAAACCCTCACCCTGCACTTAGCCATTAAACTTCTCGCCGATACTAAACCCTTAGATCAATGGTTGGTATAGCTAGAACTTGTCGAAAAAATTCGGAGAGAGTCTCTCCAACATAAAGAAGCCCAAAAGAAGAGGGTCAAAGTTTCGTTTGATCGCAACATCACCCCTCGGTCATTTATGGAGGGAGAACTAGTCTTATGCTATGATGTCACACAAGAAGATTTAGGACTCAGGAAGTTCGATACTTTATGGAAAGGTCCATATATCATTAAACATTTCCTCCTAAAGGGATCATACATATTATCAGAACCTGACAGGACATGCCTAAAAAACCTCGTCAATGGGCTTTATCTAAAAAAATTTCACCCATAAAGGAAGGGCCTCAATACCCTATAATGGATATGCATGCACAATAACTTTGAATGATGATCATATCATCATGGTTTTTTTATAAAAATGCACACTCTCTATCGTAGATGGATCGTTCACAAACACACCATTTCATATTTGCAAATGGTGCCTCTCGATGGTCACAAAATTTGGCTACCGCCGCCTAGGCCATATATTCTCTTGATCGGTCACCATACCTCACTAATGGGTTGTTTATCGGGTCAACCACTAACAATCAATAAAAATATCATGATGTCATAGGAATGTTAAGTGATGCCTCCCTTTAAGGCATCCACTATTTATATGTCTTCTATGATTCCCAGTGGGTTGTATCGTAGCTAAACCGAAACTTTCAAGTTCGTGATTCACACCTCTTTAGGAAATACCTGCATGCACAAAGATTAGCCTGCATTTTTTATCACATCAAATTTGCACATATATCAAGAGATCAAAATAATGTAGTTGACTGCATAGCTAACCATATCTTAGACTTGAATGCATCACATATATACCATCAACCATAAGTAGCATAAAAAACCATCATATACATAGAATCCATCATAAAAATATCCATATACAAATCATGAGAGCCTTCAAAATACATCTTGCATATATATATATATATATATATATATCAAAAATGTATATGTGTCCTAGTATACAAAAAATGAGTCCACTGACTCATAATGGGTGCTTGCCCTGGTACATACATAATAAAATATAGGGTTGAGCCCCTTCAGCTGGGTCATGTGGACCCACATCCATGCCAGGAGATATAAAAGGAGCAACAATAGCTACCACAAGGGCTACTTGATGCAATGTCGGGCGATATGCTCGCTCACAGGCCATCACTATCTCAATATCCAACTCTGTTAAGTCATTGAAGCCCCTAGTGGGCATCCCCCAAGGTGAGGGTCTCCACCCTCTCCCAAGAATCTCTATACTCTCGCGCTCGAGCCTCAAAAACCTCTGCACGAGCCTCGACAACCTCTGCACACATGAGTAAAGTTTCAACATCTGAAACTGTTGCAGCACTGGAACCCTCCATTGAGGGTACACCCATCTCTAACTACAGGGGTGTAACTAGTGGTATATGCCTAAGAGGAGGCCTATTAGCTTTTAGTATTTTTGTGGCCTGTGCTGCCCCTGGAAGACCCATCCCCCTAGGATCATGGCCTACTAGGTAGGCTAGAGGTCATCCTGCAGGATCCACATCTACAAGTAAACAAACATGGTATCAGTGTCATCATAAAAAACACATGAATATATACATGTAAATAATACTCAAATGAAAAAAACATAAATGTCATACCTGCCCACCCCCAAGCATAACCCAGAGGAAGACCCATGTCTACGTCACCATGGAAGTCCACTCCAGCATAAGGAAACTCTACGATCAACTGAGGATTAGAATCAAACCAATCCTCCACAATGACATTCCAATATCTCTCTGCTACGCCGCCACCAAAATGAGGCATACTGGGCATCCATCTTCGTATCTGAGGATCCCTTGGAGGGCATGGTAGTACTGCAATAAAGGGTTGTAGCATGACAACCCTCTCATACATGATACTATAAAAAATACTCACATAACAGAAGGTCTTAGTTACACCTCGATGCACCTAAGAAAGATGAAATGACATACCTCGATAAACTAGGTAGGCCCAGTAAAAAAAGTGACCCACCTGCAACCGCTGCAGAACCGCTATGTGTGGCCCTAACACCCTATGGGGTGAAGCTGACCCCAGAATGCACACAATCATCAATAGAGAAACACACTCTGTCAAAATTAGTACAATAGAAACACCAATGCATCCATCTGCAATGGCATTGGGCCCACATTGTTGCTCCTCCCTTGCCCAATGCTGGATGTTCACTGCCCCACGTGGCAGTGGATAGGACAATACCACCTTGTGAGGAAGAAGACCGATCATAAAGTATACATCTAGTTGACATGATATATACAGCTCATCTCATCACACCACCATAATCTGCTGCTTTGTATCCCAACATCGAACCTGGAACCGTAAAAATATATCTTGATATCTAAGGATGGGATTATGAAGAAACTTCAGCAACCCCCACCTCGCCAAAGCCTCATGGAATCCTGGGTCTTGCGCCACCTCAGCGTGAAGGGCGACCCAATATCTCTCTCTCCACTGCATCCTGGCACTAAAAAACATAAAAAAACATCAATTTTCTCGTCAAGAAGCTAAACATTTAAGAAAAAATTTCATTAGTATGACCGTGCACCTTTAGCTCACACAAACACGCATACTATGTAGATGTGTGTTGAATAGGCACATGTTTCGTGCGTTTTTTCAGCGAATAGGTTGGTCAACCGCCATGGTCGGTCGACGCGTCTTTTTTTCACACAGACATGACGAAATCACGTCTGTGTCTCACATAGTCGTGAAGTTCAACATGCCAACATCGGGTTTTTGCATAGGGTCCTCGTGTGAAGCTCAAGGGTTCGCGGGTCGACCACACGACTCCCTTGGAGTTGCCCGCGTGGTCCCCCTAGAGTTAACTATAAAATGTCGTACAAGGGACCCCTGTATGGCCTGCCTACCCTCCAAAATTTAAAAATGAAAAAGATAAGGTTCTAGCTCCTACATGGAACTCTCTACATGTATCTCGGGTGCTCTGGCTGACTGCAACGACAAGAAACTCTCCGATAACAACCTCTAACCTCTCAAATCTCACTAGTGCAAATGAATTGAAATTAGACCCTTTTTACCTATATATCACCCTTTTTTCTAGTTTTTTGGAGCCCATAACCAAAGTCTGGAGCATCCATTCTCAAAACTGTGAGAGACACAAGGATCAACATTTCATCATCTTCAGCATGGAAATTTTCGTTCCAGTAATTATAAAAATTCATTTTCGGGCCCGTTGCACACCCCAAAATTAATCTCAGGTATGCCCTCTCTTGTTTGTTAATTCATGTCATCATAGAATATTCATATGTTTGTAAAATATGCTTTCACTTGGGGTATTGGCCACAAATGTTACAGGTACATCAAAAACACCATGCTTCGATCAACACCCAAAAAAAGAAAGTACAAGAGTAGGTATTATTCTACACTCAGCATGATAAGCTTCCTTTTAAGCATTGCATATCCTGACATCGTTTCTCCAAATTGCACCATAGGGTCCATCACCGCGACCATTTTTATCATCGCCTCACCTTGTATGTGATAAACACCCATGACAGTCAATAGAACCTCACTACTCATGGCTCCCATCATACTTGTAGACACCCATTCACTAGAAGGAGCCATGACCACTCACTCTGGCCTGGGAACCACCTCATCTGTATGCCTTTATAGTTAGCCTCATTATGCCATACTCGTTGCATGCCAAAACCCACTCTTAGGCCACCACAAATATTTTTATGAGGGATTAGTAAGACACAATACCATGTTTCACATTTGTCCTATCACACCCCCACAAGCATAGCCCATTTTTGTCATTTCATTCGCCTCATCTCCCTCACACCGAGACTACCCAATGAGTCTACCACCCTCAGCAAACAAATACTTTCCTCGCATCATAATGTAGGACCATGTGTGTTGGTGGGGCATCTGTCTCTGTGCTTGTATAATCCAAACCACTTTTCCATTCTTTTGGAAAGTGTACTTTCACCCATATTTTTACGTTTCATACCCAGCGGTAGTTCTTTTTCACCCTTGGTCGAAGCTTTCACATTCTTTACCAAAACCTAATCACATCAGTCAGGGCATACTTACACCCACCTTGAATGTCCTACCGACTTTAGGACTACCCTTATCATAAATTGTTTTGACTACCGCCACTTGCATTTACTAATCTGGCCTCGGCCGGTTTCCCATAACCATCATTTATAGCTATCTTTCATCATCATGCCTTGTTAACCCCCCATATTACACCTTGCTTCACCCAAAAACTTGATCGCTTGTATCAACACCTGTTTTAGACAGTTGATGCTTCTTTCCTATCGACTTCACCAAAAATATTCTAGGATTGAGGTAGTATCTTGGATAGTTCCCCCCCAATTAGGGAGAATCATTGGATGGCACAATGAAAATCAACATTTCCCATTGATGTCATCGATCCCCCTGACATTGGATGTCAACACCATTTTTCATGTTAAGGAGGTATCGTACTTCATAAATGCTATGCTCGGCCATTTAGTCGAAGACCTATGCATGAATAAGCATCTCTTTCAACAAAATTATTATGCACGGGAGGTTCCCAAAAATTCAAAGACCCATGCATATATTGAGCACCTCATCAAAAATTGCTTCACCCAGACAATTCATGTGGGTACCAAATTCAGCCTCTTGTTCAAAGTGAAAATGCCCTTGAGGGTGTTAGCAATCATCATCACCAACCAAAAACAGGTCACTTACCACAATGTGACTTGACATAACCAATATATATCAAATTGTATTAACTAGTCATCACAACGAGCATGGGACATGCCTGCATCGCATGAAACATTTTCTTATGTTATCACTTAAGGTTTCCTACAAAGCATGGTTACTCTTTTACTTTAGTCAAGGGGTTCCCCTACTTATCTCTACAACAAGTTACTCTCTCTCTCTCTCAAATTTGTTACACAGACTCTCTATCATAACAAAATATGTAATGTATTTCGGCTATACGTTTCCTCCTAGACCTTATACATCAAGGGACAACTGTTAACACCAGAAAATCATACACTGCAAGAGACATTAGAAAATTCCCAACAAAAGATACAAAGGAATATTTTTCAGTAGAGAACATCATGGAAGGACAAAAATTTAAAAAAATTTCGAAGGTTATTTGAGAAAATTTTGACCAAGAACCAACAACAAAGGGAATTTGCGCGGACCGCACACCTTTTTCTTCGATAGCCACGCGGTCCTGAGGATGGAAAAATGACACTATCCAGTACCACTTCCCACACCTAGGGAGTTGATTCTCTATCATGGTCAGTCAAGGACAACTGAATTGAGGTCTCCATGAAGATATGCAACCCTCAAAGGAATCTCTTGTCCTACTCTTGGGTCACTATCACTCTTGGGCCAAGCGAGGGAAGATGAGTTCAAAAATTTCTATATAAATGACCCATAGGAATAGAAAAGTATGAGACATTGTTATGCTAGCCAAATTTCTATCAGAGCAACACCACATTTCACCGTTGAAGCAAGGGAAGTGATAAAACTATCATGTTGGCCATATTGCTTCTATGTAATCCAATATATTAGTGAGAGAAGAGCATTCCACCATTGGAGAGTCTTCACACTTAATTTGAGAGAGAGGAGAAGCTTGCAAAGAGACCAAATAAAGGGACCTCCTTACTAGGGATATTTTAGCTCCATATCTCAAAGGATTCTCTTCAAGTGTTTTAGCAATCTATTGTATTCTTCTACCACCATCAGTCAATAAAGGGAGTATTTCTCCATTGATACACTGGCTTGTTTTATCCATTGAGTATTTTGTCTTGTTTGTCACTTTTTTTTAGGTTTACATTTTTACATGCATTAATTCAAATATTAGTTATGCTTTTCTTTGTTTAAGTTTTTCCACTAACAAAACCAACTATATTTGTGATCCTTTGTAGGGAAAAACCAATTGTTAAGGAGATGTTATTTGGTACTCTATTGCCACAGAAAATCTAATATTTCACTGTTGAATCAAGGGAAGTGAGAGCACTAGCATGTTGGCCATATTTCTTCTAAGCAATCCAGTATCTTAATGAGAGAAGATCAATCCACCATTAGATAGTATTCACACTTCTTTTGAGAGAGAGGTGAAGCTTACAAAGAGACCAAGGAAAGGTACCTTCTTGCTAAAGATATTTGAGCTCCATAGCTCGAAGGATTCTCTTCAAGTGTTTTAACATTGTATTGTATTCTTCTACCACCAATAGTCAATAAAGGGAGTCTTTCTCCATTGATATATTGGCTTGTTTGCTCCATTGAGTACTTTGTATTGTTTTTCTCTTTTGTTTAGGTTTATGTTTTTACATGAATTAATTCCAATATTAGTCATGCTTTGATTTGTTTAAGTTTGTCCACTAACAACACCAACTATTTCTATGATCCTTTGCAGGGAACAACCAATTGTTAAGGACATGTTATTTGGTAATCCATTGCCACAAAACACTAACACAATGTGCTTATTATGAAGCACTTCTAATACATTACAAGTCTTTTAATAGTAAATTTTAGATGATTTCTTATATAATCTTTCCTAAGATGTGCTTATTATGAAGCACTTCTAATATATTACAAGTCTCTGAAAGTAAAATTTAGATGATTTATTATAAAAATATTTCCTAAGAAGCCCGTAATACCTAATGGTTAAATACTATCATTTTTTAATAGTATTACAACATTATTTGAACCTTGATAACAAATGAAATAGACTAATTTCAATTCACCTAGTTAACCTAGCTTTTAGGAATAAAGATGATAGATTTTTCCACCTCTTAATGAAGTAACACCATTCAACCATTTGTTGTGGTACACACAAACATAAGAAATAAGTACTTATGTGATAGATTTTTTCACCTCTTAATGAAGTAGCACTATTCAACCATTTATTATGATACACAAAATATAATTACCCCCCGTAAATGCCACAAGATGAATAAGATAATTGGATCCATAAAAAGCTGATTTTTTCCCAAAACAACCATTTAAATCCATGATTATCAATTGTTTTATGTGCAATAATTGAAGTATTTTGTGATTAAAATTATTAAAATATTTATTTTAAACATATTTAAAAATTATAACATTGACCATTTTTCAATGATGATGCTAAAATTTTAAAATATAAAATTGAATTATTCAACTTGGTTTTCTAGAAATTTATAATTTATTTTCCATTTTCATGATATTTTTAATAATGAACAGGATAAACTAATTTTGAAACATAGTTAGAAATTTCAATGTTAAAAAACTACTTTTAAAACACAATTGTTCGTGGAATTGTAAAACAATCTGAATTCTTTTAAAACTTTAACATATGAGTATTCAGGATATGTCTATCCTCTCATAATACCTAATGTATTTAATTTAATATTTTTAGAATTTTGGCTTCTATGATCCATAGTACATATTTAGAATTATTTTGGCAATAATCACATGACATAGAATGTAATGTCATGTGATTATTACCGAAAGATTTCTAAATATTAATTTAATATTATCAATAATGTCTATTTAAAATTATTTTACAATTTTATTGAATAATGAAATATTCATTTCATAAAGAATATATATATATATATATCTTTTTCTCACATGCAATCGGTAGTAATCACATGCAATAGAATATTGTCCACGTGTTTCCAACGAGCGTGGTTCATCTTCAGGATGAAGAGATGAGAAAGAAAGAAAGAAAAAAAGTATTTTTAACGTCCATGAGGCTAAAAATAGCCTATGAGACATATTGCTTCTCTATCTAGTTCTTGTATTCGACCCTTATCCTGTGAAGTTTTACAATAACCGCTCCCAGTTTCTCGACAAACTCTTCGCTGAATAAATTATCCCAAGAACTAGTTGCCAGAATACCTACATAATTTTCCTTGTTGTCTTTGAAGGCCTCACATTCTAAAATGAAATTTTTTTCTGTTTCCAATTTTCCAAAAGAGAAAAAAATACATACTCTTTCCTCCCACATTTCTTTTGGCCTTTTCCAATGCCTCATTTTACAACGGAGTTGATGAGAATTAGACCTTAATTGAGCAATAAGAATTTTAGATCTCCAAGAAATATTGGCCCTTATGTACACCTTTTGCTGATGATCATGAGTGGGGTTAAACTCTTCAATGTAGTACTTCTTCTTTCTCCCTAGCTCTTTCTCCCAAGTACGTTTGTGGAACCTATCCCTAACAAAAGTTTTTATCTCTTTACTATTTGTAGGACACATGCTCAAGAAAATACCCCATTTACTAAACCATTTGTTATTTTGCCGCATCCAAGTCTTATTTCTTTTGCACAATCTGTCACTAAACACAACCTTAGGCCATCTATCCTCTTCCATTTGCTCATTTTTTTTCAAATACCTTATTACTCACACCATAACAATTGCTTCAATAGGATCAGCCCCTGTTTCACTTAACAAGATAACATAAGGAACTGCACTTTTAATTTTGAATTTGTTTGTAATCAAACGCTTCTAAATTTTCTCAATTTGTTTCCACTTCATCTCGGTTTTGCTGCTGGACCACAGTTCATAACTGTAGAGAATCACCAGAATCACTAGAAGCCCAAAAAGAGTTAGAGTGGTTTTCTAGTCCCAGAGCTATGCCTCTCTACACCTGTTTTGAAGAGCATAAAATGCTTTCCAACCCCCTAAAGTTCTTTTCTTTCTACAACCATCCCAACTTAAAATTCTGTTGAAGTCAATTGCAAGGTATTTGTAGTCTGCAACTTCTTCTAGAATGTTGCCTTCAAAGTATAACTTATGTTGGTTATGCTTTCTTTTGTTATAGAAAACCACTACTTTCATTTTGATAATAATTACTTGCATCCCACCCTTCTACAAAAATGCTCAAGGGAACGTAAGTGCTCTTGCAAACCAAGAGCTGATTTAGCAATCAATATCAGTTCATCTGCATACAAAATAAGCCTTATAACAAACTTGCCCAAATGGATATCGTCACCCCCTTGCGAATTTAGCCACTCTTCAAGCTTGTCAATATATAACCCAAAAAGGGTAGGAGACAATGGGCAACCTTGTTTGACCCCGATATCGCTTCTAAAACTTTCAGAAATACCTACTGAATTTCTACTTTTGACTTTCACCTCTTCATACAGCCTATGCACAACTGCTCTCAAATGCATGGGAACCCCGAATTCTTCCATTTTCCCCCAAAGCTTATCCCTAGGAATTGTGTCAAAGGCTTTTCTGAAATCAACAAAGCAACAAAAAAATTCTTCCTTTTTTTCCCAAACTTTTTCAATGATGTGCTTTAAAGTTATACAATGATCAACTGTGGAATGTTTAGGTCTAAAACTTGCTTTCCCTTTAGCACGTTTATCTCTTTCTTCTACCCACTTGTTGATTTTCTTTTCTAGACATTGGGTTTAAGTCGATGTAGAGAGGGCCAAAATAACAATTGTTTTCTTTATTGTAATTATAATTTTGGGGATTTTTTTATTCTAATTTTAGATTAACAAAATCCCCGAAATTATAATTAATATATATATATATATATATATAATAACAAAATTTCCATACTTATAATTAAAATAATAATAAATTATATAATAAATCGATTAAAAATTAAATAATTTAACATTTTGGAAATTTAAAATTATAAATTAAATAAACTTATCCTTTTATTATTATTTAATTTATTTTTTCTCTCCTTAATCAAACAAGTTGTTATTCCAACGACTATTTTGGCACTCTCTACATCTACTTAAACTCAATGTCTGGATATATATATATATATATATATATATATATATATATATATATATATATATATATATATATGAACCATATAATTTTAACTCTTAATTTTGTTAGTATGACATGCTAAGTATTATGAATATTTTAGAATATAATAATATCAATAATTTTATATAGCTATAAATTTATTTGTATTTATTACATTTAAACATTTAAAATATTTTAGATAATTAAAAATAAATGTTTAGATATATATAATATTTTTAATCAAGATCTATGCATATTACTATGTTTTATAAAGTTGTTACTTTGTAACATAATTTATTTGATTTAATTGTTCAAAGATAATGTTTAAATATAGGTAAAACTATTAATAATATGCGTCTTAATCATTGATGGTATGTATTGTTTTTAAATTTAGACTTAACATAAAATACCAAAAACTATAAGCTAACTAATATTTATAAGAAATAATTATCTCTAACATTCCCCCTTAATTATGACAACTAATGAAATGATGCCATTAAATTCATTATGATCGTCTAAAAATGTGAAGTATCAAAAAACAATTGGTATTTCCAAGCCAAGTTCCCCTACCTAAGTCATTAGTGGAAGCCATAATGAATAAGAATCACAAAGACACATACTAAAGAGGTTTGGAACAATGATTTTATTTATAACAATATATCTACTTTAGCGGGTTATAATATTCCTCTAGAATATATATATATATATATATATATGCAAGAAATTAGGATAACATCCACAAACAAACAATCATATCATTACCATTCTTCGCATTTAATGTATTCGAAATGGTGTAGCCTTTAGAGAGAGCACCGACTAGAAAATGTTGGGTTATATATGCACATACATACTCATGGGGCCATGCACTAACCCCAATGATTAGCTTAGTGCATGTTCCTTAATATTTTCCTAAAAAGTGCATGGTGTATGGAAGTTTCCATGTAGCATGAAGTGAAGCAAGGGTCAAGTGAAAAGTACTATCTGCCAAGCAACTGTCAGAGTTGTTATGGTCATATGTGACGTATGAATCCTCACATAAAGTCACATAGTGGAACTTCCAAAAAAAAGGTGGTAGAGTATGAAAAATTGCAAGCATAATATGTCAGGGTGACAATATGACCATATTCATACTTAGTAATCACTAGCAATAAAAGGTACAAAGGATAATGTTAGTAGAGTATACATAACCCAACAGACTGCACAAAAGTGCACAACAGACTTATATTTAACAGTTACAAAGATGGGAAAAGGTCATTCTTTAGAAGGAGAGAGGTAGACTGTACCAGTCAAGTTTTTTGGAAAAAAAAAAAAATTCATGGATGTTTTAATGGACTAAGACAGATCCACGAAGGGATCTTAGCAAATCCATAAACTATCAACCCTATTATTATGGGTGTTAAAAGGAATTAGAACAAAGGTAGAAAAAATATAAAATTTAGAAATGAAAACAATTAGTCTTAGGTTTGAAGACCAATTAGATGGAGCATATAATTTTATACCTTGGACAGAAAGGGTTACCTTGCTACTAAAAGAAGATGATCTTTGGGAGATTGTTGATAAGAAAATTCATCCACTAATAAATGCAACACAGTTGAAATTCCATGAAAAGAAGGAAATTAAATCTTAAAAATATGTCATGGATGTAGTGAAGGATAATTTGATCCCTCACTTTGCAAAGAAGAATACAGTCAAGGAGATTTTGAAAGCTCTAGTGGACTTGTTTCAGAGAGACAACATGAATAAGAAGATAATCTTAAGAAACAAGCTCAGATCCATCTAGATGTCAATGCATTATAACATTACTAGTTACTTCATGACGATCAACCATACATGTAATTAGCTTATAGCCATTTAAGAGAAAGTGGAGGATGTAGAGCTCGTCAATGTGGAATTGAATGGTTTTCCCAAGTCATGGGAACCATGTATCAAGAGAATTTGTACTTGAGAGAAAATTCCCTATTGGGATAGTATTTGGGATGAATGCATCTGTGAAGAGACTTAGGAGGAGTCTAAGGCTAGTCGGAAATGAGATGGTGATCTAGTTGGATATCGGTGGCCACCCACCTATTCCACTAGCTCACAAAACAAAAATTTCCTATTTTGGAAATTTTCTATTTTTGATAGTTTTTAAGTCCTGAACTTCTAGATATATTTTGAGGCTCTAAATAATGTTTTTTGGGGAAACATGAAAACAAAATTTATAAACTACCATTATAAATAAATAAAAAATTCATTTCTCAGATAAACACTTCCAATGAGCTATTGTGCATACCAAAAAAATATCATGTGCCAAAGTTACAACCATGGGAAGTTGAAATTCCAACCTACCCCATTGGGTCCCATAAGCCTTTGGCACTTCATCTCATAGGGTTAGGTTTTTGGATGTTTAGAGTTTGTCATTTCTTATTCATTATTAAAATTTTTGACATTGGATAAACCAATGCTCCTCGTGTGTTTCGCGACATGGACTCGTGGATCCTTATCTCTGGCGATGTGATCGTTGACTAAAACCTATGGGTTTTGGTCTAACGAGAATCATTATTCCCAACGTGGTATTAGAGCATAAGTCACGAACTCGATACAAACCCGACTCACATTGGTGGGGAGATTGTTGGACATTAGATAAACCAATGCTCCTTGTGTGTTTTGCGACATGGACTAACCGCCTCTCGTGGATCCTTATCTCTGGTGATGCGATCGTTAACTAACACCTGTGGGTTTTGGTCTAACGACAATCATGATTCCAAAAAAAAAGGCTTGTTAGCCCCATTGTAACTTAGTTTAGGAAGGAACATAGTTGTCATATCTATTCTCGTAGATATGCTACCACCGTTCAAGGTAGTTTCTTTCATTCTTCATGTATACATTTTCAACATTTTCCATTTAATGATTGAAGTCAAGTTTCACTATATCTATGTGTTTTGGTTATGAATTTACATTTCATTTTGTTCCCTTCATAAATTCAAATCAATGGTATTAAATTATTTTTCTCTTTATCTATTGTTTTATGTATGTCCCTAACAAGGTCGAGGTTTAAGGAGTTGGGACTCAAACTGTTTGAGACCTTGTAAGACCATCCTTCCTGACCTCGATGCACTCCCATGGCAGAAGAAAAGAAAGACAAGGGAGCAAGAGATCCTATCAAATTGTTGCTCAAAGAATCTCTTGAGTGACAAACAAATGAGATGATGGATAATTTTTCCCAGATGTGTCGATGAATGCTAATAGGTGACACTTATTCATCAAGTGGGCACTTTCGAGGTGCCACCCACTTTAATGTACACATTAATTTTGATATTCCTATATTTGAAGACCAAGTAGATGCATATGCTCTAAACAAATGGTTAAATCTACTATAAGGGTATTTTTCGGTCCATAATTTCTCTGATATATAAAAGAATACTTGTGTGCTCTTTACAGTTAACCCCCATGTCAAGGATTGGTTGGAAACTTGTTGTGAGAAAAGGGCCACAGAGGAATCCATAGTAATTTTAGTCGCACCCACTTGGGACTCTTTTAGGGATGTTTTTAAGGAACAATATTACCTTGTTGGAATCTATGAAGACAAATACATGAGATGTACCATACTACAACAAGAAAGGGACCAAGCAATGCTAGAGTTCACAAATATATTTCATACCTTGTGCACCAAGTTGGGTATCAAGGACTCTTATTGAATTTGGTGCAAAGTACCGTGCTTGGCTCAACATACTATTATGCTTCTTCAAAACTAATTTTTGTATTAATCACATGATCATTGTTTACGGGTCGATTTTTCAAATCCTCTAATGTGGTTCATCATCAATACCAAGATCATCAAAATTAAGTAAATATTTAAACAAAAGAAGAGATACTTTGGATCTGTGAATCCTTCACAACAGAAGTGGGGCAAGGGAATCCCTAAAACATAGAATAAAGAATAGGTCTAGGGTGGACCACCCTAAGAAAACCCATCGATGTTGAAAATAAATAATAGTAATGGGAAGATGAAGAAAGACACAGGAAAGTGATGTGAGTTCCACAATTACCCCATTCGTAACAAAAATAAATCTCATGTAAGGCAATTGTTGGTGACTGAGCTAAAAAACTTAGATTCAAACACAAATTTTTACTCTAAACTAGACCTAGAGAAGGGGAAACAAATCATTGGTGTGAAATCTAATGCCATTTTTTCCACCACCAAGGTCCAACAAAGTGAGCCCTGAGATCCAGAGGAAGGTGACAGCCTCTTCCACTCACAAATGTGGGTGAAGGGTGCTCCACAACTTTCAATTTTGATATCAAGAATCAAAAGAACCTCGTATTAGCATAAGTAATTAAGTGGTTGGGCTTGCTAAAAACACCCCACCCGCAACGATACACCATCAAGTGGCTCCACCAAGGGGTGAGATCTCCATGTCAACTAAGAATGTCGCTTGCTCTACAACATCAAACCTTTTAGGGACAAGGTATTGTGTGATGTTTCTCCCCTTGAAATTTGTGATGTTATGTTAGGCCAACCATACTTATGGAAGTTTCATGCTCTGTATGATTTTGGACCCTGTAGTGTGATTATTAATTTGGGCAGAAAAATATGCAAGATACCAAATATAACTTTTCCTATTTCCATTTCTTTGATCTCTATTAAGAAATGCAGAAATCTCAGCTTTCAGACCCAAAAATTTGTCTTATTCATGATTTTATGTCAAATTAAGGAGAAGATTCTTGCCACATCCATGGTATGAACGTAGGGATCCTCCACACAATAGAGGCAAGTGGATAATGTCGTGGAAGAATAGAGGCACATCTTCTCCTCACCCATGGGGGCACCTCTGCACTGCCTGGTCAAGCATTCAACTGATATGAACCTTAGTGCACCTCTACCCAATGGGCCAATATGCCACTGCTCTCTTTCAAAAAAAGAGGAAATTAAGCAGTAGATCCAAGAGCTACTACAAAAATGGCACATCCAACCAAGTTCCTAACCTTATGGAAGCCCAATTGTACTTGTGCAGAAGAAGGATGGGACATGGAGACTCTGCATTGATTATAGGGATCTTAAAAAAATCACAGTTAGGAATAGGTACCCGATTCCCTTGATTGACGACCTTCTTGACCGGTTTAAGGGAGCAAAGTACTTGAGTAATATTGATTTGAATTTCGACTATGACCAAGTCCTAATAGAACCAACTGATGTGTGGAAGACCACTTTCAATTCCAAGGAGGGCCTTTTTGAATGGTTGGTCATGCCCTTTGGTTTGATGAATGCCCCAACAACTTCCATGAGGTTGATGGATGAAATCTTGTAGCCTTACACCAACTCTTTCATGGTTGTATATCTAGAGGGTATCCTCATCTTCAACAAGAGTTGGGTATAGAACTTGCAACATATTCAACAGGTCCTTCACACTTTGTGGTAGCACAAACTATGTGCTAACTTGGAAAAATGATCCTTTGGCATGGAAAATTTCCAATATATAGGTTACATGATTGATTAGAAAGGTGTGCATGTGAATATGAGCAAGATACAAGTCATTTAGGATTGATCGACACTGGCGACTCTAAAAAAGCTTCACAACATCTTGGGCCTTGCTGATTTGCATTAAATATTTGTGTTTGGGTTCTCTTATATCACTTGGACCTTAAGTCAAATTACCAAGGGAAGATAAAAATAAAGTTTTTTTTGGTTTGAGTCACAACAAAATGAATTCAATGAATTGAAACACCACCTTTTCTCTGCACTAGTCCTCACCCCACTAGACCTGCAAAAACTATTTGAGATTCAAACAGATGCCTCTAACTATGCTATTGGTGTAGCCATAATTTATTAAGGACATTTGGTGGCCTATCAGGATGAGACATTATTTGATGTTATCAAGAGATATACCACCTATGATAAGGAGATGTATTCCATCATGTAGGCCTACTAACAATGGAAACAATATATTATGGGGAAGGAAACAAGCATCCACACAGATCACATGAAAATTCAATTTATACAGACACAAAGGAAGTTACAAAATATCCTCCATAAAAAATGGCCCACATATTTGAAAAAATTCCATTTGAACATTAAATGCAAGAATGGTAGCACCAATCATGTTGCAGAATGCCTTAGTTAGCCTCTATTGTGGAACTTACCATTGTTTTCAACTCTTGTGGGTATGATACCTCTAGGTGGCCACATTTATACATTAGTGACTCAAAATTTGTTGCCAGATACCATATGTTGATGTAAAGAAAGACAGTTCAAAAACCTCTAGGATACAATGTTGTGCTACGTGGGACACCTTTGTGTTCCTTTGAGTGAGCGTGCCAAGGTGATATGGGAGGTGCATTATATTCAGGTAGTAGGGAAATTTGGTGTGGAGAATATTGTGGTAGTACTGCTAAAGTATTTTTATTGGTTGAAACTTCGATAGGATGTTAGAAATTATATCATGTCCTACACAACCTGTGGCATTTCCAAACCATCCATTAAGAAGCAAGGCCTGTACACCCCTCTAGATACTCCTAATTGAACTTGGAAATCCATCTCAATGGATTATATGTATGGAATTCCTTCTACCAAAAATGGTAATGATTGTGTCTTTATGGTTGTTATCCTAACTGCCTGCAAAAATAGTATCACAACAGTAGCCACTACCAAGATCTTCTTCGAATGGGTGTGGGTACGTTTTGGGATCCAATAAACCATCATATCAATTTAGGATAACATGTTCCTAAGTGAATTATGGTCAAGACTTTGGTAATTATTGGACACCAAGCTCACCAAACCGACTGATTTCCACCCCCATACTAATGGCCAGATAAAGGTCATCAAGACATTTTCACATGTACAACTCCAAGCATCCACACACATGGGATGATAGTATCCTCTATTTTTAGCACAACTACAACATAACTCTCCATAAATCAAATGGTCGGATCCCATTTCAGGTGGGCCTAGGATTTCAACCATTAGGTCCCATTGATGTTGCACCGCCCCTTGCAACTGTAAAGTTATAATATGCACATGTTAAATTTGAAGAAAAAAAACTACCAATTTTATTGAATGAATTAAATAAATTTTATAGCAGGTCCATGATATCTTATAGAAAGGGAATAGTAATTATAAACAACGTCATGAACATCCTTGAGTGCCACACAAGTTTCAAGTGAGAGACAAGGTTCGGTTGCATCTGCAAAATGAACACCTTGTAGGGGGCCATCAGAACCTTCAAACACTCATATATGGACCTTACACCATCACCAAGGTTGTGGATGATAAAAAATTTGAACTAAGTATCCTCCCATTCCTTGGCCCACACCAAATGTTTAATGTGGACCACCTTTTTACATACTTTCCACCATTGTTGGAAACATTATAAATCGTCGAGCAATTGACACCAATAGAGCTCAACCTAGACTGCATTGAACATGACACAAATGATTACATCATGGAAATATATATTGTTATGAAACCAACTCCAAAAATAGAATAAAAGAGAGATCAACGCCTTAGAAATAAGCCACTTCGAGGTGGAAACCTCCTTTACATTACATAAATGAAAAATTCTTGGATGATACAAATGAAAAAACCTCCTATATATAGGAGTCCATGGGGTCACCATATAATCCTAGCCGACCTAACAATAATAATGTAAGGGCACAATAATAACAATATTGGGGTTGCAGGGGTACAACAATAACAATAAGGGGGTTACATTAATAACAATAAGGGACTATACTAGTAATAAAGGGACCTAACATGCCCCTCTCCTTAAAAAAAGTGTTGTCCTCAACGCTTGAGTAGCTCTGGATGCTTTTGTATAAAATTCTCATCCTCCCATGTAGAATATTCAGTGGGTAAGTTCTTCCATTTGATGAGATACTCTGAAATTGATCGATTTCATAGCTGTTGAGTTCTTGTTTCCATGACTGCTTCAGGTTCCAATATGATTTATCCTTCCTCATCAAGTTCTGGCAATATTGTTTGAACTAGAATTTTGTCCCCTATAACCTTCTTTATGCATGAAACATGTAAAAATAGATGCACTCGCAAAGAAGCAGGAAGCTCAAATTTGTATGCCATAGTACAAATCTTTTGCAACACCTTGTAAGAACCATAGTACTTTGGGGATAATTTATTATCCTTCTTAGCTTGCTTGAGGGACATTTGTTTGTATGGTTGTAGCCGTAAAAATACCCAGTCTCCTACATAAAAACTTCTCTCGCTACGATGTTGTTATGCCTGTTGTTTCATTCAATTTTGTGCCAAATTTAGGTTGTCCTTTAAGAGTTGGAGAACTTCTTGTTGATGCTCGATGTGATATTCCACTGCTTGAACCCTAGAATTTTATCTTAAAGAAGATGTGATGGACGATGGATGATATCCATAAAGTGCCATAAATGGGGTCATTTTTGCTGCAATATGGAATGAAGTGTTATACCACCATTCAGCCAGAGTAACCACTTGACCCATTGTGTTTGCTTATCAGATACAAAACAACGAAGATATCCTTCCAAACATTTATTCATTATCTCAATCTGACCATCAGATTGAGGATGATAAGATGAGTTATGAGCTAGTTGAGTACTCAAACAAGAAAATAATTCCGTCCAAAAATTTCAATAAAAATGGGATCTCTGTCACTTACAATAATCTTTGGGTTTCCATGTAGCTTTTGAATTGTTTCCATAAATGTATTAGCAAATGTACTTGCTTTAAATGGATGAGATAATGCACAAAAGTGTGCATACTTGGTAAGTCTATAACCTAGCACCATGATGACACTCTTTCCTTCGGACTTAGGTCAACCTGTGATAAAATCCATTGAAATATCCTTCCAACGTTGCCTTGGAATGGATAAAGGTTGTAGAAGACCTGGGGTCTTAATTGTCTCAACTTTATTTTGTTGGAAAACCAAACATTCCGCCACAAAATTTTGAATATCAGATTTAAGGCCATCCCAAAAAAATTCCTTCTTCATCCTGTGGTAAGTTTTTAAAAATCCTGAGTGTCCTCCTAAAGGAGAAGTGTGCAATTCCAAAAGAATCTTTTGTTTTAGTTGGGAATTCTTGAAAATATATAAGCGATCTTTGTACCATAAGGAATCATTTTTCCAACTAAATGAATCAAATGTACTAGGATCTTGATGCAAATTTTGAATGAGTTTCCACACTTCTTCATCCTTCTTCCATTCATGCCTTGCTTCGGTTATCAAATATGGTTGGATAATATAAATTTCACAAAGCAATGCTTCCACCTCTTCATCCTTTCTTGAGGGTGCATCTACAAAAAAAAATTAGCTTCCATTTTTTGTAGATGATTTCAAGTCATAACCCAACATCTTTGTGACCCATTTTTGTTGCTCTTCTGAAGATAGTATTTGTTCCAAAAAGTGTTTAAGGCTATCATGATCAGTTTTTACCTTGAAGTGTCTTCCCATTAGGTAAGGTCACCATTTCTTTAATGCATGTAGTATTGCCAGCATTTCCTTCTCATAAATAGCTTTATGTTTTTTACTTTCCTTTGATTGGACGAATTTAAAAATAAATGGGTCTTCCTTATTACATTAAAACAACACCAATTCCATTTCCTGAGGTATCACATTCCACAATAAAGGTTTTTTTGAATTCTGGCGTAGCTAAGACTAGCGCTGGGCACGTTGCCTCTTTAAGTTGTTCAAAGGCCTTAGTTGCTTTAGGAGTCCATGAAAATGCATCTTTCTTCAATAACGTTGTTAGAGGTGCTGCTATTCTCCCATAATTCTTAAAAAACTTGCGATAATACCCTTTCAACCTGAGAAATCCTCGCAACTGCTTTATGGTTGTGGGGACTTTCCATTCCTTAATGGCTTTAATTTTGTCAGGGCCTACCTTAACACCTTCATGAGATACAATATGACCCAGAAATTACACCTCTTGTACTTCAAAGAAACATTTGGATTTTTTTACATATAATTGTTTCTCCTCCAATAGTTTGAGCACCCTGTCAACATGTTGAACATGATCCTTCCAAAACCTATTGTAGATTAGTATGTCATCAAAAAATACTAGCACAAATTTTCTAAGGAAGGGTTTGAAAATGGAATTCATCAACCCTTGAAATGTAGAAGGCACATTGGTAAGGCCAAAAGGCATGACCAAAAATTCATAATGACCCTCATGAATTCGAAATGTTGTTTTCAAAATCTCTTCAGTCTTCATTCTAATTTGATGATATCCTGAACGAAGATCCAACTTCGTAAAATAAATTGCTCCATCTAATTCATCCAATAGTTTATCAATCTCAGGAATGGAAAATTTATCTTTAATAGTGAGCTTATTAAGCTCCCTATAATCCAGACACATGCACCATGATCCATCCTTCTTGTGCACCAATACTATTGGAGCAGAGAAAGAACTTTGACTAGGTTGAATTATACCAGCCTCTAACATTTCTACAATCATAGGTTCAATTTCTCTCTTTTGGACATAAGGATATTTGTAAGGCCTTATGTTTGGAGGAACACTTCCTGGAATCAAATGAATATCATGATCATGATCATGAATAGGTGGGAGGCCTTCAGGAGTTTCAAACACCTTGGAATTATTGTCCAAGACTTTTTGGAGATTTGGAGAAATAGATGATTTTGATGTTGGAACTTCTAGTGAGCATAATTGTGCAATTACACCTTGTTGTTCTTTCTTGAGAAGATTTTTCATAACATTAGAGCTTATTATCTTTCCTGGCTTCCCTGTGATACCCCGTAATTCAATTTCCTTTCCTTTCGAAAAAAAAAATATAAAAGTTCTTGAAAATTAAAAGCTATTGTCCCCAAATATTGTAACAATTGTACTCCTAGTACACATCAACACCTCCCATTGGAATGGAAAGCATTGGACTATTCAATACATATTCCCCCATGGTTAGCTTGATATTATGGCATTTTTCAGAGCAATTTATAGTTCCTCCATTTGCAACCATCACTTGAAATTCTGGTACTGGGTATAGGAAACAATTCAATTCCTTGGCTACCTTACAATGAATAAAATTATGGGTACTACTCGAATCAATCAACGCTATTACCTTTTTCTTCTTGATATGTCCTTCAATATTGAGAGTTTGAGGAGTGGTAATGCCTGCCAATGCATTACATGATATGGTCGAACTCATTTCTTCTTCTTCTAGGGTTGGTTCCTGGTGTATATCCTCTTCTTTTGAAGTTTCTTGTTCATTTTCTTCCCCCTCTTCACAATCTATGTAAAATAATTTCTTCTTAGCACACTTAAGACCTTTACTGTATTTGCTATCACAACTGTAGAAAATCCCCTTTTCTCTTTTTTCTTCCAATTGTTGTGGTGTCAACCTTGTAGGTTGTGGAAGTATAGGGGTAGCAACACTTCCATCTTTATAGATGTGAGTGCTAGGCTTCCTTGTCGCCATAATTTTACATTCAAATTTTCTTTCCAACCTGAATGCCTTCTCCAATGACTCATGTTCCCAAATGTGAACTTCATGTTGGATGTTATCCTTTAAAGTCCCTATGAAGATATCAATATCGTGTTCCTCTGGAATATCAGTTACCCTTATATTTAATTTTTTGAAGTCCTCAATGTGCTCCACCACTGAACCCTTTTGTTTGAGATTTATCAATTGGCTAAAGAAGGTGTTTCTCTTTGTATCCTCATAATGTGCTATCATTTCCTCCGTAAAAATTAACCAAGTGACAATTTTTTTATGGGAGAAAAGCCATCGATACCATATAAATGTATTTTGTTCTAAATTTAAAGTTTCAATGCGTACCTTCTGTGTGTTTTTCACATTATTAAGATCAAAATATTTCTCCATCTGTAGTATCCATGTTATGGGATCACTGCCATCAAACTTCCTCATATCCATCTTTGGAATATGGTGGTTCTTCAATCCAACATTAGAGTTTATGAAATCATGATTAACATTTAATTTGTTCTCATAATGAGTTTCCTCTACTATATTTCTGCCATTAGGAATCATTTCTTGTATTAACCTTGTCATCAAACCTTCCATGTCTTCTTTTAGATCATTCTTCATATCTTCCATGTTGTCTTTCAATTTTTCATCAATATTAGCTTCCATGTCATCCATCTTAGCTTCCATGCCAGCTTCCATGCCATCCATCTTAGCTTCCATGCCTTTCTTCAAACCATCCATCTTAGCTTCCATGCCTTTCTTCAAAACTTCCATTTCATTTTTTGTTGCTCTTTGCGAGAGCGAAATTTGGTGCACTTGCTTTTCTAATTTTGATATGTCATGTTGCGCTTCTTCCTCTTCATGAGTCATAGTAGAGCCTTATAAAGGCTTAATGGATGTTGAATTATTTTAAGGTGGAATTTTAGAACTCAATACTGATATCTATGCTTCAATATGCCCTCGGAATCACTTCAAACTAATTTTTCACACAAGACTTATGCAATTTGAAAAAAAATGCACACATTTTTCTTGCTTTTGAGGAGCTTGATATTTAAACTAAATTATCTATGTGATTTCAGATCTTCAATATCTAAAATTCAGCACTGTAGTAGCTCTCTGAAGCTTCTTTTGAATTCCATAGGTCTAACCTGATTTGGATTCTTCAAGGCAAAGTTATGTCTAATCTCCCACAATGACCTAATTATGGACTGGTTTAGTAGAGCGAAATTGTATGAAGTGCCACGTGTCATTATTTCCTCCTTCGGCTCTAAAATTTATATACATGAAACTAAAGTTCGTGTTATTGCAGCAACTTTTTTCAGAATTCCAATCCGATGCTCAGAGAGAGAGTTATGATAATTTTCCCATGGTCACCTATTTGAGATGAAATTCGGGAGCCTGAAAAAACCCTAACTTTGAAAACTCATATATTTGAAAATATTGTGAATCAAGATCTAAAGTTTTTATAGGAAGTTCCTCAGGATTTTGGCTTCGTTCTGTAAAAATTTCAGCTTCTAAACCTTCGTAGAAAAACCGTTATAACACACGTTCCACGATGACCTGTTTTAGGTGAAATTTGGGAGCCTGAAAAACCCTAACTTCCACAAATCATATCTCCAAAAATATTGTGAACCAAGATCTGAAATTTGTACACGAATTTCCTCAGGATTTTGGCTTCTCTTTGTAAAAATTTTAGCTTCTGAGCCTTCATAGAAACAAATTTATAGCAAAAATTCCACGATGACCTGTTTGGAGCAGCGAAACCCTAGAATCCAAAGCTCTGATACCAAATGTTATGAAACCAGCTCCAAAAATAGAAGAAAAGAGAGATCAATGCCTTATAAATAATCCAATTAGATGGGGAAACCTCATTTACATTACAGAAATGAACAATTCTTGGATGATACAAATGACAAAACCTTTTTCTATATATAGGAGTCCATGGGGTCACAATATAATCCTAGCCGACCTAACAATAATAATGTAAGGGAACAATAATAACAATATTGGGGTTACAAGGGTACAACAATAACAATAATGGAGTTACATTAACAACAATAAGGGACTATACTAGTAATAAAAGGACCTAACATATATTAAGAGCAATCAACAACATAGGGTCTAGTTGTATCAGGTTGTCAAAGTAGGACAACTCCTGCACCAAGGCAAGTGGCTCACTAGGGTCCAAGTTTAGCAGAATTGTCCCCATATCATGGACGCAATCAATGCAATGGATAACATTTATTCCTAAGGGTGAAGGATTGATCTAGGTGTATATCGGTGTCCACCCACCTATTCCACTAGCTCACATAAAATTTTTCCTATTTTGTTAGTTTTCTCTTTTTTTCGCAGTTTCTAGATCCTCAAATTTTAGAGCCATTTTGAGGCCCTAAAAAATGTTTTTCAGGGTAATGGGAACTAAAAATTTATAGAATTATAAGTGCAGTAAAAAAGTGTGCTTCTCGGATATACCTTTCCAACATGATATCGTGTGTGCCAAACAAAGATTACCTACCAAAGTTATGACCCCAAGAAGTTGACATTCCAACTTACCCCATCAACACCCATAAGCCTTTGGTGCTTCATCTTCTAGGGTTATGTTTTTGGATGTTTATGATTTATAATTACATATTTATGATAAAAAGGCATCTGAGCCTCATTATAGGACAATTTCGTGAAGACGTGTAGCGTTCACATCTCTTCTCAGAGAAAATATATCACCATTCGAGCTACTTTGTTTTCATTCTACATTTATATGATTTTATAATTTTCCATTTATTAACAGAAGTCAAGTTTCATGGTATCTCTATGTTTTTGTTATAAATCCATATCTCATTTCATTACCTTCATAAATTTGGATCAACGGGAAGGTGGATGCAGCTAAAATCCTTGAGACTCCCTCTTATGGGATAGTTAAGACCACATCACCTCCTGCCCCATGATATGCTAGATAAGTTGAGAGGGAAAAGATTGAAAAAACATAGGTGGAAGAGGATAGAAACAAAGAAAGGGGTTACATATGTGGGAAAGATAGTGGATGAGGTTCACCAACAGAAATGACATTCCTCAATCACCAAGATGCTTGCATGATGGAAAACTTAGAAAAGAAAAACAATTAAACAAGGCAACAACTATGACAATTTGAATCAACTAGGATAGTTTGAAATGATCAATTAGGAAGAATGGAGACTAATTTGGGATTCATGGCATACTTTTCCTTAGATATTGTTAGTTCCATACAAGCATCCAGGACTTACAATTTGTTCTTGAAGGAGTAGTAGTGTAAATTAAATATCTCATGTTTAGAAAAACAAGGAAAATTTAAGCTATAAACACCCAAGGACATCATCAAGATTTTCCAAAACTACAAAATGGAGGAGAAATACAAGCTATGCCAATTCTACTTATATAATATGGTATTACTTGATTCACCAGCATGGGATCCAAATGTCCAACTTCTAGCCTTTTCCTACTGGATAAGGCATGAATAAATGAGGGTTGAGGAAGTAAATAGGACATTAGAAGAGGATATGAACACACTACTATTGGTAAGAGTATAAGTACCTAACTCCCTGCCCATTATTACATCCGAAAACATCCTCAGGGAAGACCAATAAGTGGCCCCATTTTGGATATAGAGACAACACGAGGTTGTCCTCTACCTTAAAGAAATGGTTAGACTGTTAGGTGATGAAGCCATATAGGCATGCCAGAGGAGATGGTAGGATCTACCACACAACCTGCATTCAAAAAAAGTCCACACACACACCAGGATACATAAGGCTTTATCTAGTACCCCACTTTACAAGAGGATAATTCAAAGAATGGGGATATAATGGATTTGACTAAATTTAAATCCCCCATTGCTACCGAGGATGACTGAGAACACTAGTCAAGAAGACAAATCAAGAGAATGGAAGGAAATAGATGAAGTAATTAGTTTTTATTGACTAAGAGAGCTTCCTAAGTTTATAACATGGGATTATAGACAATCTGCTAAAGACTTAAGGGAGCAACAACTTAAGGATCAAGAAGATTGAAAAAGGTAAATTTTCTCAAGGATGGGAAAACATATAAGGAGGGGGGATATGATGGGCCCTTGAAATGTATATTTAAAGGACCATCTATAACCTCTATCACCGAGGTATAAATATACTTATAATCTTGATTATTGTGCATTTTTCTAGTTTACATGTCATTCCTTATGTTGAAATGTGTGCCTAAGGGATTTAGTCACACTTATGAATTTTTTGACCTTTAACAACCTTAGCATGCTAATGTGTACACGTTTTTGAAGGCCAACAAGTTCCTCCAGAATCCCACTAGTAGGCTACCATGAAGTTAGGGGCCCTATACGTCGACTATCAATATACACCTATATATAGGATCACCAAAAAATGGAGCTATCAACAGTTAAAGGGAAGGTGGCTACAAAAAATCCCCAGGAGGAAATCACCATGATTCCAAGGATTTTTGGAGGGGAACGTAGCCCTCCTATCGAAGAGGATGAAATCTCATATTTTCTATAAGAAAAGGAAATCAAACTAGTAAATAGGACTTCCTTTTTGTGGAGAAGAGAATCATATTGTTACTTTGTAGATTTCTAGTTTTTTACATTTCCATCTCTATAATGATAATTTTCCATTAATGAAAAGACATATTTTTTCAAGTTTTATGAGTTGATTTTCCTAAAGTTCCTGAGAAATTTTGGGAGGGACCACTTGCAGGCACTATGGAACCCTTCTTGTGCTTTCCAAACCTCATTTATACATGTTTCTTTAAGCTTTTATAATTTTTTCTTGCTATATAATGATATTGACATAGTTTAATGTTCTTGTAGATGTTAGAGGACACCATTTATTATTTGTTGGGGTGGTGCTGTTAGTTTCCATGAGTTATTATTAGATTCATGTTCTTGATTTCACATTTATTTCATTGGTTGGCTACATTTATATCATTTCTAAAGTTTCATGTCCAGGTTACAGGACTTCCTATAGAAATACAAAGTTTCCTATAGAACATACCAGAGAGCACTATTTTTTCTTGATCCTTTAATATTTCTTGTTGATTATTTGTATAATATTTTAGTTAGTCAATTTAACATGATTAAGTGAATGAGTAGGAATTGGGAAAGAAGTTGTCATAGCTACATGATTGCCTGCACGATCAAATATTGTCTTATTTCATTTTTTCTGATTAGATTTCTTTACTTTTTCTCGTGTCCCCAACCAGTAATTTTGCTAAGGGAATTTCCATTTTTAAAATTTTAGCAATTAATAAATAATTTTGGCATATAAAATTAGGAAAAGTGGGTTATGGAGGCTCAATTTAATTTTTCGAGAGAAAATAAACCTAAACTTAGGAGAAAAGAAAAATCAATGTGGTAATGAATTGTGGGGACCACTCAAAAATGGGAAATTGATCTCCCTAGGAAAAATCGAACCACAAAGAAAGGGGATGAGAAAGAGGGTCTAATTAATGGAGCCCACGAGGAAGGGATGAAAAGAATTATTTAAGGAAGAGAAGAGCCTCATTTTTTCATCTTTTGGCATTTCATTTTCAGAACTAGAGAGTTTTCTTGAGCTGCTCGGCTAAGTTAACCAGTGTTGTTCAACATAAGTAATTTCCAAGCGGGAATTCCATCTCTTATTTAGTGAAATTTGAGTGTCACTCTAGAAGAAAATTTGTGAGAAAATTTTGGAATTTGGAGGGTTGATTTGCAAATATTATTTAGCCCGTGTGAGTTCCAGGAGGACACACTTGTGGAATTCATGGTGTTTTGGAGAGAAGCCATTTCGAGTTTTTTAGGTCATAGAATTTGTTGGAAATTTCTTTAGCTGGTGACGAATTTTCTTGGATATTTTAGAGGTTGAGAGCACTGTTATCAAGAGGGATTAATTTCTTCCTTTTGGGCCTGCATGATGGTTTTTCTAGGCATTCTTTAGTGCATAGATTTAAGTGGGGAATTTGTGCAGGAGTTGAGCTGATATTTCAAGATTATTTCCATAGAAATTTTGCAGAGGAATTTCTAGTAGCTGAGGGAGGAAATTGGAGCTAATTTTCAAAAAATATTCTTGGTTGGATGCATAACCCATTTGTTGGGGATTTCATCCAAATTTGGGGATTCTGGGGTGGCTAGAATCAGCCAAAGAAATTTTTGGGTTTTGTTGGTTGGTGAGTGAGGAGAATATCTCTAACATTTCATAATTTCTAGAGAAATTTTGAGGGTTGATTTCATAGTTTTCCTCTAGTAGCAGTAGCAACAACAACAACAAAAATTTGGGCAGTGAGTTTGTATAGATTGAACCATTTCAGTTAGAGATTTCACTTAGATTTACACCTCGATATTGCATGCTTGTAGTGGAAAGACCTAGTTCTATTTATTTACTCCATTGTATCCAACTCCAAATTTAATATCAATAAAATGGCTCATATTTATGGCTACCATTCTATGGTTCATATATTCTTGTGTAAATTTGTGCTTGCCTGTGTGGAATTTTTTTCTGTAACTTAGTGCATGTTTTTTATATTCATTGTATTTCCTAGTTTGGGACATTACAATGGTATCAAAGCATGTTCTTGGCCAGTGTGGGAGAAAAATTATAGGTGATTCCAACTAGAGGCCAAGGTCTAGTCTTCCAAAGAGGAAAATGTAGGGGTCGAGGAAGAGGACGTGGAAGAGGAGAAGAACCTAATCATTTTTCTGATATAGAGCTTGAAAATTCTAGAGAACACATGGAGGGATGGGGTGGCAATGAAGGTAATGAAAATCCAAGGCAATAAAGTCAAAACGAAGTTATGGACAAGAGCTTGAGAGTAAATTAACAGATGTTGAGGCAGGGCCACTTGATGATGGATATGATGCAGTGGATGATGGGACTACAAGTTCAGAACCAATTATGTCATGACCATAATGGAGACGGGGGTTCTAGAGTAGGAGGTGGAAGCCACCACACACATGAGTGTACATTTCAATATCCTATTGGACAGGCTATTCGGCCCACTATGTCATAGTTTTTGGATGAGCCGGAGAGAGAGAGGGAACCAGATCCTATTGCAGATTTGGTGCATTCTATGGAGATAGGGATTGATGAGTGTGAGGCATTGTATCCTAGGATTTAGTGCATCATGTATTTTTGGGAGTTTATACACCTCGAGGAGAGACACAAGACTGGAGTTGGAACATCTTATATGGGAGGAAGGTTAAACTAGGAGGTGAAGAAGGTAGTAGGGAAGGCCACACTTCCATACTTTGATGGGTTATCTAAGAGCTAACCTAGATTGTTGGTCCAGAAGCTGGACACTTATCTCCTTATAAACCCCATGCGAGAGACTAATGATATCCGATTTTCCACCCTGCATTTGGAGGGAGAAGCACAAGAGTTGTGGTACCATGGAATAATCACTCTTGGGCACATACACATTACTTCCTATACTGAGTTCACCAGGATATATATCAAGATATTTGACAAGAAGGACCCAGATCCTCACTTCAGGGAGTTGGCACAACTTAGATAAACTGGTAGTCATGAGGCCTAAATATCAGAGTTCTAAGGACTAGTCATCATGGTTATAGACATTTCAAAGACTCTGTTGATTATGTTGTTCATTGACGGTCTAGTTGATCCCCTATGTGGTTGGGTGAGGGTCTATAGGCCAACGAAATTTCAGGATGCCATCTCTAGGGAAATATACATGATTTAATCCTTGCCCAAAACCAAGGCCCCTATACCTATCAAACACACTACAACCCAAGGGGGATGAGACACTAGAAAGATGCATAGAGAGGTTGGGTGTGTAAAACTAGATGATGAGACTAGGAGAGACCTCGAGAGGAGGAAGTTGTGTTTCACATGTCAGGAGTTATGGGTGCCAGGGAAAAAATACACTAAGGGAAAGTCCCATTACATCGAGGTGACTTCAGATTATAGTGAGCTTGATGACCAGATGGAGCAGGAGGTTGACTCAGGAGATGGAGGACCCTAGTCCATAGGAGGTGGACCACCAGCACCACCACCACAGGAAGGGGGACATATTTTACCTACTGTGTTATCACTCTGCCATATATTTAAGGTTGAAGAAGAGATCCCAACAGAGGTAACCACAGACCAACCTTTTAACTTGGTATCTAGCCCTACCAATTCAGAGAGGGATCTCTCCACAAATGTCACAGCAAAGAGGGCTGGATAAATTGGGTTTTAGGCTAGCTATGAAATGCAGAAGGGGTTTTGATTTGATTTGATTGGGTTGGGGTGTTGGATAAGGATTAGGTCAAGGGGACTAGGTCAGGGAAAATAAGATGGAATTGCAGTCCATTCAATGGGGCAAGGTAAGTAGAAGGCTTAAAACTTAAAGGTGATTTGGTGAGATGGTTTAAGGCCGATGAGTAGCTAGGAAGAGCATTGGATATGTATACTTCCTAAACTGAAGAAAATGGACAAATTATGACAAATTTCCCAAACAAAGCATGAAAAACATGTATTCTGCCTATCAAACCTGAAATTTATCATATAATAGACATGAAATATTTAAGATCTTACAAAACATTAATACAAATTATCACAGAGAAAAAACAATGCCAAACATTCATACCACCTGAATACCAAGGAAATAGCTATAATTCATCATTAATTTCCAGGCCAAACTGGTTCTTAATCAATACACTAGCATCCAAACTAATTCCCACCCTTGTTAAGAGTGAAGAAAAGGAAGATATAGACATCAAAACTACATTCTCTCATCCTAAGGGGCCAAATTTCAGAATTGGGGATGAGATCCACAAAATTATGAACTGAAAGATAGAGTGTAGGGAGCTCTAAGTGACTCCTCCCTAATTACATTGAAACTGGTTCATTTGACTTTGATGAGTACATTTAGATCATGAATCTACCCCTAGGTAACTTATCCATATCATATTTACAATTACCATGCTCAATTACATAAGTGAAATCATGATTTTCAATACAAAAGTCAAATTTGCAGTGAATATTGAAAAATATCAGCAAACTGTCAAACATGCCATCTCTTTGGTAAACGTGCCCTCCATCTTGTAGGTTTTTTTTTACTGGGTTTCAGGTGTCCAAATTGGCTCCAAGATAGCTTGTTAGAAAGCCCTTCAAGTCTAGTTCTGAATATGCCTTTAGTTTTGAAAATGAAGCTCATTTTCCCTGTCAAAATTCAATGCTCCCAAGACTTCTCAACGCGCAGTGCCAGGGCCAAAAATGAGGCTGAAACATGATTATTTAGTGGTTTTTTTCCTTTTTCACCTGCTAGTTTTGCAAACCAAGGCTTGCAAAGTGGTTTTATGAGATGTGTTGACCATTTTCCATCCAATGGTGGTGACCTTTTCCTCAAAATATAGCTCAAAAAATAGCACAGCGCCAAGGGCGCTACGCGTTTGACACTTGTCTCTGTGACCTGATTGTTCAAATACTCAATAAAAACAAAGAATTTGCAAAAATGACCCAAAAATCTTCAAAATTGTTGAAATGGTTGCTGATAAAGTGGTTAGGCTTGGAGTAAAGCCTCTGTAAGGATATCCAATTTTCTTTTCTCTTCTTTCATGGTAAAAGCCTCAATTTTTGCTTTAGCTCTTTTGAGCTTGGCCATTGAAATTTTCTCCTTTTGGGCATAATGTTTGACCTTCCTCCTCAGTATGTCATTGTCTTTTTCTTCTTTCTCCAAAAGCTTCTCCAAGTGCTTATTTTCTCTATCAAGCCATGGCTCCCGGTTTTCATTGAGTACTATTGCAAGTTGTTCATTCAAGGTTAGTTGATCAAAAAGCTCAGCCTCTTTTTTCCATTATAGAGCTAGAGCTCTTTTCATCCCTCTAGTTCTAGGTTTACCTCTTGGTGCTTGTTCTTCTTGTTCTTCAAGCAACCCATACTTTTCAAGTGTCTCCTCTAAAATAACCTTGGCTTTTCTGCCTCCCTTTGATCTGTGATGAATTTCGCTTCATCAATGAAAATATTTGTCTTCAACTGTTGGTTCACCTGCTCAAGGAATTTTATGACAAATTTGGATCTGTCAAGATTAGTTTGGAGCTCTCTAATCTTGGCATCCTTCCCCTTGATGACTACACTAGTGATCTCATCATCATCATGCTCATCTAGGTCAACAAGGTCAAAATCCTATTCTATTTCATGGAGGTCATCCTCATCATGATTGGTTGCCTCATGTACATCCTCATCTACCATCTTTTCCTTCCCCTTATGTACCTTCTTTTTTGGTGAAGAAGGTAGGGCCCCTTCCACAGTATGTGGAGAAAACACCTACCTATGACCCCTCTGGTATGTTTTTGCTAATGGCTCTATCTCAACCTCGTTAGCTTGCTTAGGCTCATTGATCTCAAATCTGCTAAGTGATCCAGTCTCAATGTGGGATGGAGATGGTGGTGGTGAACTTTATGAAGAAGACTGATCTGATTATGATGAATGTACTTTGGGTTGAGATGGAGGAATCAAATTGGAAGGATGAAATGATGAAGGTACATTTTGGGCATGCTGAATAGGTGGAGCAGTGAATATGTCATCAGCTATGAATGAACTCCATGGAATGATCAATTTATTGAGGTGATGGAGGACTATGATTTTGATGAGGGAGTGGTGAAAAATATTGTTCATTTGGTTTTCATACTCTCTCTTCTGGACAATAAATTCCATCTTATCAATGCTCCAGAAGAGGTAGTAGGGTATGTTGAGAATCTTTACCCTAGTGAAGTGCATAAGTAGCCGGATGTGATAGGCATACAATATAGAAAGTCTACCTTCACATAAAAAATATTTCATGATGATTTTCATCATGGGAGCATATCTCTCTAGGAGGTAAGAGAAAGGAAAAGTCTTCTTTCTCTCATTCTTGTACCTAGGTTTGATGAAAGGGTCATAGATATTATCCTCCAAGTCTTTCTGTTTGAATCATTTCTCCCCAACATTTGGGATCTCGGTGGCAGCTAAGATGATGGAAGTTGACACAGTAAAAGTGACACCAGCAAGAGTAACCTGGTTTTCATGGAGGTTAGAAATAAAAATTCTGGTCAACATGGCATGGTGTTGAACCTTCTGAATTTTCTCATAGAACTAAAAAAATCCAACATTTTTAAAACATGTCACATCCATAGGAGATGCCAATATTTCCCTCGTATTTGTTGGCTCTAATCTAAGTATTCTTCCCCCTTTGTGTGGCCTCCTCCCCTCTGTTTCTTCTCCCTCACTACATGATCTGTTTCCTTCTTCTGGCATGATGTCTTAGTGTCAAAACCCTAGGGAGGTGTGATAAGGTGGAATGTGATTTTAGGAATAGGGTAATTGAGGGAAATGGGGGTAGGGATTTATGATTTAAGGGATGTGACAAGGAGTAAGGATGTAGAGGGTTTTTGGGATATGGATCAATTACAAGTATAGGGAATTGGTAGCCTAGGCAAATAGTGTACCTAAGGCTTAGGGTTTTAAGGAAATGAAGGCTTAGGGTAAGGAAATGTTAATGCAGGGATTTGGGAAAGGGTATACTGTAATGTGGGAAGGTTTATGAAGGTTTAGGGAGTGAAAACGAACTGTAATTAGGTTTTGATGAAAACTAGGGTTTTGAATTTGAAGAAGGCACCAAATTTCCTTTAAACAAACTTCACACATCAAAAATGATTTGATAAGAGGAGGAATGGAGCAATTGTAACTTACTTTCTTGTTTGGAGCTGTGAAGAACCAGTGTTGAGAGATTGAAGGTGAGTTTGTGAAGTTTAGAGGCATTTTTTAGAGTTGTTGAGGAAGATTGATAGGCGCGCAACGCCACAAGAAAGCGTGCAGTGCCTTTGGTAGGCATGAAAATCACAATTCAGGCACGCAATGCAACACACAGGTGCACAAATTCTTTAGCAAACATTCCCTCCCTTAAGAAAACGCACAGTGCATCCCCTGTTTTGCCAATTTGACCTTCAAAACTTGAAAACCCTGCTTTGTTGAGTTTGCTCGATGGTAATAAGAGACAAATGAGGTCTCTCTTGATGTCATGGGGAATTTTATACTTGTGTGAAATTTGATCTTTAATTAAAACCCCACTTTCTAATGTTTCATTTTCACCTTTGAAAACTTTTGAAAATACCCTTTACACTTTGACTTTGTCTTTTGCAGGTTGATGATGCTAGACTTTGGCAGTCTTTGATCGCTTTTTCATGGTGTTCAGTTTGGCATATGGAGTTGAATTGGCAGCTTGGGAATATTAATTATTGCATATAGTGAACATAAAATTACATAAAAAATAATAAATAATTACATCTCTGTTTTTGAAAAAAATTACATTTGCAGAATAAAATCATAACTTGAAAGAAAAATTAAAACTTTGGAAATCTTCCTTGGAGATCATCTTTCATGTTGGAAAATCCTTTTCAGATGATGAGGGAATATTATTCAATCACTCTCATACTTTTGCTGACCTTATGAAAATGAAATTGTGGTTTATTGAACCTTGGAAAATGAAACCTATTGACCTAATGGGACCTTGAATGACCAGACTCCATGGTGACTTTGAATGACATAATGAAATGATGAAATGAAATTTCAAGACTACTTTATGCTCAAAAAGACATGAAGGTGGGCCAGCAAGTATAAATTTTGAGGAGGAGTGATATTTTATGACTAGGGATACCATCATTGAGTGAATTTTTTACATGATCTAATGGAATGATTAAAAATTTCTGAGTGGGACTCCAAAAATGATATGAAAAGAGGATTTTGATCACTGATGGTAGGATAAAAATATTAACAATAACATACTAGAGGGGCTATTTCTTCGCTTTGGAGAGCTATAAAGTATCTAACACTATGTATCAGGGTCACAATGCAAGGGCAGTGTGTTTTAATGCTAGTGGACAATGGGGTTACCCACAATTTTATTAATGCTTATATGGTGGAGTAGAGAGGCATACACACATAGAAATTTGAGGGTTTTTTAGTGCTTGTACCAAGAGATAATACCATGTAGTGCACCATGTGTATTCCCATCTTGACCCTGCCTATGGGGAATTATTCGATGACCGATCATTTATTTGTGGCTGATGTGCCAAACACCATTGTGTTGTTGGGTGTCTAGTGTTTATATGACAACCCCCCTTGTCTAGGGGTTTGTAGGTGGGCGTATATCCCCTGTACGGGGTTTGGGGCAGTGCCTCGAAAATATATTTTTTAATGCGGGCCCAATAATAGTTGGGCGGACCACAAGATGGGGGGCAGACCTACCCATGGTTTTTGGCATGGGTTTTGCACATGGTTTTGGGTATGATGGTTTTCTTCCCATGGTATTTTGTAGATTCAGTCAAGGGAAATATGGTCATGTTCTAATCTAGGGTTAATGGATTTGGGTTTATGAATGCTTTAGTATGTATATATATGTATTGTTAATATAATGAAAAATCAATCTGGTAGTCACTATTTTTGGATCCAAGGGAAAATCTGTATGTATATTTGTTTTATGTTCTTGCCATTGTTTATTTTTTTGTTTGAAGAATATGTTTACAGGTAATTTGTGTACATGGTTAAAAACTACAATTCATGAGATTAGATGGGAATAAAATAGTATTGAGGGGCATGCACTCATATCCACAACAGACAGTGTCAACTCACAGGATGAGGGCCGACTTGAGATGTGGGGACATAACATGGGAAGCATAGTTTTGTATTTCAGAGATGAAGAAGAAACAAAAAGCACATCCAAATATCTTGGCATTGCTAGATAAGCATCAGGAAATATTTAGGGACATTCCTCCAGGTCGTCCACCAGATAAAGGGTTTGAGAATATTATAGAGTTAGAGGAGGGAGTGCATACAATCATCACTACTCCCTACATATATCCCAAGGTATATAAATATGAGATCGAGAGAGACATACAAGAGTTTCTGGTCTTGGGACACATCATATCTATTTCTACTCCCTTTGCTTCTTCAGTTGTGTTGGTGAAGAAGAAGGATGGGACACTTCACATGTGCATTGATTACAGGGACCTGAACAAGAAGACATTGAAGAATGGGTTCTCAATCCCACACACTAATGAGTTTATGGACGAACTTAGAGGAGATAAATACTTCTATAAGATATACTTGCACTCAAGATACCATTATATTCAAGTGAGAGATCAAGATATCCTAAAGAACATATTTTGATGCCACTATGGAAATTTTGAGCTCTTGGTGATGCCCTTCGGTCTAACCAATGCACCAACTTCTTTTATGTCTTGCATGAACCATGTGTTCCACAACCAGTTACATAGGTTTGTGTTGGTGTTTGTCGATTATATTTTGATATATAACAAGAAATTGGAGGAGCATTTACAACACTTGAAGGAGGTCCTGCTAATTTTGGATGAGAAACACACTAGTACAAAATGGCTAATTAGTTACTAAAAAAAGACTAAAATTTGCATATAAACGACTATTTTTTCAGTCGGTGACCAATAGTAGCTAATTTACAGTATCTTATAACGCGACCAACTTTTGGTTGTTTTTAGCTGTCATTAATTGGTTATCTCAATTTTGTTGTCTAGTTGTATATTTGGTCATTAATTTAGTCACTGATTTAGTCATTAATTTAGTCATTGATTTGATCATTAATTTAGTCATTGATTTGGTCATTATTTGGTCATTGATTTGGTCATTAATTGTCACAATTAACGACCAAATATACAACAAAATATATTACTATATGATCACTCGAAAAAACCAATTAATGAACAAAGAAATATGACCAAAATGTTGGTCGTGTTATAAGATACTGTAAATTAGCTACTAATAGTCATATATATGCAAATTTTAGTCATTGTTTGAAACCAATTAATGACCGAAGAAATATGAATAAATTTTAGTTGTGTTATAAGATAATGTAAATTAGCTACTAATAGTCGTATATATGCAAAATTTAGTCATCATTTGTAGTCACAAATTTATCATTTGCAGTAGTCATTTATTCATTATATAAACGACTAATTTAGTAGTTTATATTCATTTCATTTACTTTCATTAATAATCATTATAAATGACTAATTTAGTTGTATATTCATTTTATTTGTGTTCATCATTAATCAATATAAACTACTATTTAGTAGTTTTAGATTGATTTATGTGTTCATTAGTAATCAGCATAAATTAATTATAGATTCATTAATTTAGATTGATTTATGTGTTAAATACTCATTCATTTTTATTTGATGCAGACAAAACTAAATATGCTAACTTGTTTTTCAGTTGGAGAGTTCTGTAATTCATTGTGTCAAAAATCATTGCTTATTGTCATGAATGTTTTTTTTAATGATCAAGCAACGAGCCTATATTTGATCAAAAAAAATATTTTTCAGAATATATTCCATTTTTCTAATTCAAAGCTTTATTTCCTTCCAGTTTATGACGTTCAAACAGAATAATTTTCCTTTAACAAGTCGCTATTGTAATATACTACTAAACAGACAACTACGTAATGAATTTATTAGTGGTGGAATACTAATAAAACACAAATACAGGCAAGAAATAACACCACTATGTCCTAGACATGCCAAGTCTTTATCCTCTTAGTTGGAAATATTACTTCATGAAACAACATATTTGACAAAGAAAACTTTTCTAAAACTAACCAACGCCAGTGTATCCAACAACATTGACATTTCTATTGGCATGCCCTCAAAATGTATGGAAGTATCAAACAAGTGTAGTGCACTTCCCTGTAAGGTTAAATTTTGGTAATGGAATATGTTGTCCCTTAGTCTAGTCAGGTTTTAAATTGCCTTTCATAACTTAGAGAGAATGGGAATCCAATATAGAACAATGATAGAAAGATTTTATTCATTCACACTTACCTAGATCCTAAACAAGCATTGAAGCGTTATACAAATCCAAGAATGACTCACATTCTACCAAGAAACAAAATTTCTAAATTTTGATTGTAAGCCTTGAGGCTTTCTCAAATTTGTAAACAGGTAACATCATAAGTATTTTTCCTTAGTTCTCAAACCTTCTTCTGTGTGGAACTTGAGAAAATATGTGCATACACATATCGCAATATACTAATGTTGTGGAGTACATTTACATGAAACCAATCATTCAAAATTTTATATTCTATCAAGATTGAGGCATATGTTAAATGCCCATTATCTGCATCTCTATGTAATTGTCATTAATAATTTTAATGTTCTTGGCTTGCTAGTATGATCTAATTATTGCTTTGTGAAAGATGTTTTTTCACTCCTATTTTTAAAAATTTTATGTTTATGAACAATATATAGATACAATGGATGCTTCGAATAATAAAAGAGGCAATTATTTTTTCATCAGTAGAATTAAAATATTTACATATGGTGTAAACTCAGTAGTTCTATTGGTGGTACTTAGGGTCAACCTAAACGGTTATTTCGCATGCATCAAAAGAAGTACAATGTGATAATAGGAAGGACTCATGCAAACTTTTATAATCATACATGTTGAAACTACAAGTACTAATGTTGTTGTGCTCAATTTCTTATTGGGGTACCTATCAATTGACAAAGTTTGAACAAATGTTTGAAATGATACTAAATAAGGTGGACCCAAGGGACTAAAGAATGAAATCACAAGACAATACTTGAATGAGATCTATAGGTGGTCTATATATATATATATAGTCATGGGACCAGTTCTTGCAATGACCTCTCTTAGAGTCTTACACCATAACTGCTTTCCCATGTTGAACCATCGTTTTGCGTCATTAGCAAGCCTTCTTTAGATAGTTCATTAGCCTTTGACTTAAATTATCTGTAAATATGATGGAATGATATCTTCAAGAACTATGCCTTGATTGTCTTCGACTACTCCAGAATGGGTTGCGAAAACAATTCTTCCATCCTAAAGCTCCATTCAACCAATTGATAACCAAGGAATCCCCAAAGACCTAGAATTCAGTCACCTATCCTCTAATTCTACTGTTAACAAAAAATTTAGTGCCTTTATTTCATCGCAAATGTTAGAGCTTGTACCAATAAATGCTTTAATTTTTTAAGATATGAGTATAATAGAATCACTAAGGTATAGGATACCTCCTGCAACATATTACTCTTATTGACCTTGACTGGCACTGTTGAAAATTGAAATAACACCATTCCCACTCTTAACAATAGAAATATGGATCAATGTCCTTTCTTTACCAGTGTTAAGGGCTTTTTTACTTTGAAAGCTCAATCATGACTTGGATACACACTGAAACGATGGCTAAACCTTATCTTGAAAGATGTCAGAGTTTCTAGCAAGCCAAATACATCAAAACACCATAAGACGCAATGCCTTACAACCCTTTAAGTCTTTATTCAAACTCCAATATTTAAAAATTGAACATGATATCCCTCATAGGTATATATGCATCAAGTCACTTAGATTTTTGAAGATTTTTGAACTTCTAGAGCTTCATCCACTACGAGGTTGCTCCTCATGAATTATCTACAAATGTAGATTTATATACTAGCCTTAGAGTATATACCCCTATGGTAGGATTCTTCAACCAGACAAAAGAATCCTCCTCCTCTCTAAGCTTGATGTAATTCTTCTAAAGTTGTGCCAGATATTCCTTACACTATTATGCTTCCCTCTATGATAACTTTAACTCTACCTCACTTTGTTATCCCTCGTTCCAAATAGGTTTGGGAATTGGATCTATTATTGTGCCAAGTAATGGATTTTTTAGTTCCAAATAGGTGTGGAAATTGGATCTGTTGCCTGTGCCAAGAAATGGATTCCCTCATTCTACAATGTGACGATAAAAAAGACAACCTATCTGATCCAATCTTCCATTGATAGTGGTTTTATATACTTATGAATAATCACTTTCCTGTGTATGAATTTCTTAGAAAGAAAAATCTATAGACTCTTGGTTGTCTAAGCCTTACCAAAGGAATGTATGTTTTCTAAATCCCATCCACTAACTTCCTTTGGTTTAGATAATGACTGCCACTTACTAAAGGGATTCCCTCTTTTTCGCTCTTACACATTCACAAAAAATTGAAACATTTCTGCCTAATGAGGGTAATAATGGAAACAAAGGTAATTAAATTTGGATTGCAGCGACAAACATTGGAATGCTCCAGATAGGTAGAACACCATTGAGAACTTGATCTGGTAGGGTGCAGAAAAAAACCTCTCGATCCCTTGGAACATTGACAGAGCCTCCAAAACCCAATTTGCACTAACAATTGTGATGTAGAGGGCACAATTAACAACAAAGAAGAATTCACAAGGTACTCCAAAAGCATGCAATAGCTTCATATGTCTAAAAACCAAGGCGCATGCTCTTGCTTGTCATTTTCAATATCTTTATCATTTTATGTTTCCATTCCTTGCTATGAGATAATGGTACTATCCACAGTAAATGAACTGTTGCTTCAAAAGAAGTCAAAAAAACTTTTAATTGTACCATGATCATAGAAATAATTCACCATTGTTGTATTTATATGCACTCTTGGTTGCTGCACTAAGCAATCCTATATCATCATGATGTCAATTGTGAACTACCAAAACCTTCACAAGAGTCATATAAGACGATCACATTGCAGACACAACCTTATTCATATTGTCAAATTCCAGGAGATCAAGTGACATCCTTTTAATTTTTTGGGCTTGAGATGTTTCTCCTACACTTACAAAGCCTCCAATGGCAACCTCTGATGCATCTGCATGTCGCCCAAGCTAACCAAGACACATTCTTGAAATCCCTTCGATACCATGGTCTGTTTTTTATGGTGATGAAGTCTTGTTTGTATAACAAAAATATATTAGGGTTCAATGGACCAATGAGAAGCAAGCCCATTCCTCATAGACACTGGGTTCACATGTCGAACAAATGAAACTGTGTTAGTGTCATTGCCAACTTCTGTACCTGCTACATTTGGTGATAAATTTTCAATTGCAGGTCCTTTTCAATCTCTTTATTCACATCCAATTTTGAATCACTAACAAGATATTTCTACCAAACTATTTATTTTTACACCATCCCTACATGATTCAATATGTCTGCATCCCTAAAACCAATTTAAGGCATCATTGTCATTGTGCTTTTCAGCAAATGTGTTGAAAAGGATAAAATACCATCTAGAATTGAAAGGCATCTCACAGTTCATATGTGTTGTGCTACCTCAATATCTGCTAGCTTTTTTCTAGCCAACAAATCCATGAATTCATTTGCAGGTTTCATGTGTTCTCTCAAAGTAGTAAAACAACCCTTGTAAGAGGGGATGAGTGTTGCGGTGAAAATTTCTTAAATGCAACAACAATATTCTGGCCACCTTGAAATGACAATGATAAGAGGCATAAATCAAACAGTTTCAACATAGCCTCTATACCCTTTTTCTCAATAAAAACCCATGTATCTATATTATGAAGAATATTCTCTAAGAGACATGTAGCATTGCTTATACAATCTAGGAGAAAACATTCCATGTTTGAAGACAATTTTTCAGCATATTATCAACCCCTAACTCATATGTCACCCTCGATGATTCATCTCCATCCACTGAACTAATTGTTTTTTGTTTTAAAGCAGTCTCCATGGGAACAAGCACAGAAGAGTTGGCAAATGTTTGCAATAGGGAAGACACTTCAGCACCAAATCCAAGTTTTGAAATAGTATTTAATATTTCAATTAATACATCCACCCCATTCCCCCTCAAATAGGGAGCATGTCGTATCATCTCATCCAAGGCAGATGATAAGGACCTAAGAGTGTCACATGTCAAAGTCCATAAGTAGGCTTTTGGTGTAAAAAAATTCACAAAAGATCTTAGAGCACCACAATCATTAATAGCTTGAAGTCTGAGGTTATTAAGTCACAAAGAATCTAAGCATTGTGGTATACGATCTACTGCATCTACAGAAGGGAGGATACCAACCATGATGACATCCAAAAAAAATTTAGGCAGACCAGCAACATCTAGAGCAGAATAGCAAGTTGGATCTTTGTAAATGAGATCACTTGTGACTATAGTTGTAAGTGAAAAGACCCCAACACCAAAGTCCTTTGATCTTATGAATATAGTGCAAAAGCAAAATGGCAAAGAACTCTCTTCAGATCTTATAGTCGTGTAGTATTTCCAGGAGCATATGTGCCAAGAGATAGAGCCCAAGGCAAAGCCTTCATAATAATTCTTCTATTATAAGGAACCAATGTGTCAGGCTGAGAAATTTGCATTGCCTCTGACCTTGCAGCATTTTTTCAAAGGAGACTTTCCCTCGAAACTTGATTGTGATTCTCCACTTTGCTTCTTTTCTCCTCAAAATGGTAGACTTCAAACGTGCTATGGTGTTTTCCAAGGCTCCTAAACCCCTAAAGGAGGTTTCAGCAGGATTACTATAGTCCATAAAAGGCTCAAGAACATGGACAATAGCTGTTACCAAGTGTATATGTTGTGGATCCAAATCTTTGAGAAGAGGGAGAAAATTTGGCATTAAACCCACATCCCATAATGCAATGCAGCCAAAAGAAGAAGAAACTAGAATTGTTACAAGAGAAAGAAGTGCTTCTACTAATGATATCGAACAAATGGATGATTCACTCGAAACTTATTTCCATTGAGCTCAGGGAAGCATTGGATATTTTTGATGCAATATTGAGTATAGTTGAGAAGAGAAATATTATTACAAATGCTTGCAAAATCTCCACTCTTAGTCCTTTTAAAATGGAGGTGACATTCCAATGTTTATTTTCATTAAATATTGCTATGGATTGACCAACTCCATAATTGAATCTTTATTAGGGTCGAGAAGGTCATTCTATTGAGACAAGCACTACCAATTCATCTAATATCAATTAGTTGCATCTCACATGTATCCCCAAAATAGGATGACTTTCTTGTTGAATGTGTGAGCATGACGGTGGCGCAACTATCGAATGCAATCACCATGCGTCTCCAACTCCAAATGGAGTGCGTGCCAGATCCCAATTTGTCTTTCATGTTCCACCTAGCCAAGCCCACAATTTCTTTCTATGCTAACCAATTACTATAGGAAATTCAAATAAGTGAGCTTGAGACCTAGAATTTGGTGTGCTAAATTTTCTTAACCCGAACAACTGGAAAATTTAGTTTCTAGTAAATTTCCTTGCTGTAAATTAATTAAAGTTTTAGCTTACTAAATAAAAAGCACTGTTGGGATTTAATAGGTAAATAAAATAAAATCAGTGGTAGAAAATTGTACACCAATACCACACATGCATACATAGAAAATATGCACATCAAAATTTGGCGTTCATTAAATAATATCTTATCGTACAAAGGTTTCCTTACTGGAAACATGGTCCTTTGTGGAAAATTACAGTCTCCAACAACTATAGAAATTTTTTGGGCACGTGTGAAGGTTGTACTACCCAAATTCTCCTAAGAAACCACACGAATTGCCATCTGCTCAACCTGCAGTGCAACCTTTTTTGTTGAAAATGCAGCAAGATGATGGAGCTTAGTGAAATGAAGTCGCCTTCACTAAGTGGGCCCGTAGGCAAATTCTGGCGCAAAATCTATTTTTAGACTATGTCTATTTTTAGACATATGAGCATGGTCCGGGGAATTGGGTATGTTATTCAGAGTGTTAGTCATGTTGGTAAAAATGGATAGAACTCTATTTTTGGACTATGGAGTCGAAGTCTATTTTAAGGCTGCCAGTTGCCTCTCCTTAAAATAAAGTGTTCTTATTTTATATTAATATTTGGACTATAAACGCCAGTTTACTCTCTGAAACCCTTCAATTCAAAACCTTGAAAGTAGCTCATACGTACGATAGAAGAAATTACACAACTACGAAGATTTGAGTGGCTTACCATGTAGTTGACTTGATTCAGGACTTGATGCTTGAAAGTTTGGTGGAGTTAATAGAGCAGATAGGCAAGTTGTGTTCGGTTTAATTTAGTTAGTGGTGTTGAGTATTAGTTTAACAGCTAATCAACTAGTAATAGGTGGGTGAATTAAATATTATTTAATTCATTAATTAGCGCTGCGTTATTCAATAAGAACACAATAATTCACTACGATTGTGAACGGTTCGATGGAACCGAACGAAAGAGGTAGATGAAAGGGTGAGTACAACTATCAGTTGTGACATCAGTTGTGCATGAGATTTGCACTACACTTGGAGGAAATTACCAATGACAATTGCGTAGTTGGAGCCAGTGAGATTCGAACTTGGATCTCTATTTAGACCAGCCTTGACAGCGCAACAGAGGAAGGGAAATTAGTGGGTGTGTTTTGAACCTGTGATTTGTTCAAAACCAAGCTAGTTTTTGTGTAGCTTTGGGAGATAGTACTGAGTACTTGTGAGGAGTTTGTACTATGTATTTGATGCATGTTCTCTCCATTATAATATACAATAGCTGAGGGGTTTCAGCTATAAGCTTTCCCCATACATATTGTGTTAATGTGTATGATGATTTGATGTGCTATCGCTTGTTTTATTTTCCGCATGTGTGATGATCTGAGTGGAAGAGATTATGTGTTGCATATAAATTCGAATTGTATGTGATCATGATAGTCTCGGTGGATAATTAATCATTATTCAGCAAATTTCTACATTTTTGTCACCTATGCAGTTTGTTGCACCCTTTCCCACAGCACGTGCAACTGTTTACTACTTCTTATGGCACGCGTGACTGCTCTGCTCACTTTTCACATCACATGCGTCCCTACTGCAACACACATGACTATTTTGAACCCTCCACACAACTTGTGTTTCTCTCTCAAGATGAGTATGGCCGCACTATGCGACTATTTTTGGCTGATATACAGACTTCTGCTGTACAACCTTATTGGGAATGATCCTTGCTGCAGAAAACACTTTGTTGCACTGCAGATTTCATACCATAGACACTTGTATGAAATTCCTCTTTCATCCAATCACATGTCTAGACACTCAAATCTGTTTGGAATTACCTGTCCATTTCTACTATCATAAACAGAGGGAGGATGAAGGAGATGATATCACACAAAGCAAAATCCCCCTACACTTTCCCCACTCGTTGACATCCTAAAGGTCAAAAAAGAACCTGTCATGGAGCATCACCCTCTAGACCCCTTGACACTCATATGGTAGCCAAAATAGACACTTGAGTGGGAATCTTGATCAAACCAAGCCCCCTGTCATCCTTGGGGATAGTAAAACATCCCAAGGGGCCAATGGAAGACCCTTTTTTTTTATTGAGACCATGGTTACAAGCTCAAAATTGACTCTACTATTGATATCGGGCCTTGCTACGCAACCAAAAAGACACATAATATATTTGCAAGCCTAGCAGGATTGTGCAACCATGGTCAAATTCCTCATAAAGGGAAGGTCCCGATGATGCTAAACATGAAGTTTCCTTTGTAGTTGTTGAAGTTACCAATTCTACATGGATATAGGAAAAAGATCTAGACTAAAGGGAATACGCAAATATCTAACAACCATACAAGGTGGGCTAAATGTCCAAGCTGAGGGATTTTAGTTAGGAAGATATTCCAACCCCACCAGGAAAAAAAAAGTTTTTTAGTCACTAAACAAATCACTTGATGCCAGGTTGATTATGTCTAAACAAGTGTGAGCATCATCCACTAAAATTATCTAAGCACTATTTGGTATATAAAATCTAATGTATTAGTGAAAAATGTGTTCTCCATAGCCACACATCTAGGTCCAAACTCCACAAGAGTCAACATCTCAATAATGAAACTCCAATCCACTCAGTCAAAAGCTTTTCCAAATGTAATTTCAAAGAAAAGGGGTTGTTGGCTAGTTTTTTTTTTTTTTTTTTTTTTTTTTTTTTTGGGTTTTTACATGTTGAAAACATGGTACTGAGATTACTTGTTTGTACAAAAAACTTGTGTTATCGTTAGACAACCTTCCATGGAATTTCCTAGATCCTTAAAGTCTTTGTTTTAGCCATGATCTTGTGTGCCACAGTAAGCAATGTAATTGGATGCCAATCACCAATTGTGTTTGTTGCTGCTTTTTTGGGAATGTGTTTTCCAAATGACAAAAAATTTCACTAATCATGGCTCATGGCCTTGTAAAATTCACATAGAATTCCATCTAGATTCTATACCCAGAGAATTGCCATTCTTCATGTAGCTAAGTGCTGCAAAATTATCCTCTTTTGATAATTCATCATTCTTCAACCTGCTCTAGTCACCAATAAAAACCTTATGAGGATTGACCCTACAATAAGCATTTCTTGCAGCCACTACATGATCCATCACAGTATAAGGAGAAAAATATTTTTAAATTTCAATTTGAACATAATGTCAATTGGAGTGCCAAAAAAATAACCATTTGCATGGAGTAATACAAGATCCTGTTCATTGCCACTTTTATTTTCAAGAATTCAAAATAGAATTTTGAGCCCTCGTATCCCTTATGAATCCACTGCAGTCTGAAACAAACTCATGCACCCTTGGCAATATATTCCCCTCTGCTTCACCTCCCTCTGAACCATTATGTCCTACCATGCATCCTCGCCATAGAGGGACACATTATGGAGATCTGCTTCAATAGCAACGAACACCTACTAAAGTCTACCTTGTTGCTAATCCTTTCTGCGTTTTGAGGGCCATCATCCTACCCCAACCTCTCATGGATTTGACAATACAAAATCTTTGGTTATAGCTTGTGATCCAAGTATATTGAAATGAATTTTTTATTGTTTCTCTAATGGAAGTATGCAATGTCCCTAGGTAATTTTTGGCCTGGGGGTTCAATCCTTACCTAGGATTTCCCAGTCATGAAAAGAATCATAACAGAGGTGCACATTTATCAACTCATATAACGATAAGTACCCTTCTATATAATTCAATAATTATATTAGAGATATTTAACAGTCATGTGTTTCTTCAGCAAACCACCACAAGTTAGGGCTAACTACCTAATGAACAGTAGACCTATACAGACAATAATCCACCAATATAATTTTGACTGTAATGTCAATATTTAGTAGATCAATATTCCAACTGTAACCCACACTAGCACTATCCAAGTTTAGTTGGTAATATACTAATTAACAACTCACTATCTAACTATGCTGCCTCCAAACTTGTTTGCAGTTAGGAAGAGCTTGTGACAACCCTTTCTTAGTGGAGTTTCAATTTGTGGTTGGAGCAGTCTCTTAACCTGGTCAAATCGTTGGTTAGATCTTATGACAATCCCCTTTTGATATAATTTTGACTGTAATGTCAATATTCAATAGATTAGTATTCCAATTGTAACCCACACTAGCACTATCCATGTTTAGTTGGTAATATACTAATGAACAGCTCACTGTCTAACTGTGTTGCCCCCAAACTTGTTTGTTGTTTGGAAGAGCTTGTGACATCCCTTTCTTAGTGGAGTCTCAATTTGCGGTTTTAGTCTCTTAACCTGGTCAAATCACTGGTTAGATCTTATGACAGTCCCCTTTTGATCCAAATTTCACTCTACTGCAATGCAGATTTTAGACCATATATACTTGGATGAAATTCCATTTTCATCCAATCACATGTCTAGGCACTCAAATCTGTTTGGAAGTATCTGTCCGGTGCTACTATCATAAATAGGGGGAAAATGAAGGAGATGATATAACAAAAATCAAAATCCCCCTACACTTTCCCCACTTGTTGATATCCTAAAGGTCAAAACAGAACCTGCCATGGAGCATCACCCTCTAGACCCCTTGACACTCATATGGTAGCAAAAATAGACACTTGAGTGGGAAGCTTGATCAAACCAAGCCCCCTGACATCCTTGGGGATAGTAACACATCCCAAGGGGCCAATGGAATACCCTTTTGTTTGATTGAGACCATGGTTACAATCTCAAAATCTGCTCTACTATTGATATCGGGCCTTGCTACGCAACCAACAAGACACAGAATATATTTGAAAGTCTAGTAGGAATGTGCGACCATGGTCAACTTCCTCATAAAGGGAAGGTCTCGATGATGCTAAACAGGAATTTTCCTTTGCAGTTGCTGAAGTTACCAATTCTACATGGATATTGGCAAAATATCTGGACTAAAGGGAATACGCAAATATCTAACAACCATCCAGGGTGGGGTAAATGTCCAAGCTGAGGGATTATAGTTAGGAAGAGAGTCCAACCCCACCAGGAAAAAAATATTTTTTTAGTCACTAAACACATCACTTGATGCCAGGTTGATTATGTCTAAACAAGCGTAAGCATCATCAACTAAACTTATCTAAGCACTATTTGGTATATAAAAGCTAATGTATTAGTAAAAAATGTGTTCTCCATAGTCACACATCCATGTCCAAACTCTAGAAGAGTCAACATCTAAATAATGAAACTCCAATCCACTCAGTCAAAAGCTTTTTCAAATGCAATTTCAAAGAAAAGGGGTTGCTGGCTAGTTTTTGTGCACATTTGAAGGTTTTACATGTTGAAACGTGGTACTCAGATTACTTGTTTATACACAAAACTTGTGCTATCGTTAAACAAACTTCCATGGCATTTCCTAGATCCTTAGAGTCTCTATTTTAGCCATGATCTTGTGTGCCACACTAAGCAATGTAATTTGGTGCCAAACACCAATTGTGTTTGTGGCTGCTTTTTTGGGAATGTGTTTTCTAAATGACAAAAATTGTCACTAATCATGGCTCATGGCCTTGTAAAATTCACACAGAATTCCATCTAGATTCTATACCTAAAGACTTGTCATTCTTCATGTAGATAAGTGCCGCAAAATCCTCCTCTTTTGAGAAGTCATCGTTCTTCAACTTGCTCTACTCACCAATAAAAACCTTATGAGGATTGACCCTACAACAAGCATTTCTTGTAGCCACTACATGATCCATCACTGTATATGGAGAAAAATAAATTTTAATTGAAATTTGAACATAATGTCAATTGGAGTGCCTAAAAAAGAACCATTTTCATGGAGTAATCCAAGATCCTTTTCATTTCCACTTTTCTTTTTAAAATGTCAAAATAGAATTTTGAGCCCTCATATCACTTATGAATCCACTAGCCTGAAACAAACTCAGGCACCCTTGGCAATATATCCCCCTCTGCTTCACCTCCCTCTGAACCATTATGTCCTACCATGCATCCTCGCCATAGAGGGACACATTAGGGATATCTACTTCAATAGCCACACACACCTACTGAAATCTACCTTGCTGCAACTCCTTTTTGCCTTTTGCGGGCTATCATCCTACCCCAACCTCTCATGGATTTGACAATACAACATCTTTGGTTATAGCTTATGATCCAAGTAGATTTAAATGCATTTTTTACTGTTTCTCTAATGGAAGTATGCAAAGTCCCTAGGTAATTATTGGCCTCGGGGTTCAATCCTTATCTAGGATTTTCCAATCATGAAAAGAATCATAACAACAGTGCACATTTATCAACTCATATAACGGTAAGTGCCCTTCTATATAATTCACTAATGATATAAGAGATATTTAATAGTCATATGTTTCTTCAGAAAACCACCACAAGTTAAGGCTAACTGCTTAATGAATAGTAGACCTATATAACCAATAATACACCAATATAATTCTAACTATAATGTCAATATTCAATAGATCAGTATTCATGAATTTCTCTGAAATCTGCAGCTATTTATCAAACGTGTCTCTCCCTTGGTGTTTTGTTGTAAATGATCTTTGGCCACTTCCTAGACTAGTCTCCACCCAAATGATCACTTCCTCCTTTTCTGTGAGATCCACCATGAGGCCCCAGGCATCTAGTACTATGTCCAACAGGAAGTGTTGTTGTTCCAGAACCCACATAAGAAATCAAATGAGGTTACCCAGGCATCCATAGAAATATCTTTCATTTTAATGTAGGCTTTCTCTTTTAGACATTCTTCCATCATCATTGCTTCATTTGATATTGATTAATGGAGAACATCAACTCATATTCTATCTTTGCAGTATAGTACCCTCTGATAGGATTTTTAGCCCATACTATGTTTTCGTCTTCCTCCGTGAGAATGATATTATTATTAAATTTCAAGCAAGTATGGTGCTAAAAAAAATGTGTTCTTCAAGCAAGTACAACTATACTAACAATTGAAAACCAACATTTCTGCAACTGTGATTTTACAAAAATAAAATTTTAGTAAGAGCCAAGGAAAGTGTCTAGGCCATTTTTTGCTTCAGTTACCCCACATCATGTAAGAGAGAACAAAATTTTTTCCATTCCACAAAGGTAAAAACATCTGAAAAATACCTACCTAGCAGACATAACATCTTGTTTTTAATCCCTAGACTTAGTGATCTCTAGTGGGCTAGGACTACTGAAGTATTCATTGCTTGCTTTGACAATCAATCTACAATCTCATTTAACTCTCTGAACATATGAAAATATGAGAAATTTACCATCCTATTCAAATGCTCCTTGACCCTCCAGATGAAATTTAAAACTTGGACCCTGAAATAACCTGCTGGCAGTATGTAAATGGGTATGCTTTTACTCCTGCCAAATGCCTTTGGGTCTTGGGCCATATTACCTCTCAAATTGCATAATCATTTTTTATGCATGATGCTCATATGAGCAGTTATAACTTATAAAGAGTCGAGACATACATTTTGGTGCGTTTTCATGTGTTATTTTGAAGTAAACTTACAGTCAGAATTAAAGCTCCCCCACCTTCTTATCTTGGTTCTTACTATTGAGACCCTTTCCAAACTGATTCATGGAATCTACAAGTGGCAACTGAGCACTATTATAGATAGTTTTAGATATTTCTAAAGCATATCAGAACAAAAATTTCTCGTTATATTTTAGAGTAACTATCATTCAGTTAACACATGACACAAAGGTAGCTAGAGATGATCAAGATAACAATGTTGCAGTGCTATGGATGAATGCGCCAAAAGATAAATTGAGACCCATGGCGGTTGAAATTTCTGCAAATATTTTTGTAGGACAAAAAGTGCATGCAATTAGGAATCCATTTGGTTTGGATCACACCTTGATGACTGTTATCATCAATGGGATTTGCAGGTAGATAATTTCAGCTACAACTGGCCATCCAATACATGATGTGATTCAGACAGATGGTAAAGGACCATTGGAGGTCCTCTTCTTGATAGATCAGGAAATTTGATTGGCATAAACACTTCTATATACTCTCCATCAGGAGCATCACCTGGCGTGGGATTTTGAATTATAGTAGATCTGTAAGTGTCATTGTTGATCAGTTAGAAAATTTTGGGAATATTACTTTACCCATTTTGGGTACTAAATTTTCACTGGATGAGTTTGTTGAGAAACTGAGTGTCACTAGAGTTCTGGTGCTTGATGGTCCTGCAGATGGACCAACTAGAAAAGCTGGATTGAAAACAAAAAAATGAGATTGTTATGGCTGGCATGTCTTGGGAAAAATCATTACAACTGTAAATGGGAAGAAATTATGCAAGGGAAGTGATCTCTATACTTCACCAATGTACAATTGGTGATGTGGTAACAGTGGAGGTCCAGTCCAGTGGAGATGGGGCTATAAATGATTGCAAGGATATTATCTAGACATCATTTGTACTGATCATGGTAGTTTATGTTCTCCTCCATCAGTATGAACAAACCTAGAAGGTGTATCCAACTAATATATTAAAATGAGCTTGAGCTTAATGCTGAAACTAAGGTTGAAATGAGATGTGATAGAAAACCTATCTTGCCAAGATCATTCATGTGCATTTTTGTTTCCAGTGGCAGTGCCTCAAAAAACATCATTCATATTTGTCCTCCAAGGAAAAAAAATGATAGGAAGAGCACTACTACAATCTACCGCGCATATCTAAGTTTTTTTAGCATTCAATCAGTCAACAGTCAGGGGAAACTAACAAAAAAAAAATGAATCTAATCTACTGTAGAACATGAGGTCAGTACCCAAATTTAAGAAGCTTGTGTATTTGATGTTGAAAGCATGGAATATAGAAGGTGAAGATGACTGAGATACATATTTAACAAAATATTGTCCACGGGCCTTCAATATTTCAAGAGTAAGGGGAGTTAAGAGAGTAATCTAAACTTGTTGAATTTTCCCAATGGTTCCTAGAGGTTTCAAAAAGAGATTATCATTGCACATGTTGGAAGAATACTCAACCACTTTTGAAGGCAGCATAAATATATGTGGTTTATATTTTCATTCACAAGAGTACAACATCAAAGTCTCAATAAGAGCTAATGGCAGTTTCCAACACTATGATGTTCAGATAATTTTATGCAATAGTGAGTTAAATAACTAGTGCATGCAGTAACTAGGATCATCCACTTGAAGCTAGGGGAAACTTTAGAAATACTTTCTGATACCAAATTAATTTCTAAGGTGACTACCTCTAGCACAGAAAGTGAGATAAGATACACAGTATAACTAATAACATAACTTCGTTGGTTTAAATATGTACTTCCCATATGTGTTGAAACTTTAATATCGAGAAATGAAAGGACATGTTTCTAGATCTTGCCTGCAGTAATGTGTAAGACTTGTTTCAAATTACTTCAAGCAGCCAACAGGTAGTCTTTTTTGCTCAACCATCTATGAAAAAAGGAAAAATACAGGGATCAAAATTTAGTGAAAGTAGTATATACATCATATTTTTCCACCCCACCTTCCAGCATATTTGAAATTTGATTTGTCTTGTGTGACTTGGAAGACTGATAAAGAAGAATGCCATGCATGTTAAGTCCAGCTTTGAAATTGTATTGTTAGATGCCAAATATATCCTCAAAGATAAAAATTACAGATTAATAATAAATTATAAGTAATCTAACTACAAGTCTAAATAGAATATATGTTGTTTATGGTTTCAGAAATTTGATAAACATCCTTGAAAAAAATTAAAAAGAAAGCTTGAAACGGTATTATTATTTTCTTGTGATTCAACATGTGACATATAGATGGTTCAGGATCTGTTTTGGTGGCATGGATTTGTATACGTGGCATTTTTGCACAGATTTGGGTGGCTCTCTCTCAATATCCAGATCATAAATGTGTATCTGGGGCTCTAGCCTTAAGCCCCCGCCGATCCTTTAACACTCTAAATTTTTTCCACCTGTAATGGGCATACCTACATACATCTATTATGCAGAGTTGATGGTTGCAATTATCTTTGTTATTTTTAGCTTATTGGTAGTGAGCCTTGGAGATAAAATGGTTGAATTTCCTTTGGACCAGATGCATATCTAGTTTTGAATGGCCTTTGGACCAGAGATTGGAAACCTCCAGATGCATATCAAAACTAGGTTGGAAACTTCAAGGTGCATATCAAACCTAGGTTTAGAAGGGTCTGTGTCAGTGTCCCTATTCAATATTCCCAATGCACAATCTAGATTGAATGCACACATACAAAGTTTAACAAAATCAACCTCATCTCCACCCTAATTCGAGCATGCAGGTAGATTCTAGGTCTAGTCAATGAAAGGTATTTAAAAATAGATAACTAACAAAAAATACACAGAGAAGAGTAAGTTGTTCCCAATCAAAAAAAAAATGGTTCTAGGTCGACTCTTATCAACAGGGAATATTGAGCTACCATAAACCCAAGTCTAGTTCTGAACAAATCTGATCCATATATGATAAAGCTCGATTTTGCATATATCTAAGTTCCAAGTTCCAACATTTAATATGTTGACTATTTGCATACTAAAGAAACACACCAGACATTGGCAACCGTAAGGTGCACATCAGACCCGCATTTAAAGAGGCCTTTCCCAGTGTCCCTATTCAGTGTGCCTAATAGCACCATTATAGACATAAATTTAATGTATTAGCCCCACCTCCAACAGGATTCGACAATGTAGCTAGGTCCTAGGTCTAATCAAGAGGAAAAATTAAAGAATAGATAATTAACACAGAGAAAAACTAGATATAGCCAATCAAAAGAATGAGTTCTACATCCTGTCAGCAAGAAATATTAGTATTAAACACAGATAACATGATGCTTGAGTGTGTATATGTTTGACCTCCAATATTTGATACGTTTACCATTTGGCTAAACTTGAGAAATGCACCAGATATTTCCAACCTCAAGATGCATATCAATCCTAGGTTTAGACAGGCCTCTACTAGTGCAGTTATTCTGCATTCAATGCATCATTACACAAAATTTTTACTAGATCAGCCCCACTTCCACCTAGATTCTTGAATGCAATTGAGTTCAAATGAATGGAGAGGAACTAGATATTTGCAATCAAAAAATTTAAGTTCTAGGTCTTGTCCAGGAGAAAAAGCGACATATGATAGGTTGGAAAAAATAGTTATGCCTAAATTCGAATGAGAAGCAGGGATAAGAATACCGGTAAACAAAGCTTCATGTGTTTCTCTCTAGCAAACAGATTAATCTTATCTAATATTTATTAGCTATTTCCATCTTCTAAAATTCCAATCTACTAACCCCGAGATCAGTTCTATTGGAGAGGGATAAAGTTAATAAAATTTTCTCATGACAAGAGGCATTAAAGGAGAAAAAGTGGAACTTGACAGGTTGGAAGCAAATAATTATTCCTAAGTTGGAATGAGAAGTAGGGGTAAGGATACTGGTAAACAAAGCTCCATGTTTAAGAGTATATTGGTGCTTTATCTCTGACAAAAAGTTCTTTGTGTCAAAATTTGAAGGAAAAAGGACACATGGGGAATAGGGAACCTATCCACCTTGTGTGATTCAGGGCATGATGATGTCCCTAAAGGATCAAGCATAGGTAACAATATGATAAATTAAAAATCAACATATAGTTGGATTTCCCAAGATGTCCAACATGGAAAAAAGGCAGACTTTTGGGAGTATGCATTGGTTGGACACCAGCCTCTCGGAAGCATCCAAGTTATGGACAGAATCAGAAAGGTTATGATGAAGAGTTCATCCTTGGTATTTGTAAAGTAAATCCAAATTACAATCAACTAGAGGAGTTACAATAGGAGAAGGTTGTTTTACAACAAAAATGAAAATAACTTTTGAAAAAATTTCAGAATTCCATAGCTGATAGAGCTAATTTTGATTATGAAATTCATCGAATGAAATATCAAATATATTCATCTACAAAATTTAGTGAGTCACTAAAGCATCAATTAATGGAAGTAGAGAGAGGAGGCACAACTTGCCACAACATTTCAATCATGCATGATAAATTTAGGGGAATTGGTGATTTCATGTACGTTGGAGAAATCTTCATTTGATACTGAAGTTAGGGACCTATAGAAACCGATCACCAAGGAAGATTCTAATAATGTTGATAAAATGTCAGTTTTTACAGTGCACTTGAATGAGGATCAATCAAATTCAGGAAAGTTTCAGAAAGTAGTCTAGGAAATGCTTACATATCTAGGCAACTTTGGCAAGGGAAGTGGCAGGATACCTTCTGGTGTGTCAAAAATAATTTGAGTTTTCTAGTACCTTTTGGCATTTAAAAATTAATTCAGGGTTTTTAGTTCAAGGCGTAACATGAGGATTTAATATTGGAAGTAGGGCCTATGCCAGAAATAGAGGATCAATATCAAGAATACCATGTAAAATCTCACCAAGCACGTGATCCTAGTTTTGTATAGGATCATGCAAACATTCTGTTGCAACATCTTAGGGATGCAGATGGTGAGATATGATGCTTGAAATACACTCTCAGACAACTTTAAAGGGATGTCGATTTTATTAAGAATCTTATGGAACAAAGGCAATATAAAGAAATTTGATAGCTACTCAGAAGCAACTAGAGGTTTATATTGATGTGGGCAAGAAAAGGAACCACAGGATGAGAATTTGGCTACATTGATAGAAAATAATGAGCATTAGGGAAAAAGGATTGAAATATAGCTCTCAAATTGTTGATTTTCATTCTCAACTATAGACTCTGAAGCACATGCTTTTGAGAATTTAGTAGCACTACAGAATCAACTAGATATTTAGAGGGAATTTGCATTCTCAACTATAGACTCTGAAGCACATGCTTTTGATAATTTAGTAGCACTGCATAATCAACTAGATATTTAGAGGGAATTTTTTGCATAGACATCTTCATTAGAGGATGAGAGAAGTCAATGTACTGTTGCGTTGGAAAATATAAAGGAATCCATCCAACAAGGTTCATCCAATTCAATTTCTAAATCATATTTCCTAAGTGTTGATCTCCACTGATCTCTGCCTTGCTAATATTTTCAATGCTACCATTAAAAAAATTAACAACTTGAGGAGCCTGGAGGTCAAACTAGAAATGTGTTTTTTAAGAGTATGAAGATACAAAGATTGTTTGCACAACTCACTTAAAAATTGGAACTCATCTAAGAAGAAAGAGAACCAGATGCCAGAGTACTTAATAAGATTCATAGTAGATAAGAAACTTGATTAGACTGCCACATGATAAGATGGATTCAAAAAATTAGGGGATAATTCATTCCCTCCATGTTGAACCAAAGACATTGAAGGAGATGGAAAAATTATAGAATATATCTTATCTCTTGATATCATGTGTGTCTAGTTAAATAAATTCGTTGAATAGTTGCAGAAAACAATTAAAGAAAGGTCACAATTTGAAACCATAGTGGGTGAGTTTGGGTTTGCTTTATTTACCAATAAGAAATTGATTCAAAATATTAGCATTGACTGTGTGGAGCTATCTAAAAAGTGCATTGAAAATGGGACACAATTTGAAGGGAAATGTACTAGTAATGTCTCCCAACTAGCTCAGCTCTCTTTTGAGAAGGAAACTTTGTGTTCAAAGCTAAAATATGTTCAAAGGGAAATCTTGGGATCAGAAGAAGCGATGAAATACACTTTGTAAATGTACTCTCAATCATATTGGCACTTCGATGTGATGTTACAAAAGTTTGTTGTTGCTATTAACGAAGTCATTGAATATGAAATATATGTTACTGAGCTAGACATGCAAATAATTTCTTCTCTAGAAGTTCATGCACATTTGGTTATTATGAAGTCGAAGGCATCTCCTGAGAAAAATGTGTTGGAAATATTGTCATTGATGGCAAAGGAGTAGAAAGGAGTAACACTAGAAGTACAAGTGATAGCATAGGCAGCAGATACAACATAGGCAGCGAATGCAGCTAAGAAACAAAGGTAGAGAAACAACGAATGTAGAGAGGCAAAAAATATAGCAGAGGCAGCGAATGCAGCTAAGAAGGCACCAAAGGAAACAAAGGCAGCAGAAAGAGCAGAGGCAGCAGAGAAGTAGTTAAGGAAGAAAAGGAGCAAAGGCAGCAAAACAAGCTCAGGAGAGATCGACGCGTTTAAGGCGTGCAGCAAGGGAAAGAATCCCAAGTCGGAGTGAATAGCGAATAGAAGAAAAAGCTCGGGAGAGATCAGCGCACTTAGAAAATAAATAAATCTCAGGGAGGAGCAGCGTGGAGGAATCGATGTTGCAGAGCAGCAACGAAATAAAGCTCAAGAGAGAATCACGTTGAAGAATACGGAACAAGCTCAGAAGGAGTAGCGTGGAGGACCCGATGAACAAAAGCGGAAACATGAATCGATAGCTTGCTTGAACGTTTTACCAAATATGTGGAGAAGCGCATTGAAGAGTTGAAAGCGGAACCATGATTCAACGGTGAAGATGGAATAGTGAAGGTGGTTTAGAAAACCATCAAGGTTTTATCGCACCGCTTTTGAAAGATAAGCGGTAAAGGTTGAAACGAATGCGATAGCGTTAAGAAGGCGACGCGTGGCATACTGAAACCACCTATTTCGCATAGGTTCAAAGACATCATCCTTTGGGTTAGTTGGCATGCGATAATGCAATTTCCGTTGGATATTTCGAATATCAATGGCGGAGATCAAAAGTGCAAATCGAAAAGTATAGCGGGTAAGTGTTAAAGCATGGAAAGGTAAGTTAAATTAGCTATGATGCAAAGTGAAGAAGGGACATGCGGTGACAAAATGCAATATCGTACATTGCAAGAAATAGAGTATAACCACAAAGTAAATGCTATAAAGTGTGAAGTGCGATTAGATGAGGATCGTTAGATCTGGGGGCAGATCAGTGGCAGATGGCGAATTGCGAGCCCACACATCACAAATGTTAGCAAAGAGTGCTAGGAAATGTTAATTTGTTTGCGATGCAGTAAGGTTAGAAAGTTGCGATGCAGTGAAATGGAGGAGCCACATGTCGAAACTGCACATTAGCGCACATCGCAAAGTTTAATGTTTGTACTTAAGAGTTTTCATGGTAAGTTTGATGCGATGTGATGCAATCGCATATTGCAGAAAATAGGAGATATGTCTATTGCAAAACGTTAAAACTTGCGGGCAAGAGAAATGCGATGTGCTGTGATTGGTCACTGTGGTGTGGGACCCTGTAAGCCCTTGTTTCTTATATGTTAAATGCGCCATAGTATAATGTTTACACTGTTGATCATTGTAAACGTATGTATGATGACTAAAGCCTGGATTTTTAATCCGTCGTGGGCATAAAGGAAATAGTATGTGGGCCATACTCTACAGGTCACAAAGGAATGGAATGAACGCATAACAGGAACTCGTGCAAGACAGTGGTGTGGGAGCACAGGCAGATGAAAAGGGTGAAAACAGCACAAAATACATAGGTAATGGAAGAAACAGGGCAGATATGCAGTAGAGATGGAATATAATGGCATAACAGAAAATACAAAGGATAGCAAGCAGAAGAGGATGAACACTCAGCAAAGCTAAGAAACTGAAAATGCTGAGTAAATGTTTGATTGTAACTATAAATGTATTATTGAATTTATATTATTTGTGATGCAAAGGCAAGTCTCCATAGGCAAATCAAAACTCCACTGTAAAACACAAATGTATACACTTTGTTATATTATTCTGAATGTGTTGGACAGAAAATGAGAAGGGGAAGACAAAGAGTCATACCTGTTCGTTTCGAATTCCCTGTGGAATGCAAACAATTATGAGGTGATCTCTATAAATAATATTACCAGCATATGCATAATGCGCTAGAGAGTGAGAGGAGTATATGGGAGAGAGTGTATGAAGAAGAGGGAGCAGACAGAGAAGCTGTGAAGATCTAGAGATAATATAGGGGCAGATATGAAGGTTGGAAGGACAATAGTGAAGAAAGAAAAACAGAGCTGATATCCAGGTAAATCAGCATATGATTTTATGGTATAGTGAGGAAGTTGGTGCTTCCATATAAAGTTGTAGCTTGATAAATGTCCAGTTGTAGCTGGCGGAGGTAGGAGCCTCCTGTAGGTTGTAGCCTGCAGAAAATAGATGGGAGTTGGAGCTTCCTTGCAAGTTGTAGTGTGCAGAATTGAGGTAGTAGCCTCCTGTAGGTTGGATCCTACAGAAAATCAGTGGTGAGAGGGAGTTGTAGCTTTCCTTTGCATCAAAACAATAATAAGATGTGGTTTTCTCCCTTATGGGTTTCCACTTATATCTGTTGTTTATATGCATGATGATTATGTGTTGATACTCTGTATTTATTCTGCTTAATACCTGCTGCTCACTTATTAATATTGTTGTTCCATTGTATATTAAGTTGATCACAAAATGATGATGTGAATGAGTATAAAAGAAATTTTAATAAGAACATGACTGCATTAAACTGATTCACCCCCCCCCCCCCTCTCAGTTTAACCAAGGGTTCAACAAAATGATTTATTCCAAAAATGTGTAGAAGATTTGGTCACAATTTGATGATGCTCTTATGAAGGAGAAAACTCAATTGCATCTTGATGTTTCCCTGAGAGAAGCCTTTGGTTGCAAGGAGTTGGAACTAACTTGGTTAGCTATATTATCAGTGAATTGGATCCAATAAGATACCATCGAGAAAAATTCATCCCTGAGAAAAAATCACGTCCTGGTTGTATCTAAAGGAAAAGGATTGGTTCAATATCATGATGCATTGAAACACTTGTTGGCTGGGAAGTCAAATTAACTAGAAAGGTGTTGGCAAGAACTATAGGTTAAATTTGTTGCATTGCATGAGGCCAAGGCAAAGATCAATATCATATGGATAGGCTAGAGAATGCGTTGAGGAATTAGAGGCAGAGCTAGCATATATCCATAATTCAATTAGCACTCTTTGAGAATCATTTTTCTATAAAGACACCATTCCTTAAAAAATATAAGAAATCCCGGGGTGGCTGAATTTTCCAAAGCAGTTTCATTCCATGGAAATTATTAATCTAATTGAATGGCTCACATGGTCGTATTTTGTTGAAATTGATTCCCTTTCTAGAAGTTTGGACTAGAAAATGCCTCCAAGGGATGATGAAGCCAAGGCAAAGATAAAATCATATGGAGAGGCTGGAGAATGTGTTGAGGCATTAGAGTCAGAGTTAGCATATATCCAGACTTCAATTAACAGTCTTTGAGAATATTTTTTCTAGAAAGACACCATTCTTTAGAAAATAGAAGAAATTTTGGAGGAGTTGAATTTGCTAGAGAAATTTCATTCCAAGGAAATTATTGATCTAATTGAATGGTTTGTGTTATCACAAAATTAGACCTGATAGGCTACTAATCAAATCAATCTCATGCAAATTTTTCAAACCAATCTTTTGATTGAGACTTAACCTCCTCAACCTGAGAGGGCTCTCTCAAGGGTTAATGATTTGGATATAAAGTATAGATGGCTAACTCTATGTGGGGTAATAAGCAGATAAATGACAGATATTGGTTGTAAATCACATCAGAAAATGCACATTGGGCTTATGGAATCAAAATAGTTTTAGTAAAACCAATCAATCTACTTAGCATGGAAGTTGAGGCATATCAGAGTTTAGTCAAAGAGATACACATGTGAAACTGTAAAAAACACAATTAGTTTGTCTATATAGGAAGTCAGAGCATCAAAGATGAATTATAAGTAACATAAACAAACACCACTGCCATAGGATAGTAAAAATATGCAATTATAACAAGAACACACTAGAACTCTTTATGAATCTCAAGTTGGCTGAGTAGAAATCTTTGTATTAAGCTGAAAACCAATCACTTACAATAAACATAGTCCTTTGCTAAAAATGTCCAACCTTTAGCATATTCGACTTCTTGATATTTTATAGATCATTTGCAACATAATATAACCTTATCTGATGCTAGATACATCGAACTCCTGACTCTTGACACCTTGCCTAACCATATGACATGGTATTTATTACAAAAGGACAACAATCTATTAAACAGTCCTATTACAAATAGGATTCAAACTCTTAATCACCTATCTATAACAACCTTATCTCAATAAAATTACATCCTTTTCCAAATTTATTTACACCTGGTCGAATCTAGATGATTGGCTTCAAATCTTGATGACCATAATGCTGACCTCCATCAAAGTAGGAAACAATCCCCTTAGGGATAGGGTCCCTTGTAGTTTTGAGATGTTCTGACCATCATGAATTCATCATTTAGAGGTCCTTTGCTGTTAGGAACTGAAGTAACACCTAGAAAAATTAATCCCTAAGCTCCAGCTGTCCCAAACCATCTTTACACTGTTCAAATGAGCTATAATAGACTGTGCTACGAAAACAACACAATTTCGTAGCGCAGCTCTTTTACCCTTTCTTCTTCAAAATTTTGATTTCTTTCCTCCAGGATTATCTTCATTATCATTTAATACATCCTCCCTAGCAATTTCAGGTCATAATTCATACTTTTTTCCTTCAAAAATTTATGAGAAAGAGTGAAAAAAGCTGCTACAGCAGTTTCGTAGCGCTTTTCACTCTTTTTACACTGTTTGCGCTATGAAACTGCTGAGTGAGCAGTTTTTTCCAAATTTTTTCAAAATGAAAACTATAAATGTGAAAAAACTCAAAATAACACTGATTTCATTAAATAAAAAAGCCATATGAACTGAAAAACACAGTTTTCATGAGGTTCCTTCTTAATTTTCATTTGATTTAGCTTTTGACTTTTTAATGATTGTCATTTTGCACCTTTGTTCTTTAACTCATCCTGAATCACTTTCAGCTGCTGCTCCAAATCTTCCACTTGACCTTTAAGTTTCCTATTACTAGCTCTCAAGTGAGTATTTATTAATGCGACAAATTTGGCTTCCTTTATTGCTAGGAAAATCCATGTGAAAAAATACTCTGCACTGCTTGGGCTTTCAGACATAGAACTAGTTTTACCTTCCCACAGTGCCTTCATTCTTTTGAACTTTGATTTCTAAACACTATGCTTTCTAGCCGTTTTTCTCATCACAACAATTTCTTGGTTTTCCAACCTCAATTTCTCCTCAACATGTTTAAATTATGTTTTATTTGTCACTTCTTCTTTTCCCTCTTTTTTTCTTCTGGCTGTATGATTCTTTGCAGGTGTTGAGAGATCAACCACTTCTTCAGGGGCTTTAGCTGTTTCAATAGTTTCTTGAACTTCCTTGCTGCCCTCCTTAAGTTTCCTAGCATGCCTAGTTAAAGGCTTTCTAGCTTGAAAGATAAAAGCTGCATTTTCACCCTCAAACTCAAGCTTCTTTACAGACTTAATTTTTTTTTTATGTTTGTGCTCATCTTCTCCAATTAAGTTAGCTTGCACAATGGGTGTCTCCTCTATGTCAATTTCATGTAGGATGTCATCTAAGTTTCCCTTTATCACTAGGTTGTCCTCGGTATCTATAGCAATTGTTTTTCCCTTTAATTCCACTGCTTGGCTTCTTGTTACTCTTTTGATTTCCTGCTTACTGACATCTTGTTTTTGTTTTTCCTCTTTGAAAATCTTTGACCTCTATTTTGCAAGTGATGGAGTTGGAGTACTAAGCACTTGTGTCTGATCTATCCTTTTCTCAACTTGTTTTCTTGGCTTCAGTTTTGTAAATTGCTTTGGTTTTGCAACTATAGGTTGACTAGACTCTGTTACTGGTGGTGATGGAGTTCCTTTAGTTTTAGGGTTTATAGCAGGAGTTAGTGCTTCCAACTCAAAACCATTTATAAACAAAAAGGATGACCAATCCCTGCCTATATTCTGAAGCTCATTCAAAATCAATAACTTCATCAAACCATGATGAAACAAAGATGTTTCACAACCTTCAGATTTGTCTTGTACTTTATCAGCTGTTTTAGCAAGACTCCTATGTAGGTAAAATGGAAAATAAAGTGAAATCTTACTTGTGAAATGCAGAAGCAGCTTGAAATGATATGTGTAGACCTTATGATATCTACCTTCACATGTAAAATATCTTTGGATTTTGAGCAGCAACTTTTCATAAGTGTCTTTGATGTAGCCTCTAGGGATAGCGTTATGAGGTCCATATCTGCATACTCAGGTTTTATGAATTCTTTACATGGATCCATATCAAATTTGAAACTTTTGAACCAAGTCTCTTAACCCCTTGGTATCTCTGTCACAACAGCAATAATCTCTGGTGTAATTGGCACACTTAGCATCCCAACCTTAGTAGTTGTTCCATTGAAGTGCAAGGAAAATTATTTAGACACCTGCGTGTGGAAACCCTGTAGCTTTTCACATAACCAAAGACAACCTACTCTGCTGAATGCCTCCATCACTGCTAGGTCTTCAATTATGGCCTTCATATTTTCAGGTTCATATCTTAAGCAGTGTCCCCCTCTGTGGAATTTCTTTTCCTCTACAATGCTTCTCAGAAAAACCTGTCAACCTCGCTTGAATATATGAAACAGCCTCGCTTGAATAGTTTATATCAGCCTTGCTTGATTAGGATGAAGAAAAACTTTGTATGAAACCACCACAGGTTTGGCTTGACAGTTCATAGTTTAGACATTCGAATGGAGACAAGATAAATGTGTATGACCAATTAAGCAAGATTTTGAATTTGAAATGTCATCTCATAACTGAATTATGCCTCATTCATGCCCTATCATGACAATTATGACTGCAGCATGGGTAAGTACATCGAATCTCATCATTAACTGACCTATCATACCACTAACCTACCATTTACCAATTAATTCTGACAATTTTCAGCTCAAATGACAAGACGGTTAAGAAAACGCGCTTTCGTAGCACCCGTAGTGTATTTTTCCCAGTTTGCGTTATGAAAATATTAGCGCTTTCATAGCGCAAATCAAATTTTTTGAACTAGTGGCACTACAAAAACATGGATTCTTGGCTAATTGCACAGTTTTGACCCAAAACTTTATGGAATGACTCCCAAATGGAAATTATGGATCTTTTGACAATGAATGGACCTTTAAAAGACTTTATTTGAACTTATAAAAATCTAACTTACCCTTAACCAAGTCCCAAATTGACTTCTAAACTTAATTTGAACCACGACCAAAAACAAACATGACACAATGATGTTTTGAAAATTTTTGGGTGATAATAGTTTGCATAGTATTTTTTTTGTGGAAAATGATTCACTTTCTAGAAGTTTGGACTAGAGAATGCATCCAAAGGATGATGAAGATGATGCTAGTTTTTAGGCACTATCTTCAGAAGCAGATGTTGTCAACTTGAGTCAAATTCAAGCCATTGAAGATTTGTGAAGGAAACATGAGGGTCTTCAAGGTAAGTACTTAAGTTTGGTTGAGAAATTTGATTTGTTGAGGCAATATTTATTGTAAATGAATCATATTATTTGAAGATGGGAAGAGGACTTGGACAATGTTAAGCTTCCAGATTCAGTAAAATTGATGGAAGCAGAAGATCAAAATGAGTAGCAGGCAGAGCATTGAATTAGTGTCTAACATTATAGAGGTGCCTATCAATAGAAAATGCAATTTTCTTAACACCTTTAGTTTAGTTACAGTGTTTTGATCATTTCACCTTTAAAATTCTCGATGATTTGTTGGAGATTGCTCAAGGTCACACTCCCAAGGAATATCGTAACTAGACATTGCACAAAATCTACCAATTTATTCCAGACAGTCATAACAAGAGATTGAAGAGGGAAGTGACGATTTAGGTAGTTAGGCAGGTAGTATTGAATAGGGAAAAACAAATATTTAGGGCTAAATTGATTTTCTAAATCCTAATTATAAGTTGCAAAAGTGCAGCATCAAGTAGAAAAGAAAAAATCGGTTAATGATGTGCCCCTTCTAGCAAGTTAAAATGCTTGAAAGAAATTTTATAGTCAAAATGATGGGAAACCCCTCAGATCAATTACTTGTGGAGCATCCAGTAGAAAATCACACATGAAACATCCAATAGATAATCAAAATTTGGTTAATGACATGCCCCTTCTAGCAAGTTCAAATATATAGCAGTAATGTTGTCAAAATAATTTCTAAAATATATCCCCTTGTCACTCTTATAAAAAATAAAGGGAAGACATAGAAATATGAAAGAATTAATATTCTACCAAGGGATAGATATGAGAAAGGGAAGACATATATGTGATCAGATTAATCTTCTACCAAGGTACCCAGGTTCAAATCCCAACATGCATAAAACCTGCAAATTTATTTATTGGTGGAGTTTGATCACGTTTCATATTCAACATTGATTAAAAAAACATTAAGCGGTGTGAAGTGATAAAAATACATTGTACCTACAGATCCCCAGGGTAGAAAGGAGAGAATTTCAAAATGCGTTTATAAGTATGGGGATCTTCCTTCATGTCTCCAAGATAATAATGTGTCTGCGCCTTCAACAATTTCCACTCTATCTCATATGGTTCCACTAATGTCATTTTGTCAAGGGTTTCCACAACGCCCTATAAATCATGCTTCATCATCTCGATATGCAACATAATAATGAGAGTGTTCTTGTTGTTGGAATGTGCTTTCAGATGTTCAACGACCGAAGCTTCCCCTCCATCTCCATCCCCTTCTCCTTCCTTGAGTTGTGTGGCGGGAGTGGGAATGGAAAATTCATTTGGCTGACTAGAAGCACTATCAGGAGCAATAGTGGTTGACGAAGAAGGAAAACAATAGGGCGCTCCTCCACAAGGCTATTAATACCGGCATAACCTAAAGCTGAAGGCATTGAAAATAACCAGAAATATTGTTAGCAAGAACAGGGTAGCAGCCTCTCGGATCCTTTTCTTTGCTTACAATGGTGTTGAGTCCGAATATTCCCTAAAAATGGTGGTCACTAACCTGGCTAATTTATTATTTTTAAATCCCAAAAATTGATTTGAGTTTTTCTTGGAATGCACTTCTTCTGTAGGCCTTGTATAATCACTCCAGCTTGGAAAATTGGCTTCAGGTTCAATCTCAGTGCATCCTTGGCACCACTTCTACACCACCATAACCATTTCAAATTCAATGTGATATGTATTTTGTCTAGTAAAAATTTCAAGTTAACAAGGTAGTTGGCATTAATTTGGCGACTAGAAAAAGCAGAATGTGCAACGAAATTGTCCTCTTAACACGCTCTACCCTTTCTTTCCATAAAATCATTGAATGTTTCCCGAAGTTTACTAACTGAAAAAACTACACCTTCTAGGAAAATATAAATAAAACAAAAATCCAATTCGTAGAGTGAAAATAGATTCAAGAAAACCCAAACCCCACTGGCATTCGAGTGCCAATGACGGGTGGGCGAAGAACTAAGGTTCAAGGAAGTAGGGTGAGTTTTTGCATATCATTTTAGGATGAAAAAAATGAATGAATATAATAATATCCATGTCATCATTACATGGAGAGTAATTCAAACACAATAAATGTGAAACCCGGTACAGAACTTAAATGACCCCCCTGCTTTGAAATTTTTCACAAAATAGTCAAGGGAGCCTGAATATGGATACTTCCCACTAGCATCGAGTTGCATATTTTGTATCTAATTCTTCACATAATCAAAGGGAATATTACATTCAAATGAAAAAAAAAATGAAACAACACTTGCACCAACCACAGTTGTATCTTTAGAAAGGCCCATGGTGTCCTTCAAAAATTCTACAAATTGATCATAAGAAGCAAGCATGCCCATATTTAAGGCCATTGCTTGGACAACTGTTGGACTAGCCCCTTTCCATAGGGCTAGAATCCCTTCATCACCAATCATATGGTATAGTGCATGGAATGAATTTTTTGTAATGTCATCGTTGCGCAATAGTAAAATTTACATCTGCCTGCATCCAAATGAGAGATAAATCTGCAGGACTTCCAACACATGCCCCAATAGCTCCTGCTATCAATCCACAAAGAGAAATATGATACAGAGGTAGTGGTTTTCCATCATTAGTGACAATTTATTTGTTTTTCAATATCCTAAATGATCCAATACGTGTTGTTGTATAGGTTGTCTATCTTAACAAACTATTTGATAACCCCTTGTAAAAAGCACCAAATCCCTCATCCCTTAGCATGTTCTTTGCAATATTATAACCTGAACCTTGACCCAACTAAATGCACACCTTGATCATGTCCACAGGTTGGATGACACACGTGGCAAGTGTACTAGAGGCTCCTCCATTGACAAATAGCTTCATTGTATTCCACACGATGCATGTCTTTGGCTTCTCCCATGCCATCTCTCTGAAGGACTTATGAACACGCGATCGATCTAAAACTGCCCTCCTTCCTCTTCCTAACATCACCATTGATATGAGAAAAAAATGGAAATAATATATCTTTCTACACCTCCCCAACAAATCTCTTGGTGTGTTGCAATGCCTCCTATTGGCGAGGTGAACTAGAACACGTCTCCAATTTCAATTGCTTCGAGGATGAAGAAAATGAATGTCTTCTATTGCCACTGTCTCCTCACCCAAAGAGGAAACTCTTATCGCGTAAATATATTTTTAATAATATAAAAATATTTAGAAAATTACATTAATAATATTATAACGTAACAATTTTTATAAAGCTAATATATATATTAGCAATTTCCACTAAAGGTGCAAAGGTACACCGAAGGAATAGAATATTTGATAATATCATCTCACCAAAAACAGAGCCAAATAATTGTTATATGCATGCACACAAGTTTTATCAAACTCTCCACTGCAAGCACCATGAGGCGAGCCCATTTCTCACAACCTAGGTATGAGGACAAAGTGTTGAAAAACCTTGTCGCGAGTGTGCCACGCCCAACTATCTATCTTTTCTCAACCACACTGTGATGCTAGCCCTAGATTTATATCAGGGTACAAGATGGATCTTTATCGAGGTCCTAGAGCCCAATAACTTGTATTCCCATTGTTGCCCCATTTCTCTCCTAGTGGTCGAGAAAACAAGATTGGTACCATACATTCTCTCCCTACCGGTCGAGAATGCCAGCCCCGTTTCTCTCCTTCTGGTCGAGAAAGCGAGATACTAATACCCGGATACTGATCTCCCCCTACTGAAATTCATTGTGCTGGATTGAGAAATATTCCCTCCCTTATATAACAACAACTGCATGGATTTGTACCTTCTTCAGGCTAAGAAAGAGACCACTCCTTTATCGAATTTATCGAAGGGAAGGCCGGACCCCTCAACCAAAGGGAGAGGAAGGAATTCGTGGCAGGAAGGATTGCTCACTTTTCTACTTTTATATGAGCCCCAAAAAGTAAACTTACTTATTTCTCTCTTTCTGCACTGAATAGTCCCTCCATCCATTTGACTCTCTCTACAACCAAGGGAAGGAAACTATTGGCTCTACCTCGTTCATCGATCAAGGTTCAATAGGATCAAGACCCTACAAAACCTCCTTATATTTTTGTATCTTCTTTAGATTCTTTTAATCCATTCATGGCTTTTCCTTAATGATTTTTCCTTTCCCTTATTCCTTATTCCTTTCCTCTTTTCTTTCTCTTTTCTTCTTTCCTTTTCCTTTTCCCTCCCCTTATACCCCTCCCTATACCTTTACCTAACTTCTTATCTTTATCTTTTCTTCTTTTCTTGATCTTCGTTTGGGAAAGTGTTCTTTTTGGACACAAATGAATGATCCAAAAAGTAGGCAAGAGTGTGTGTACATCTCACATTTGATAATGATAAGCATCTGCGTGATGGGAGAAATTTCAATTTTTAAATTGGAGTTAGTTTATGCAAATCTTAGTCAGTACTAACATTTTTAAACGTGGATATAATCTTTAAAATTGAAGTCGAAACATTCCAGACTCTCGCAACACACTTCAAGGACATATTTTTCCAAAACTCTTTTATAGACATTAAGCCTAACATAATTGGACCAACATGGAGGAATGGTAGATGGGAATATTATGAAATTTAAAAAAGACTAGACCGCTTCTTTCTAAAGAAAGGTCTAGCTAACCATCTCACAAATTTGAGCTCATGGGTTCTTCCCTTGCAAATATCTGATAATTTTCCTCTGTTTATAGTCTGGACAAACATTTCAAAAGGGAAGCCTACTCCCTTTAATTTTAACCATTTTTTACTGAAAGACCCATAATTCACCTCAATGGTCTAAAACTTCTAGAAAAATTCAATCTGAGCATTGGCAATTCGGCTATGGACAATCTCTCTATAAGCTGAAAAATCTAAAACAGGTAGTTGGTTTTTTGGCTTGTCATCTAAAAAAAGAGAGTAGATAAATTATACAAATCGATGCCCATATTAAATCTCTAGAATATCCACATTCAACAAACTACTCGGAGGCTTCCAAACAGAAATTAGAAAAATTGGAAACAAAAAAAAAGTAAATACTTTTGTGTCAAGCATAGGAATGGAAATAGAAGAGTCGTCAAATGTGGATTGATGAAGGGGACAAAAATACTTGATATGTCCACAAATAGAATTTCAGGGATTGTATGCAAAATTCTACTTTGCAAATCAAGAAAGATGCTAGGGAAATTATTTATGGACAAAATGATATTCAGAAAGAAGCATTCAAACATTTCCAATCATCACTAAGAGTAAGAGATGCCCCTTCCTCTTAGAAATATATGGACTTCATTTCTCTATATCCGCAAATGGTTGACTCGGAGAATCTCCTCTATATTTTAGAGGGAGTATGAAGTCTCCTTATTATTTGTGAAGGAGCAAGGATCTATACCCTAAATCAAGTGGGAATAGGGATCTCCTCTATGGTTGATAGGGAGTAATGATAAACATCATATTTTTATTATCCTCATCATGTTTCATGCATTAGGCTAGGACTAACAACCATACATATAAGTGAAGGGCATGGAGGAAGAATGGTGAATGAAATATTGAATAAACATCTGCGATTTTCTTGAAGAGAGAAAATCAAAAATAGGAAGTGGACTGACACTCTTTAAGGATTGGACAGGTATCCAAGAAAAGAGTGGTCGAAGAGGACCAATATTTTTTGAGGATTGGGAATCCAAGATAAGAATAGTCCTAAAAGGACATACCTAGTGAACATATGAGTGGGGTACGCCCCAATTCAGAAAGGAAATTGCCAATACCCCCACCCATGCCCCAATTCAGAAAGAAAATTGCTAATACACCCATTGGTAAAAAAAAATGGACCTTTTAGTGATTCATGATTATAAAAGAATTTGATTCTTGAATCTTTCTTTGGAAAAGAATCTGAACCTTTTTGAGATTCATGATTGAAACTCTTGCAAAGGCCATGCTATTATTATATCATCCTTATCAGTTTAGTGTCATGTCATTTGTCCAATAGCTATTCAATATTTATGGCAAACTCAATCTATACTTCTCGTATTTGGGGACAAATTCTTGCAAAAATATTGTTTTTTGAAAGACGTATACCTACAAGGATTTAACTTATGGCACTCAAGTGTTTTAATTTATGCACTATTAGCAGTATCATAGCCACAACATGTAGTTGCACTTATAAGTAGTCCATAGGGACATGTCCCCTGCATTTCCTGCATCCCTCCACTCCAAGGAGGGGAAACATAGATGTCTCAAGGCATCACTGGGTGTAAGAGATAGACATTTTTCCATCCCCGAGATGTCCCACTGTCTCCAGGGGATGTCCCAAGAAATTTCCAAGTTCTTAATTGATTCCATGCTATACTCAATGGAAATGGGGAGTGACATTGCATGTTTTAACAGTTTAAGGGTTTTGTAAAACACCACTTTTTATCCCATCTTCCTTTCTTCCGTGTCCTCGAAAATACCATTTTCCATGAAATTTCAACAGTTTCCAGAATATGGAAGGATGGTAGATATTGACTTAAGTACCATGAATATCTTTTCAATTTGCAAAAATTTTCTACAAAATATTCCAAAACTTCAACAATTCCATAGAAATCAATACAGAAACAGTTTCCATAAAATCCACTGACATTTAAAATTCATATAAAGTTCCTTCAAAATAGTTTGACATTAACTACACTTAACAACAGTGTTTCAGGACACAAATTTGGAAAAATCAGTGAGGATAAAAAATCTGACGCGACAAAAAATAGCTGAAAAATAAAAAAAATGAACTAGAAAACCTGAAGAAAAAAATTTGACTTTTTCTCTGCATCCGTGAATTTTTTCAAAAATTGGCAAAAAGGAGTATTTTTGGCTCAATGACTAGTTTTAGGCAGATCTCACCAATTTATTAATGGTTTATGCAAATATTTTTTAACAATACATTAACGATATCAATGGAATTCATTGCAAACATTTTTTTATGCCCACTTGATTCTTTAGCTTAAAGGAGTAAGCTACTATGACATACAACAGAGATTTGTCAAGCACTTGGATTACTAGCTATGAATCAACGATTTTTATACGTGCATTGTATATACTTCTTTGTTACATTCATCTCACAATATCCAAAATATTATACGAGATGAATATTATCTAACAAGGAAAAATGATGCATATGAGGATGTCATAGTTCACTTACTATTTCCAATAATCACCACAATAACATTGTCCAACTTTGAAATGTTGGAAAGGATTGGCACCCTGACACTAAAAATTTTCTTTGCAATATGGTAGAGTGGCAATCACCACATACTCAAAGATGACCCAGATAGGTGTCCTTGGGTTGTGTTTAAAAGACCAATTGCAAATGTCGGCTTCTCACTGTGTTGACAACAATATTTTTCTTCGGCTTCTCCTTCAAAAAATTAGTGTAATTTGTGTGAGAAGAAAACTGCCGAGAGCTTGATATGCCGCTAGCGGAGTGAACATCTAAAACATGATTAAAATATTGACTAGACGTGCATTTTGGAAATGTCTGTGTATCTATAGGACTTTGTTGAACGGGTTTGTCCATCATTACATTATGCATTCTTGCAACTCGGGCATACTCTTGCGACCCAAATTCTGAGTGGAACTCCTGTTTATTGCCTCCTACTTGATTGAACTGCTGAAATCGTAGTGTAGACTATTCCTGTGCATATGAAGCTCTATTTCTTGACTGCGTCGAACTTCTTGGGGCCAGAAATTCAGGACTATGTGAGTGTTTCTTAGGTGTATTTAATAGAGAACAATGTACAAAACCTGAATGATCTATAGCCATAGCCATCGAAAAATTACCAATCGGGGACGATACAACCAGTAAGTTTTAGGTCGGAGTGGACATTTCCTCACTTGTTTCTACCACAAATTGTTATTGGGGATTCGAAATATGTACCAAATTTACATCTTGACGGGAATGAAACATAACAACATGTTGCATAACTTCCTTATCAATAGATTCAATCTCACCAGATAGCATTTTCCCCTTCATGCATGCCTCTTCTAGCTGAACCTGTTCCCTGATGGAAATTTCAGGCTCAACTCCCATCATCATTTGATTCTATTCAAGCATCTCAACCTGTTCAAACCCCATTGAAAAACCATTCACTGAGAAAAATGCAAGAACAGTTGATAAAACCTCAAGCTGGGGATTCGGCAATGCAGACGGACAATGTTGAGACAAAATTGACATCTGACCATGCTCAAACCCCATTAAAAAACTAGGTATTGAACATGACACATAAATAGTTACCAAAGAGAGTTCAACTGTAATAGAGCTATTTTTTGAACAAAGTAACTGACCTTTCTGTAAATAACTTAAAACAGAAACATCGTGAATACTGGAAACTAGGGCCTCAGTGAGTTGAGGAGTAGATGTCTCTTTTACTGATGCAAAACCAAAAGCCTCTTTTTCTTAAATCATGTGTGTGAATCTCCATACAAGGTGCACCAACTACCTCTGTAACAACTGATGGAAACACGTTATGATAATCTGACTCCATGTGACATCCAAAATGATCATCCAAAGGTTGCATAGCAGAATAATCTCTTACTTCATCTTGGTTCAAATAACCATCTTCTGTAACAAGGGCGTCAGAATGCAAACTGCTCTTCTTTGGTCTCCAACTCATTTGAGCATGTGGCATCTTCAGCAACTTTTGAAGGAAAAATGTTTTCTTCCAAGTAGATTTTTTGCAGGCAGGAATTGGGAGAGGGAATTGAAATTAATCTAAAATTAAAAAAAATTAAAATTAAATATTAATAATAATATTTAAAACAAAAAATTATATATAATATTAAATTAAAAATTCAATAATATATTAGGTTGTATATAAATTATTTAATATGTAGAAGTTTATGAAGTGATATTAATGTATGTCAAAGAGTATAATTTTTTTGAAGTTTTAGTTGTTTATGTGGTCATAATTTTTCATATATTGAGAAAAATTAAAAGACACAAAATTAAAATTATGTGGTTTTTTCTTGTTTTAATATAGACATAAGAAGGTATGATAACATGTCCCCTGTTAAAGTTTGACAATTATTGTGTTTTTTGGACTAAACTTCCACCTATCACAATGAGGCAAATTGCCTAGATTTAGCATTATGAGAGGTTATGACCAATGAAGTAATTTCTATTGCGGTTGTTATCTTTACTAATATTTGCACAACATTACCACATTTTTCACACTAGGAATAACTCTCAAGGCCTTTACCAATGAACATGAAAAGGATCTTAGACTAGGAATATGGGCACCATTATTATTCTTTGCATGATAATAATTAGGATGAGGGAAGGTAAAAAAGGCTTTTATTTCTAAAATGAAGCTTCTCATGTTCAAGGGCCATGAATTTGGCATTGAAAAACCACATAGATCCTCTCTAAATAATCTTAGGAATATATGGGATATCAATTACACTAGGATTTTTTTCACACCATGTATAGGATTTAAGGCATGTACCATGGGTAGGGGAGGTAAACAAGGGCATTAAGCCTTACAAGAAGCTTGTTAGTATCAAGGGAAATGAGCTAGACTTCAAAACCACATAGATCTTTTTTAAAGAATCTTTGGTCTTAAGTTGGGATATGGGCACCATAAGATTATTTCTCACCACATATCAGAGTTAGTGTCTATGTTATGGTTAGGAGAGGAAAAAAATTGCCTTGGCCCCTAAACCCATGAACAACACCTCTAACTGGGAATATGGGCATTTAGTATGTTTTGCACAATAAGAATGGGTCCCATGGCTTTTACTATAGCTAAAGAAGGACATTAAAGAAAAGGGATGTAATTCTTAAATAATTAGTGGCCATTAAAAAAGCTTCCAACCACCACATAAATTATATTCTCTAAGGGATATTTATTGGCCTATAGAAGGGATGTGTCTACCATTCAAAGGTTTTGCACACTATGATTGGGTCTTGGAGCCTCATCATTATACCTTAATGAAATTAGGAGGCTTTCAAATCACATATGATGCTTACAAGTGTAGGCTTAGTCAAAATAGGAACGTCATAAGGGGTTTAGGCCTTATTTGAATCTTTTATGATTAAGCTTTGGAAGTAGTTCTCAAAGAAAATTAACACATAACCTCTATAGGGGATCTTATGAATATATGGGGGATATTTAGTGTCATTGGTATGTTTTACATAGTAAGAATGGGTCTTAGGCTTGTACTATTGCAAAGGGATGAAAACAATGGCCTCAATCCCAAAATGTAACTTCTTTGGCTCACATTGCATGAAAAAAACCATAAAGAACAATATAAATTATCTTTGAGGGATTTTAGGCCTCCATCTAGGATAAGGGTTCCATTATGAGTTTTTCAACATCATATATGGGAGTTAGGTCTTATATATTTTCCAAGGAATGAAAAAGGGCCTTATGCCTAAAACAAGTCTTTCTCATATTTAATGTCCATGAATGGAATATTAGAATGGAAATATGGGAACAACTAGTATGTTTTGCATAATAAGGATGGGTTTTATCACCTCTATGATGGATATGGAAGTAAAACAAGACCCTTAGTCCCTAAACAAAACTTCTTTAGTTCAAGGGGTGTGAATAAGGACTCAAATGACCATACATATCATATATAAGATAAATCTGGCCTTTAGGTGTGATATGGGTGTTATTTGAAGGTTTTTTGTGACATATTTAGGTCTTAGGACCTTTAAGTTTGGCCTTAATATCATTAGGAGTCTTTTTGCACCATATATGGCACCTCGAGCCTTAACCATGGTCAAGGAAGGATCACAAGGTGCTTAGGTCATATTTGAATCTTCCCATGATCAATCTTCTTGAAGAAGTATTCTAATTACTACATGAAACATCTCTAGGGGATATTTGGCCTATATGGAGGATCTTTGTCACCATGGGTATGGTTTACATAGTAAGAATGTGTCTTGGGGAATGTACTATCTTGAGGGCAGGATAAAAGAGGGCCTTAGGCCCTAAATAAAGCTTAATTCGAGGAACATGAATTAATCCCCAAACAACCACGTAGATACTCTCTAAGGGATATTTGGATTTCAACTTGGATATGGGAGCCATGGCATGTTATTATACATAATTAAAGAGCCACAAGAATTGTTAGTATGTATGGTTTTCTAATAATAGTGTGTGCACATTCTAAGAATGCGAATGCATTATTAGAATTCGTGAACATTTTTGTAATGCATGTATCTATAGAATAATATGGCTTTAGAATAAACTTCTAGATTTATATCAATTGACCATGTATAAATCAATATACTTTGAATTTAAATTAATGAAATCATTCTCTATGAATCTAGTGCAATAATCAACCATGGTATTTAATAATGCCACAAAAAAACCATAACAAATAGTGTGTCCGCAATTAAAAATTACTAACATAAATGGCTAATTCAACATATACTTGTTGTACTTGTTATTTGGTCATATTTTTATTCTTGGACTGTAATAGTCATTTACATTATTCATTATTAATTTTATCACTTATTATCTAGTCATATATTTTAATCATAGACTAAATTAGTCATTTAAGTTAGTTGTTTTTAGTTTAGTCACTTATTATCCAGTCATATATTTTATTACTAGACTAAATCAGTCATTTAATTTAGTCGTTTTTATTTTAGTCACTTATTATCTAGTTGTATATTTTATTTCTAGACTAAATTAGTCGTTTAAGTTAGTCATTTTTAGTTTGGTCACTTAAAATTGCTCAAATTTAGTAGTAATTCACTTGAAATAATTGTCGTGACTAACTTTTTTAGTCACCTAGTCACTAATTTCATCATCATTTTCTAGTCACCTGGTCACAAAATTATGAACTGAAACATGGAGTGTAGGGAGCTCTAAGTGACTCCTCCCTAATTACATTGAAACTGGTTCATTTGAATTTGATGAGTACATTTACATCATGAATCTATCCCTAGGTAACTTATCCATATCATATTTACATTTACCATGCTCAATTACATAAGTGAAATCATGATTTTCAATACAAAAGTCAAATTTGCAGTGAATTTTGAAAAATATCAACAAACTTTCAAACATGCCCTCTCTTTGGTAAATGTACCCTCCCTTTCGTAAACGCACCCTCCATCTTGCAGGTAATTTTTGACAGGGTTTCAGGAGTCCAAATTGGCTCCAAGATAGCTTGTTGGAAATCCCTTCAAGTCTAGTTTCTGAATGTGCCTTTAGTTTTGAAAATGAAGCTCATTTTCCTTGTCAAAACTCAATCCTCCCAATACTTCTCAGCGCGCGGTGCCAGGGCCAAAAATGAGGCAAACACATGATTTTTTAGTGGTTTTTTTCCTTTTTCACCTTCTAGTTTTGCAAACCAAGGCTTTCAAAGTGGTTTTCTGAGATGTGTTGTCCATTTTTCATCCAATGGTGGTGACCTTTTCCTCAAAATATGGCTCAAAAAATAGCACAATGCCAAGGGCATTTCACGTTTGACACTTGTCTCTATGACCTGACTGTTCAAAAACTCCATAAAAACATAGAATTTGCAAAAATGACCCAAAATTCTTCAAAATTGTTGAAAAGGTTGCTGATAAAGTGGTTAGGCTTCGAGTAAAGCCTCTGTAAGGATATCCAAATTTCTTTTCTCTTCTTTCATGGTCAAAGCCTCAATTTTTGTTTTAGCTCTTTTGAGCTTGGCCATTGCAATTTTCTCCTCTTGGGCATAATGTTTGACCTTCCTCCTCAGTATGTCATTATCTTTTTTTTTCTTTCTCCAAAAGATTCTCCAAGTGCTTATTTTCTCTATCAAGCCATTGCTCTTGGTTTTCATTTATTACTATTGCAAGTTGTTCATTCAAGGTTAGTTGATCAACAAGATTAGCCTATTTTTTCCTTTCTAGAGCTAGAGCTCTTTTCATCCCTGTAGTTCTAGGTCTGCCTCTTGGTGCTTGTTCTTCTTGTTATTCAAGCAACCCATACTTTTCAAGTGTATCATCTAAAATAACCTTGGCTTTTTCTGTCTCCCTTTGATCTATGATGAGTTTCACCTCATCAATGACAAGCTTTGTCTTCAACTGTTGGTTCTGCTTCTCAAGGAAGTTTATGAAAAATTTGGACCTGTTAATATTAGTTTGGAGCTCTCTAATCTTGGCATCCTTCCCCTTGATGACTACACTAGTGATCTAATCATCATCATGATCATCTAGGTCAACAAGGTCAAAATCCTATTATGTTTCATGGAAGTTATCCTCATCATGATTGGTCGCCTCATGTACATCCTCATCTACCATCTTTTCTTTCCCCTTCTGTACTTGCTTTGTTGGTGAAGAAGGTAGGGCCCCTTCCACAATTTGTGGAGCAAACACCTGCCAATGACCCCTCTGGTATTTTTTTGCTAATGGCTCTATCTCAGCCTCATTAGCCTGCTTAGGCTCATTGATCTCAGATCTACTAGGTGATCTAGTCTCAATGTGGGATGGAGATGGTGGTGGTGAGCTATATGAAGAAGACTGATCTGATTATGATGAATGTACTTTGGGATGAGATGGAGGAATGGTAGTGGAAGGTCGATGAGATGATGACGGAACATTTTGGGCATGTTGAATAGGTGGAGCAGTGAATATGTCATCAACTATGAATGAACTCCATGGAATGTTCAATTTCTTGAGGTCATGGACAACTATGATTTTGATGAGGGAGTGGTGAAAAATATTGTTCATTTGGTTTTCATACTCTCTCTTCTAGACAATAAATTCCATCTTATCAAGGCTTCGGAAGAGGTAGTAGGGTATGTTGAGCATCTTTACCCTAGTGAAGTGCATAAGTAGCCGAATGTGATAGGCATACAATATAGAAAATCTACCTTCACATGAAAAGTATTTCATGATGATTTTCATCGTGGGAGCATATCTCTCCAGGAGGTAAGAAAAAGGAAAAATCCTCTTTCTCTCATTCTTGTACCTAGGTTTGATGAAAGGGTCATAGTTATTCTCCCCCAAGTCTTTCTGTTTGAAAAATTTCTCCCCAACATTTGGGATCCCGGTGGCAGCTGAGATGATGGCAGTTGACACAGTAAAAGTGACACCAGCAAGAGTAACCTGGTTTTCATGGAGTTTAGAGATAAAAATTCTGGTCAACATGGCATGGTGTTGGACCTTCTGAATTTTCTCACAGAACTCAAAACATCCAACATGTTTAAAACATTTCACATCCATAGGAAATGCCAATAGTTCCCTCGTATTTTTTGGCTCTAATATGAGTATTCTTGCCCCTTTGTGTGGCCTCCTCCCCTATGTTTCTTCTCCCTCACTACATGATCTGTTTCCTTCTTCTGCCATGATGTCTTAGTGTCAAAACCCTAGGGAGGTGTGATAAGGTGGAATGTGATTTTAGGAATAGAGAATGGGATAGGGTAATTGAGGAAAATGGGGGTAGGGATTTATGATTTAAGGGATGTGACATGAAGTAGAGATGTAGAAGGGTTTTGGGATAAGGATCAATTACAAGTATAGGGAATTGGTAGCCTAGGAAAATAGTGTACCTAGGGCTTAGGGTTTTAAGGAAATGAAGGCTTAGGGAAAGGTAATGTTAATGCAGGGATTTGGGAAAGGGTATACTATAATGTGGGAATGTTTATGAAGGTTTAGGGAGTGAAAATGAACTGTAATTAGGTTTTGAGGAAAACCAGGGTTTTGAATTTGAAGAAGACACCAAATTTCCTTTAAACAAACTTCACACATCCAAAATGATTTTATGAGAGGAGGAATGAAGCAATTGTAACTTAATTGCTTGTTTGGAGGTGTGAAGAACCAGTGCTGAGAGATTGAAGGTGATTTTGTGAAGTTTAGAGGCCTTTTTAAGAGTTGCTGAGGAAGATTGACAGGCACGCAGTGCCAAAAGCAAGCACGCAGCGCCTTTGGTAGGCGAACAACACACAATGCAGGCATGCAGTGCCTTTGGTAGGCACGTAACGCCTTTAGAAAATGCGCCTTCCCTTAAGCAAACGCGCATCGCCTCCCTTGTTTTGCCAATTTTACCTTCAAAATTTGAAAACCTTGCTTTGCTGAGTTTTCTCGATGGTAGTAAGAGACAAATGAGGTCTCTCTTGATGTCATGGGGGATTTTATACTTGTGTGAAATTTGATCTTTGATTAAAAACCCACTTTCTAATGTTTCATTTTCACCTTTGAAAACTTTTGAAAATACCCTTTACACTTTGAGTTCGTCTTTTGTAGGTTGATGATGCTAGAGTTTGGCACTCTTTGATTGGCTTTGCTTGGTGTTCAGTTTGGCATATGGAGTTGAATTGGAAGCTTGGTAATAGTAATTATTATGTATAGTGAACATAAAATTACATAAATAATAATAATAAATGACATATATGTTTTTGAATAAAATTACATTGCAAAATAAAATCATATCTTGAAAGCAAAATTAAAACTTTGGAAATCTTCCTTAGAGATCATATTTCATGTTGGAAAATCCTTTTCATATGATGAAGGAATATTATTCAATCACTCTCATAATTTTTTTGACCTTATGAAAATGAAATGGTGTTTTATTGAACCTTGGAAAATGAAACCTAATGACCTAATGGGACCTTGAATGACCAGAATCCATGGTGACTTTGACTGACATAATGACATGATGAAATGAACTTTAAAGACTAATTTATGCTCAGAAAGACATGAAGATGGGCTAGAAAGTATAAATTTTGAGGAGGAGTGATATTTTATAACTAGGGCTACCATCAGTGAGTGAATTTTTTACATGACCTAATGGAATGATTAAAAATTTCTGAGTGGGACTCCTAAAATGATATGAAAAGAAGATTTTGATCATCGATGGCAAGGTGCAAACACTGACACTAACATTAGCCTTATTGGGGATGATAGCTCTGAAAGAGGTGTTAAGAACCAAATAACTCTAGATTTTGCAGATCAATGCCTCTTCCATTGGGCTAATATGGTAAAAAAATCAAATTGAAAAACTTGACTGAAAACTAATGACTTGACAAGATAGACTTACTCAATGCAAACTCAAATGACTGAAACTTGACTCAATACTAACTTACTTGACTGAAAACTAAACTTGAAAATGGCAGAAAATCAGTGAAGCTCCATGGCCTTCACTTCGGTTTCCGAACTCCAGTGACTCTCTACTTCACACTTGTAGAAAATGTAACTGATATTTACAATGAAATGGAAAAACTAATCGAAATTTTTTTTCGTCAGAAAAGATAATGTTTCAGGAGCCTACCATTAATTGGTCCTCCTAAACACTCATTTCCATTCATATCTTCAAGGAAATAAGCATTATGTCCACGAAAAGCTGAAATCTGATATGGGCCTTTCCATAAATTCTCAAATTTACCATGTTTACCCTTCTCTTCATTCCCGACATCCCAACAAAGTACCACATCTCCTATCTTGAAGTTGTCTTCCTTATTTTTTTTATCATAAATCTTCTTTATCTTGTCATAGAGTCTTGAATTATTTTGAAATAATTCATCCCTTATCTGTTAAAGATGTATCATTTGATTAATACAACGATGTATGCCATTTTCCTCAGTCCCTGCTTCTTACAAAAATTTCATTACCGGGACTGCTAATGATGAAGGAAACAAAATATTGACACCATATACAACTTGAAAAGGAGACATGCCAATAGACTTTTTATTACTCACCCGATCTTCCCACAATGCATTAATCATATTCTTATGCCAATTCTTTTTATTCACCTCTAACATCTTCTTAATGATACTGATCAATGACTTGTTAGAGGACTCTGCCAATCAATTACCTTGCAGGTAGTACGCTATAGAATGTCCCAACTTAATGTTATATCTATCACGGAACTCGTTCATCTTATTAGACTTGAATATTATTGCCATGTTATCTGGGATAATCTTGGGAGGGCAACCAAAGTGGGACAAAATATTAGTTTCTAAAAACTGAATGATTACAGTATATGTTGCTTGCCTGGTCATGATTTCTTCAATCCACTTTGTGAAGTATTTTTTGGTTGTGAATATCCACTTGTGTTGAGTGGATGATGCTGGGTGAATCTCGCCTATGAAATCTAGGCCCCACTACTAAAATGGTGCATGGACTTAAATAGGTTGAAGAGGTAACAGGAGAAGCTTTCTCTTACCCTGAAAAACTTGTCATTCATGGTAGCTCATTACTACGTTGTAAAAATCTGCAAAAAGTGTCGGTCAATAATATCCCGCTCTCAATATTTTATTGGTTGTGGTCTTCCAATATAGGTGGCCCCCACAATCTCCTTTTTGGAATTCATTCATCACTTCCTTAGATTCTTCTTCAACCAAATAGTTCAACAACACTCCTCCAGGATCCTTCCAATAAAGTGCACTATCCAGTATGCAATATTTTGAAGCTTTGATTTTCAAAGATCTGCCTTGACTCTTAGTCATGCCTACAGGAGGGTTTAGGTGTTGAAAAACATAAAAACTATCAGAATATGGTGGAGATGACAAAAATATATCAGATACCTGAATGAGATTCGCTTCTTCTTCATTTTCGAACAAAGATGAAATCAAATTGATATCAAGGTCATGAAGATTTGACTCAACCATGAGCTTGGCTAAGCCCTAACCTTTGATCAGCTTGGTGTACTTGATATCAAGGTCATACTCCAGTAAAGCTACTATCCATCTTCCTCTCCTACCTTCTGGTCCTGTTTGCATGAGAACTTCTTTCACAGCTGCATTAGGTACATATGAAAGAGTGTGTGAATGTAATATGTAAACTCTAAAATCTTTCAACGCTTTAACCAAATCTATATCTTGTTTCTCTATGATGTTTTAGTGAAGGGTTGCATCTCTGAAATTGCAACTAAAAAATGCAATTGTTAATTCTATTTTGTCCCTTTTCTGCATCGATATTGTTGCCATAGTGTGCTCAGAAGCAAATGATAATATTATGAAATTACTAGTATAATCAGGACTTATCAAAACCGGGGTAGTAGTCAAGGCCAACTTAACTGAATGGAAATATTTCCAGGCATCTTCAAACCACTTCACATCACTATCTTTCTTCAACATGTTTTTCAATTCTCTAAGTTTCTCTGCTAAATTAGGAATGAATCTACGTAAGAAATTCATCTTACTATTAAATTCTTGTACTTCCTTTTTGTTGCGAGGGAAATCAAATTGCAGAATTGCTTGAACACGGGAAGGGTCAATCCGGATCCCATCCTTGGAGATGATGTGACCAAGGATTTTACCTTCCTCCATAGCAAAAAGGCTTTTCTTTGGATTAAGAGATATTCCAAACTTCCTGCATTTTTTGAAAACAATTCTCAAATGATGCAAATGTTCATCATCAGAATGTGAAAACACTGTCAAACCATCTAAGTAAATAACCAAGAAATCATCTTTTTCATTAGTGAATGTTATGTCCATGGCCTGGTGGAATGTGGCCCCTTCATTTTTCAAACCAAATGGTATTTTGGCATATTTAAAGGTACCCCAAGGTGTGGTAAATGTTGTCTTATCTTGATCATCTTCGTGCACCAAAATTTGGTTGTAGCCTGAATAACCATCCAATAGTGACATCTGAGAAGAACCAAAAACTCTTTGAAGTATATGGTCCATCTTTAGAAGTGGATATTTGTCCTTGAGGGACACTTTGTTCAAGTTTCTGAAATCTATGCAGAGCCGGATTTCTCAGTATTCTTTCTCACTGGGAGCAAATTTGAAATCCAATTAGAGAATCTCATTGGGACAATGATACCAGACTTGAAAAGATGATTTACCTCTTTTTCAATTGATGGCAACAATTTGGGATTTATCCTTCTCAACTTTTTATGAAAAGGCTTCTAATCGGGCTTGATCGGAATAGTGTGTTGAATGATGTTCTTGTCATACAACTTTAAATCTGCATATTCCCATGTGAAAACATCAAAAAATTCAGAAAGTAATTTAACATTTCTAGCCTTTACCTCTGGAGATAAGGACTTGGATGGTTTCACCATCTTTGGTTTGTCGGTTGTTCCAATGTTTATGTCTTCAACACCCTTTTCCATAGGCATCAATGTAGGCTTCCTTGCTACATCATCTTGGTCAAACAATTCTTCCAAAGGTATAAGACCTTTTGGAATATTGTTATCTTTCAGCTGTAGTATATCCATCTGATTTGCTTCCATATCTTGCTTATATTTATTGGAAATATGATCTATAGAAAAATTCTCAAATTCTTCTTCACCTTGAAGAAAGTTTTTTATCTGTTTATCATCCCAGAAAACTTGCCAATATCGCAAGTTATTGGGAACAGTGGGCCGGTGCTTCACATGAATCTCAAATTTTCTGTTTGAAACGATGGGGATTTTGAAATTACTTGCAGTTTTAGTCAATGAATCAGCCATGAGATTTTGATTCCTTGGCACCACTTTAAATATACATTCTTGAAACATTTTCAAAATATCAAGTGCAACATTCCTATGTTGTCTCATTCAAGGATGGTTAGCTTGATATTCACCTTTGAATTGTTTGATCACAAGTTCTGAATCACCATACACCGAAATACTTCTTGCTCCCAGTTTCTTCAAGATCTTTAAGCTAATAACCAGTGCTTTGTACTCAGCTTCATTGTTAGTGCAATCAAAATCCAATTTATAAGATCAAAACCTTACATTTGTAGGAACCTTATTCTGTTGATGAAAAGGGTTGCAGACCCAAATTCAAATGCCAGCCCCATTTTTCCCCAATGAACCATCAAAGTCCATGGACCATAGACCATTCTCATCATTATCATCCTCTAAATTCTGAAACTCTGATTTCTACTTTGGCTCAATTTTTTGAACTGCCTCTTCATGCTTTTCCAAACTTTCTTCCACTTTATCCAATGGTTATTTTGGATCTTTGACTACTTCCTCTGATTGTTGTTATGAATTTTTCAATTCTTTATTTGATGGTTGTTCTATTAAGCTCGACAGATTCATCTTTTCTTTTGCTATAACTTCTCTAATACAATTATGGATCTCTAGAACATCTTATACATCTACTAACTTAATATCTACATCATTCAAACCACTATCATATTTAAACAAAATGAATGACTCTAAATCTGTATGTAAAGCATTTATCGGATGATTATTGGGCTTTTCTTTGCTTGTGATCATATATTTTATTTTAGTTTCATGGTAGAATTTTCTCAATTGCCCGAAAACAAGAATAGTAGCATAAGAAAAGTGTAATTTCAATGTGCCTCATAATCCCTGCCCCCCCAGGATATTGACAATAGCATTCCAAAGCATTGGGGTATGTCAGCTACCACCACATCCATTAGAACATTCTTTGCTGAAATTTGCTCTAGGGATACTACCAAATATTTAATCATACCAATACAGCAAACTCTACGTGAATCAAAGGAGTATAAATCATGGTAGGGACGGGTAATTTCAAGGCCCAAGTTCTCCATTATGGATTTTTGCATTAGATTGTGGGAGGCTCCAGAGTCTAACATGGAATTATGTAAAATTCACTGGTGGATTCTTTGACTCAAGTAAAAAGGAGTAACCTCACTATCTTCTAATTGACCATCAATAGTAGGACCAAAAATGAGTTTGGGCTGATCATCCTCGAAATTTACCATATTGGGCAAAGGATCTACTTTAAACATCTTGGAAATATGGGACTTGTACTGGATGTTTTTAACAAGCTCGGTTAAGGGGATAGACACTTTCAACTTTGAAATTTCTGTATCTAAACTGAAGGGAGTAGTTTTTTCTACCTCTTTAATGACGATGTCTCATTGTCCAGCATGGTCCTTTGATGGACCTTATTTGTTATGTTTGTCCTTTTCCTTATTTTCTGAACTTCTGGATGGATGATTTTTTTTATTCTGATTTGTGATCAGAGGCTCCTTTCCCTTACTCTGATTGCTTGCAGGATTTTGCGTTTGAGTGTCTTTTGCTGAGATGCTCTCTTCTAAATGGGATTAACCAGTACATCTCTTCTCCTCAATGACATCTGCCTATTTTGTGAACTAAGTGAATTCAAATACCCCTGCTGGTAATCATCTGATTCAATCTCTAATTCATGATCATTAGCAAGGATAAAATATTCATCTTTAGGCTAATATTTCTTTTCAAAATACTCCTCATCTTCGGTCAAAAACATAGGCATACCATCAGATTTGAAAAGGAGATTTTCCTCAACATTTGTGTCTTCATCTTCTTCTTCCCCTTGAGCATAGTTCTGCCGCAAGGGTGTCCTAATCTGTTGTTTCTGCTATGGTGGTTTTTTAGGAGCCCGTTGTTCTCTCTGCTTAATCCTTAACTGAGGTTGTTGCTGACCTCTATAGTTAGGATTTATGATCTCAGGTTGTCTTTCCGTGATGGAAATCATGTCAACCATGTGCTCAATATTTATTATCAATGTATCCATCTTAGCATCGAAAGATGAAGTGGATGTCTCATCTTTAATAGTAATTCTCCTTTCATTCCTAGCTCTAGCTCTCTTCATTAGTAGATTTTCTTCAATGTTGATCGTGTTCTTTTGCATATCCTCCAGCATAGCTGAATTTCTCTCCCTGTGATTGGTAAGCCATGTCAGAATCAAATGCATCTGGATAACATATGAGGGATAAGCCTGGAGGAATCTTAATCTCAACGGGAATTGCATTGTAAATCCTATTAAAGCGAGTATTGAAATCTTGGACTGATTAATTAATATTTCTTTTAATTTTCTCATACTTAGCAAGTAAATATAAGTGATTTTTCTTTACCTCCCACCAGGATATAAAAAAATCAATGAGGTGGGCTGGAGTGGAAATGGAATTAGTAGTGAGAGACCTAAACTAAACTTTGATATCTCCAGAAAAATCTGAGCTATAATCCTCATTTTTTCATTATTACCATCGACTTCCTCCAAATATATGAAGTCAGTGACCTTAACAATATGTTGTTTTGCATATATGGTAGATTCTTCATCAAACAAGGGGAGTCTTTGGCCGTAACCCTGAGATAAGTCATTCAATTGGGCTATTAAGATAAACAGGGAAAATATTGCCATGATTCCTACTGAATGGAGTATTGGATTGACAAAATGAGGGATTAGTTGAATAGGTAAAGGACATAAGTTTTAGGTACTAAAGTAGTAGGTATGAATGATGAAGTCGAAGGTGCAGATGAATAAACTAAAATTGATTGAGTTTGAGGTTGATTTGAGACAGAAAATTCCTCTTGGTGGTATAATTGGATCCAATATTTGATGTTAAGTTCAGATTCAGGCTTAATCTCTTCGTAAAACCAATCTTTCAGAGAAATAAGGTCTAATTAAGACAATGAGTTGACCTCAGATTGTCTTAAAGGATAAAATACTATGTTAGATAAAAAGGTTTCAAACTTGGATTTAAACAATGACAATTCAAAATTTAGATCATATGGTATATCTTCAAGAGACAGTAACTTAGCAGGTAGAGAAATTGATCTTACCAATAGATCTGGTCCTAATTGAATGTCTGCATTTTGATATCTATGCCTTCGAAAGAGCTTCGTTGGATCATAAAATAGATCAACTGGATCAAGGTCGAGATTTTCTCTAGTATATCTTGTGGAAGCCAACTGTACAATCTTAGCACTGCAATTGTCGAATCAACCTTTCTGAAAATTAACCCTATCATCCAAAGGATCAAATTCCAAAATTATTTTTCGTACCCCCAGGGAAGATAAATCTTTCATTCCCCGACAGTGGTGCTAGTATGTTATCACTCCGCCAAATCTCTAAAGCTAAAGAAGAGATCCCAATAGAGTTAACCACATACCAACCTTTTAACTTGGCATATAGCCCTACCAAGTCGGAGAGGGATCTCTCCACAAATTTCACAACCAAGAGGGCTAGATCAATTTGGTTTTAGGCTAGCTATGAAATGCAAAAGGGGTTTTGATTTGATTTGATTGGATTGGGGTGTTGGATGAGCATTAGGTCAAGGGGACTAAGTTAGGGAAAATGAGATGGAATTCCAGTCCATTCGATGGGGCAAGGTAGGTAGAAGGCTTAAGACTTAAAGGTGATTTGGTGAGATGGTTTAAGACTGATGAGGAGCTAGGAGGAGCATAGGAGATGTATTCTTTCTAAACTGAAGAAAATGGACAAATTATGACAAATTTCCCAAAACAGAGCATGAAAAACATGTATTCTGCCTATCAAACTTGAAATTTATCATATCATAGACAAATGTTTATGAGCTTACAAAAAATTCATACAAATGACCACAGAGAAAAAAAATGCCAAACATTTGTACTACATGAATCCCAAGGAAATAGCTGAAATTCTTCATTAATATCCAGGCCAAACTGGTTCTTGATCAATACAATAGCATCCAAACTGATCCCAACCCTTGCTAAGAGTGAAGAAAGGGAAGATATAGACATCAAAACTAAATTCTCTCATCTTCAGGGGTCGAATTCCTGAGTTGGGGATGAGATCCACAAAATTTTAAACTGAAATCTGGAGTGTAGGGAGCTCTAAGTGACTCCTCCCTAATTACAGTGAAACTGATTCATTTGACTTTGATGAGTACATTTACATCATGAATCTACCCTTAGGTAACTTATCCACATCGTATTTACATTTACCATGCTCAATTACATAAGTGAAATCATGATTTTCAAGACAAATGTCAAATTTTCAGTGAATTTTGAAAAATATCAGCAAACTATCAAATGCGCCCTCTCTTTCGTAAACACACCCTCCCTTTGGTGAACACACCCTCCATCTTGCAGGTTGTTTTTTACTATGTTACAGGTGTCCAAATTGGCTCCAAGATAGCTTGTTGGAAAGCCCTTCAAGTCTAGTTTTTTAATATGCCTTTATTTTTGAAAATGAAGCTCATTTTCCCTGTCAAAACTCAATCCTCCCAAGAGTGCTCAAAATTCAGTTCCAGGGCAAAAAATGAGGCAGAAACATGATTTTTTGGTGGGTTTTTGCCTTTTTCACCTGCTAGTTTTGAAAACCAAGGCTTGAAAAGTGGTTTTCTGAGATGTGTTGACCATTTTTCATCTAATGGTGGTGACCTTTTCCTAAAAATATGGCTCAAAAAAGAGTGCAGCGCCAAGGGCATTGCACATTTGACACTTGTCTCTGTGACCTTACTGCCAAAAACTCAATAAAAACACAAAATTTGCAAAAATGACCCAAAACTCTTCAAAATTGTTGAAATGGTTGTTGATAAAGTGGTTAGGCTTGGAGTGAAGCCTCTGCAAGGATATCCAATTTCCTTTTCTCTTCTTTCATGGTCAAAGCCTCAAATTTTGCATTGGCTCTTTTGAGCTTGGCCATTGAAATTTTCTCCTTTTGGGCATAATGTTTGACCTTCCTCCTCAGTATGTCATTGTCTTTGTTTGCTTTCTCCAAAATCTTCTCCATGTGCTGATTTTATCTATCAAGCCATGGCGAGTCCCGGTTTTCATTGATTACTATTGCAAGTTGTTCATTCAAGGTTATCTTATCAGCAAGCTCAGGCACTTTTTTCCTTTCTAGAGCTAGCGCTCTTTTTAGCCCTCTAGTTCTAGCTCTACCTATTGGTGCTTGTTATTCTTGTTCTTCAAGAAACCCATAATTTTCAAGTGTCTCATCTAACATAACCTTGGATTTTTATGCCCCCTTTTGAGCTATGATGAATTTCACCTCATCAATGACATGCTTTGTCTTCAACTGCTAATTCTCCTGCTCAAGGAATTTTATGAAAAATTTGGACCTGTAAAGATTAGTTTGGAGCTCTCTACTCTTGGCATCCTTTCCCTTGATGACTACACTAGTGATCTCATCATCATCATGCTCATCTAGGTCAAAAAGGTCAAAATCCTATTCTATTTTATGGAGGTCATCCTCATCATGAATGGTTGCCTCATGTACATCCTACTCTACCATATTTTATTTCCCCTTATGTAGCTGCTTTGTCGTTGGAGAAGGCAGAGCCCCTTCCACAATTTGTGGAGAAAACACCTGCCTATGACCCCTCTGGTATGTTTTTGCTAATGACTCTATCTCAACCTCATTAGCTTGCTTAGGCTCATTAATCTCAGCCCTGCTAGGTGATCCAGTCTCAATGTGGGATGAAGATGATGGTGGTGAAATAGATGAAGAAGATTGATCTCATGATGATGAATGTACTGTGGGCTGAGATGGAGGAATGGAAGTGGAAGGATGAGATGATGAAGGCACATTTTGGGCATGCTGAATAGGTGGAGCAGTGAATATGTCATCAGCTATGAATGGACTCCATGGAATTTTCAATTGCTTGAGGTGATGGAGGACTATGATTTTTATGAGGGAGCGGTGAAAAATGTTGTTCATTTGGTTTTCATCTCTCTCTTCTAGACAATAAATGACATCTTATAAATTCTCTGGAAGAGGTAGTAGGCTATGTTGAGCATATTTACCCTAGTGAATTGAATAAGTAGCTAGATGTGATAGGCATACAATCTATAAAATCTACCTTCACATGAAAAGTATTTAATGATGATTTTCATCATGGGAGCATATCTGTTTAGGAGGTAAGATAAAGGAAAAGGCCTCTTTCTCTCATTCTTGTACCTAGGTTTGATGAAAGGTTCATAGTTATGCTCCTCCAAGTCTTTCTATTTGAACCATTTCTCCCCAACATTTGGGATCCTAGTGGCAGCTGAGATGATGGCGGTTGACACAGTAAAAGTGACACTAGCAAGAGTAACCTGGTTTTCATGGAGGTTAGAGATAAAAAGTTTGGTCAACATGGCATGGTGTTTGAACTTCTGAATTTTCTCACAGAACTCAAAACATCCAACATGTTTGAAACATGTCAAAACCATAGGAGATTCAAATAGTTCCCTCGTATTTTTTGGCTCTAATCTTAGTATTCTTCCCCCTTTGTGTAGCCTCCTCCCCTTTGTTTTTTCTCCCTCACTGTATGATTTGTTTCCTTCTTCTACCATGATGTCTTAGTGTCAAAACCCTAGGGAGGTGTCATAAGGTGGAATTTGATTTTAGGAATAGGGAATGGGATAGGGTAATTGAGGGAAATGGGGGTAGGGATTTATGATTTAAGGGATGTGGCATGGAGTAGGGATGTAGAGGGGTTTTGGGATAGGGATCAATTACAAGTATAGGGAATTGGGAGCCTAGGAAAATAATGTACCTAGGGCTTAGGGTTTTAAGGAAATGAAGGCTTAGAGAAACATAATGTTAATGCAGGGATTTGGGAAAGGGTATACTATAATGTGGGAAGGTTTATGAAGGTTTAGGGAGTGAAAATGAACTGTAATTAGGTTTTGAGGAAAACTAGGGTTTTGAATTTGAAGAAGACACCAAATTTCCTTTAAACAAACTTCACACATCCAAAATGATTTGATGAGAGGAGGAATGAAGCAATTTTAACTTACTCGCATGTTTTGAGGTGTGAAGAACCAGTGATGAGATATTTAAGGTGAGTTTGTGAAGTTTAGAGGCCTTTTTTAGAGTTGTTGAGGAAGATTGACAGGCACGCAACACCACAAGCAAGCATGCAGTGCCTTTGGCGGGCATGCAACGCACAATGCAGGTACGCAAAGCCTTTGATAGGCGTGCAGTGCAACACACAGGTGCACAACTCCTTTAGAAAACACACCCTCCCTTAAGCAAATGCGCATCGCCTCCCCATTTTTTCCAATTTGACCTTCAAAACTTGAAAACCCTGCTTTGCTGAGTTTGCTCGATGGTAATAAGAGACAAATGAGGTCTCTCTTGATGTCATGGGGGCTTTTATACTTGTGTGAAATTTTATCTTTGATTAAAAACCCACTTTCTAATGTTTCATTTTCACCTTTGAAAACTTTTGAAAATACCCTTTACACTTTGACTTTGTCTTTTGTAGGTTGATGATGCTGTACTTTGGCACTCTTTGATTGCTTTTGCTTGGTGTTCAGTTTGGCATATGGAGTTGAATTGGTAGCTTGGGAATAGTACTTATTACATATAGTGAACATAAAATTACATAAAAAATAATAATAAATTACATCTATGTTTTTGAATAAAATTACATTGCAAAATAAAATCATAACTTGAAAGCAAAATTAAAAATTTGGAAATCTTCCTTGGAGATCATCTTTCATGTTGGAAAATCCTTTTCAGATGATGAAGGAATATTATTCAATCACTCTCATACTTTTGCTGACCTTATGCAAATGAAATGGTGGTTTATTGAACCTTGGAAAATGAAACCTAATGACCTAATGGGACCTTGAATGACCAGACGCCATGGTGACTTTGAATGACATAATGACATGATGAAATGAAATTTCAAGACTAATTTATGCTCAGCAAGACATAAAGGTGGGCCAACAAGTATAAATTTTGAGGAGTGATATTTTATGACTAGGGCTACCATCAGGGAGTGATTTTCTTACATGATCTAATGGAATGATTAAGAATTTCTTAGTGGGACTCCAAAAATGATATAAAAAGAGGATTTTGATTACTGATGGCAGGATAGAAATATTGACACTAACATATTAGAGGGGCTATTTCTTCACTTTGGGTAGCTACAAAGTATCTAACACTATGTATCAGGGTCACAATGTAGGGGCAATGTGTTTCAATGCTAGTGGACAGTGGGGTTACCCACAATTTTATTAATGCTTAGATGGTGGAGTAGAGAGGCATACACACAGAGACATTTGAGGGGTTTTTAGTGCTTGTACCAAGAGATAATACCATGTAGTGCACCATATATATTCCCAGCTTGACCCTGCCTATGGGGAATTATTCGATGACAGATCATTTCTTTGTGGTTGATGTGCCAAACACCAATGTGGTGTTGGGTTTCTAGTGTTTATATGACTAGAATAAGTTAGAGATGGATTTCATGTTGGGTATGTGCTATATTATTTCCACAAATAACCTCATGTGTTGTACGTTGTGCCGAGAGAAACGGGGGATCACAAGGGGATTGACAACCCCCTTGTCTAGGGGTTTGTAAGTGGGCGTATCTCCCCTGCACGGGGTCTGGGGCAGCGCCCCGAGAAAATATTTTTTTAATTTGGGCCCAATAATAGTTGGGCGGACCAAAGGATGGGGGGCAGACCCACCCATGGTTTTGTGCATGGGTTTTGCACATGGTTTTGGGTATGATGGTTTTCTTCCCATGGTATTTTGTAGATTCAGTAAAGGGAACTATGGTCATGTTCTAATATAGGGTCAATGGATTGGGGTTTATGAATGCTTTAGCATGTATATATATGTATTGTGAATATAATGAAAAATCAATCTAGTTTTCACTATTTTTGGATCCAAGGGAAAATATCTATGTATATTTGTTTTATGTTCTTGCCATTGTTTATTTTTTGTTTGAGGAATTTGTTTGCAAGTAATTTCTGTACATGGTTAAAAACTATAGTTCATGAGATTAGATGGGAAGAAAATAGTATTGAGGGGCATGCGCTCATATCCACAACATAAAGTGTCAACTCGTAGGATGGGGGCCGACTTGAGACGTGGGGACATAACATGGGAAGCAGAGTTGTGTATTTCAGAGACGAGGAAGCAACAAAAAACACATCCAAAAATCTTGACATTGCTAGAGAAGCATCAGGCAATATTTAGGGACATTCCTGCAGGTCGTCCACTAGATAAAGGGTTTGAGAATATTATATAGTTAGAGAAGGGAGTGCATGTAGTCATCACTACTCCCTACATATATCCCAAGGAATATTGAGATGACATAGAGAGAGACATACAAGAGTTTCTGGTCTTGGGACACATCATATCTATTTCTAGACCCTTTGCTTCTTCAGTTGTGTTGGTGAAGAAGAAGGATGGGACACTTCACATGTGAATTGATTACAAGGACTTGAACAAGAAGACATTGAATAATGGGTACCCAATCCCACACACTAATGATTTTATAGAAGAACGTAGAGGAGATAAATACTTCTATAATATATACTTGCACTGGGGATACCATTAGATTCAGGTGAGAGAGCAAGATATCCTGAAGAACATATTTTGATGCCACTATGGAAATTTTTAGATTTTGGTGATGCCCTTCGGTCTAACCAATACACCAATTACTTTTATGTCTTGCATGAACCATGTGTTCCGCAACCAGTTACATAGGTTTGTGTTGGTTTTTATCGATTATATTATGATATATAACAAGAAATTGGATGAGCATTTACAACACTTGAAGGAGGTCCTGCTAATATTGTATGACAAACAGTTCTATGCAAAGATGTCTAAGTGTGAGCTTCGATTGATAGAGATCTTGTATATTGGACATGTTATTGGGGAGGATGGAGTTAGGGTCCATCAGGAGAAGATCAAGGCTATTTGGATTGTCCTACACCCAAGAATGTGACAAATTTGTGGGGCTTCTTGGGTATGTGCACTTACTAAAGGTAGTGTGCAAAGGGATTTTCTCAGTTGGTAGAACCTCTCATAGACTTGACAAAGAAGGGAGCATTTGAATGGACAGGCGTGGCACAAAAGGCTTTTAATCGCCTCAAGAGGGTAATGAGAAACTGTCTAGTTTTAGCTTTACCAAAATTTTCATGGCCCTTTGTATTGGAGTGTGATGCATCTAAAGAGGGTATTGGAGCCATCTGACATAGGGAGGCCACTTTATTGCATTTTAGAGTCAAAATATACAACCAAATTAGATATTTTATTCTATCTATGATAAGGAGGCCATAATGAATTTGTTAGCCGAATTCTGGTAGTACTTAGTGGGTAACAGGTTCAAGGTGAAGACGGATCTAAATAGTCTTTAATTCTTTTTGGATCAGAGGGAGATTCAGGAGAGGCATCATAAGTGGATTAGTAAGAGACCTACGATTTTGAGATAGAGTATCTTAAGGGAAAGAAAAATATATTAATTGATGCTTTATCAAGGTGGCCCACAACACTCTCACTGATGGATATCACTCAGGACTAGAAGGTGTAGTTATTGGTTGAGTACTCCAAAACTGACATGCGTGTGAGATATTGGATGGTACTATAGAGGATGAAAGGTATAGAGTTATGGATGAGGTGATTTAAAACAAGGATATGATCCATTTTGTACTGGGCTCATAGTTGCAGGAGAAGATCCTACAAGAGGCTCATGAATCACCATTGGTCGGGTATCAGGGGTATTTCAAAATATATAGGACCATTAGGGATAATTTCACTTGGAGAGGCCTTAAGGAGGATGTTATGAGGCATGTTCGAGAGTGTGATATTTTTTTAGAGGAACAGAGGAGACTAGACACATCCAGTTGGTTTACTTTAGTCCCTTCTGATTCTAGAGAGGAAGTGGGAGAGCATATGTATGGAATTTATCACTGGAATTCCAACTGTTTAGGGTCGTGATTGCATATATGTGGTGGTTTCTCATTTCTTCGTCTTTCCATCTAGATACTTATCCTCATAGATAGTTGAGCACTTTTTCAGGGAGGTTTTCATGTTTCATGGTCTTCCTAAGACCATCATCAATGACCGGGACAAAAAAATTTTGGGGTTATTTTGGGAGGAGTTATTCAGATTGGTGGGCACCGATCTCACCCCTAGCACTAGCTACCACCCCCAGATAGATGGGCAGATACAGATTGTGAATAAATGGTTGGAGGGGAATTTACAAAACTATGTGAATGGGTAGTAGTGCATAGGTGAAGTGGCTTAATTTGGGAGAGTATTGCTTCTATTGGTATGCCACCTTTCCATGCCCTTTATGGTTATGATGCATTATCAATTGTTGACATGATTTTTGGAGACAGTCGAGCCCCTAGGGAAAAGGATTAGATACAGGAGAGTTAGTAGATCCTAAGGGATCTCAATGATAACTTGCAAACTATGAAAAACCATCATACGCAGACCGATACCATGTGGAGAGGAATTTTGAGGTTGGAGAATCAGTTTTCTTGCGTCTCCAACCATACAGGTTGTCAACACTAAAGCATAGGGGAGTTGCGAAGCTCAAACCACATTTCTATGGTCAAACAGGGTGATCCAGTGAGTTGAAGAGGTGGCATATGAGCTATAGATTTCACTAGGGAGCAAGGTGCACAACATGTTCCATGTGTATTTCCTAAAAAAGGCGTTGGGACAACAAATTATAACTACTATGGAGATGCTACCTGTGGACGATGAAGGACACTTGATTTTGATACTTGAGGCCATTTTGCAGGAAAGGGAGAGGAAGTTCATGAATAGGACTACTAGAGAGTACCCTGTCATATGGAAGGAACTACTAGACGAGGATGCCACTTGGGAGGGTGATTAGATTCCACAACATCCAAAATTACAGTCGCTTGAGGACAAACAACATTTGGGAGGGGAGGATTTTCATGCTGCTATTTAATAAATTTGCTAAGGGAATTTCAAATTTTGTATTTTTTGGGATTAATAAATAATTTTGGCATGTAAACTTACAAAAAGTGGGTTACGGAGGCTCAATTTAATTTTTGGAGAGAAAAGAAAGCTAAACTTAAGAGAAAATAAAAATTAAAGTGGTAATGGGTTGTGGGGACCAATCAAAAAGGGGGAATCAAATTCCCTAGGAGAAATCAAACTAGAAGGAAAGGGGATTAGAAAGGGGGTCGAATTGGTGGATCACACAAGGAAGGGATGAGAAACAATTATTAAAGGAAGAGAAGAGCCTCATTTCTCATCTTTTGGAATTTCATTTTTAGAACTAGAGAGTTTGTTGGAGCTTCTTAGACAAGTTAACTAGTTTTGTTCATCACAAGGAATTTCCAAGCGGGAATTCCATCTCTTCTTCAATGAACTTCGAGTGTCACTCTAGAATACAATTTGTGGGTAGAGTTTGCAATTTGGAGGGCCGATTTGCATAGATTATTAAGCTTGTGCGAGTTCCTGGAGGACACATCTATGGAGTTAATTTTGTTTTGAATAGAAGGAATTTGGTGGTTTCTAGGTTAGAGAATTTGCAGGAAATTTATTCAGTGGGTGACGCGTTTCCTTGGAGATTTTTAGGTGCGGAGAGCACTGCTATCAAGAGGGCCAAATTTCTACCTCTAGGGCCTTCGTAGGGGTTTCTCTAGGCATTCTTTAGCACAAATATTGAATTGGGGACTTTGTGCAAGAGTTGAGATTAGATTTCAATCTTATTTAAGGAGAATTTTGCAGATAAATTTCCAGTAGCTGAGGAGGAAATTGGAGCCAATTTGCAGAAGATATTCTTGGTGGACACATAACCCATATGTTGGGAATTTCGTCCAAATTTGCGCATTTCGGTTCAACTAGAATCAACCCAAAGTATTTATGGGTTTTTTTGGTTGGGATGTGAGGAGTCTCTCTCTAATTTTCAGAATTTTTGGAGCGGTTTTAAGGGTTGATTGCATAATTTTTCTCTAGTAGTAGTAGTTTGGATAGATTGAGCCATTTCAGTTAGATATTTCACTTAGCTTTACACTTGGGTATTGCATGCTTCTAGTGGAAAACCCAATTTCTATCTATTCACTCCATTATATTTAGTTCCAAATTTAATGTCAATAAAATGGCTTAGGTTTATGGTTTTTGTTCTATGGTTCATTGATTCATATCTGCTTATGTAAATTTGTGCTTGCATGTGTGGAATTCCTTGTTTTAACTTAGTTCATGTTTTTTATATTCATTGTATTTTCTAGTTTGGGACATTACACTTTTCCACAAGATTAGTATAACATTATTTTCCTTGAAAAATAGTGTAAATTTTTTGAATGGCATTAATATAGTTTGTTTTCTTGCAGTTTTTCTTTCCAACACTTTACTTCTACAAATTTGTTTCCTTTTATTTCTTGCAACTTTAATTTTGTAGTTCCTTGAATATGCACCTCCTACCAGGCTAGACCAATTAAAGTGATTGCTAATAAAGTATTCCCACCTTTTTCACTTGATCAAGAAAGCCGAGTTATCATAGGAAAGTGTGAATTAAAAGAAAAGAGAAATTATAAATTGCATATATAATGTGTGATACCTCGTAAGTTTGTATGAACCTGGTGTTGACGTATTAAATTTGATATCATCAGGGCTAAAAAATTGTTGCTAGAATAATGAGGGTCATCAATAATAAAAAAAACAATCGTAAGTGTTAAAACATAAAATTCTTTATTGCAACATGTTTAGCAACTTACAACAAGACCTTAAATTTTCCACACACACAAATCCATCACTTTCAACTATCATTCACAATGAAAGTAATTATTCAACCACATGTGCATTACCAGTACTCATCATTCCATAATAAAATAATAAATTTTAAATTTGAAACTATTGTGTTGTTTTGCATGGATGTTGTGTGTGTTATGCTCTTTCCACAACTAGTCGCACGCATGGGGAGGTCACAAGGGGGGTGTTAGCCCACCCTGTTCGTTGAATCATGCGCAAGGGGGGGGTGGTGGGGGTGGTGGGGGTGGTGGGGGGTGCAACCCCCCTTGTTGGGGGGTTTTGAGGGGCCGATATCCCCCCCACACAGGGTCCAGAGCAGTGCCCTGAGAATTTTTTTTTTTACCCTATTATAGGTGGGAAGACCTACCTATGGTTTTGTCATGGGTTTTGCACATGGCTTTGAACATGATGGTTTTCTGCCTAAGGTATTATGTAAATCTGGTCAAGGGAACTACAATTATGTTCTAATCCAGGGTAAATGGATTGGGTTTTATGAATGCTTCGACGTGTATATATATGTATTGTAACATTGAAAGGAACATAATGAAAATTAATTTGGTAGTCCCAGTTTTGGGATCCAGGGAAAAATATCTGTGCATATTTTTTTTGTGTTCTCGCCATTGCTTATTTTTCTGTTTTAAGAATTCATTCGTAGGTAATTTATTTACAAGGTTAAAACCTAAATTTGGTATCATAGTTGTTTTAGGTTCAAGGGATGCCTTTGATACTTAGGGGTTTTTCTCAGGCCTATGGTAGACGCTGCTCGGTGGGAGATCTGCGGGATCAATTCTTGTGGTGAAAGAAGATGGAAAGTAGTGGAAAGATAGAGATCGAGAAATTTAACAATCATAGTTTTGAGTTGTGGAAGCTCAATATGGAGGATCTACTGGTGGATAAAGATTAGTGTATTGCGGTAGATTTGGGTACTAAACCAACAAAAATGTCAGATGAAGATTGGATGAAGTTGGATCAGAAATCACAGAAAACAATACAGTTGTGTATCTCAGATTCAGTATTGTTGAATGTATCAGGAGAAGCTACCACGAAGGCTTTGTGGGACAAGTTGGGGACTTTATACCAATCTAAGTCTTTGGTGAACAAACTGTTCCTGCATAAAAAGCTGTATAACTTGAGGATGGAGGATGGAGACTCGGAGACAGAGCATCTGAATGCCTTTAATACTGTGGTAAGCCAATTGTTATATGTTCCTATTAAAATTTTATATGAAGATAAGTGCATCAGTTTGTTTTGTTCTCTACCAAATTCGTGGGATATTTTGGTTGTTGCAATAGGTAGAAATACGACTACCTTGAAGTTTGATGAAATAGTCTCATCCTTGATATCGAAGGAAATGAGATAGAAAAATATGGAGGGCTAGAATGGAGATGCCTTGTGTGTATGAGGATGGTCCCAGAACAGAAAAAATAAAAAATAAAAAATAAAGATAAAAATAAAATAAATAATAAAATAATTAAAAATAATAATAATAATAATAAAATAAAATTCCTCGAGTGGGAGATCTAAATATACAGGAAAACTTGTAAAGGTGTGCTAGAAATGCAAAAAGGAAGGGCACTACAAAAAGGACTGTATATCTAAAGATCTTGAGAAAGGAAAGGGATTTGAGGATTCACCTTCTGCAGAGGCAAAACCACCTCAAATGAAAGTGGGGATGTGTACTCGGCTTCTTCTTCAAGTACACATGTATATCATGAGGCATGGTTGATTGACTCAGGTGCATATTTTTACTTCACTCCCCATAGGGAGTGGTTATGCGAGTATGAGAAATATGATGGTGTTGATGTCTTCGTAGGGGATGAAAGGAAGGAAAAAATAATCGGACATGGAAAATTCAAGATAAAGTTGCAAGGCGGAAGGATTAGAACACTTCCTGGTGTTTTGCATATTCCTGCATTGGCCAAAAATCTGATTTCAGTAAGCAAGATGGATGATGTAGGTGTAAAAAAAATGTTTGATAAAGACATATGCAATATGGTTCAGGGAGCACTGGTATTGATGCAGGGATTTGATCATATTGGAACTCTGTACAAGCTTCTGGGTAGCACTGTTATTGATGGGTGCAACAATTCTATTGTTCCTGAAAGTGGAGCAAAAAATCTAGTGGTCTTTGGAGAAAAGAGCATGTTATGGCATCAAAGGCTTGGACATATTGGAGATAAGGGAATTTGAATATTGCATGGTAATGGTATGGTAGAAGGTATGTCTAACTTATCTCTAGATTTCAATTTCTGTGAACATTGTGTATATGGGAAGTAAAATTGGAGGAGTTTCCCCTCTGGTGTTAAGAGGGCGAAAGGGATATTAGAGCTTGTGCACAATGATGTGTTTGGACCCGTGTCGGTTCCATCACTGGGTAAGTCTGTGTACTATGTATCATTTATAGATGGATTCTTAAGGAATACATAAATATATTTCCTTGGGAAGAAATTTGAAGTCTTTGACAGGTTTAAATAATTTAAGGCTATGGTGGAAAATGAAACATAAAAGAAGATAAAGGTGCTAAGGACTGATAATGGTGGAGAGTTCCACAAGAATGAATTTGAAGAGTTTTGTAAGAAGTGTGGTATAGCATGAAAAAATACTACTCCATGCACACCTCAACAAAATGGAGTTTCAGAAATAATGAATAGGAAGTTGATGGAAAAGGCAAGAAGCATGCTCAATGGTGTCGGGTTAGGAAAATAATTCTGGGTAGAGATGGTGGATATTGCATGTTACCTAGTTAATAGATCACATTCATCAACATTGGAGGATAAGACTACACATGAGGTATGGAATGATAAGAAACCCTCGCTTTCACATCTGAGGGTATTTGTTTGTGATGCATATATACATGTTCTAAATGAGAAAATAACCAAGGTGGATAGTAAATTTGAAAGGTGCATCTTTATTAGGTATAAGGATGGTTTAAAAGGTTATCAGTTTTGGAACCCAGATACAAGGAAGGTTGTGTACAACCGAGATGTGTAAGTTTAGAGAGGTGAAAAATATCATTAAACATGAAGTACTACCAAAGAAACCTAAGAAGATAGAGTTCGAGCTAAAGGAGGAAGAATCAGACTCTACAATAGAACATGCATAAGAAGAGAAAGAACCACAAACTCCAGCTTTGAGATGATCATCAATTCAAGAAAGAAGGCAGTCAAAAAGATATATTCCATATGCTTTATGTTAAAATTTTACTTTATCTATTACTGATGATGATCTTGGAAAGTTCAGGGAGGTAGTAGATTCAGAGGATGGAAAACTCTGGAAGGAGGCCATGGTTGATTAAATGACATATCTGGACAAAAATGAGGCTTGGGATTTGGTGGAGTTTCTAGCTAGAAGGAAACCCATTGGAAACAAATGGGTGTTTAAGAAGAAATGAATGCAGAAGGAAAGGTGGAGAAATACAAAGCTCGGTTGGTGGAAAAATTTTATTCCCAGGTGTCAGGAATTGATTTTAGTGATATTTTTTATCCTGTTGCTAAGGTAGCTTCTATTAGATTACTTTTATTTATTGCTACTTCTTTTGATTTTGAGGAGAATGGATGGATGTGAAGACATCATTTCTTCATGGGGATCTGGAAGAAGAGATATACATGAAGCCACGTGAATTCTTTGCGGTGAAGGGTAAGAAAGAACTAGTATGCAGAATAAAAAAGTCTCTTTATGGGTTAAAGTAGTCACCAAGGATGTGGTATCAAAACTTTGATACATATATATGGGGATCTAGCTTCCCTAGAAGCAAAGCAGATCACTGTGTATATTTTAAATTAATTGGTGACTGTGTTATTTATTTGGTCCTGTATGTGGATGATATGTTGCTGATTGGAAATGAAATATAAATTATCCAGGATTTGAAGATCCAATTGTCCTCCAAATTCGACATGAAGGATATTGGTGTTGAAAACTATGTTTTGGGCATGGAAATTAAATAAGACCGGGAAAAGAGGAAGCTCTGGTTAAACCAAAGGAATTATGTCGAGACAATATTGTAGAGGTTTAATATGCATGATAGTAAACTAGTGAAGGTTCCTATTCATGTAGGTGTAAATTTTTCTGCTTAACAATGTCCCAAGACACAAGAAGAGGAAGAGGACATGTCTTGTGTTCCATATGCAAGTGAAATTGTTAGCCTGATGTATGCAATGGCATGTACTAGACTAGACATTGCACATGCAGTGGGATTATTGAGTAGGTTTATGTCAAAACCAGGGAAGGAGCATTAGATAGCAGTGAAGCGGGATTTCAGCTATTTGCGTGGCACTAGTGATTATGGTCTATGCTACCAAGGAAGACTAGGATTGGGCATAGTTTTGGACATACGTTACTTTGTTGATGCAAACTGGGCTGGAGATCTAGACCAAAGAATATCTACAAGTGGGTATGTGATTAACCTATTTGGAGGAGGAGTTAGTTGGATGAGAAAAACACATTCTGTAGTGGTCTTTCAATTACAGAGGTTGAATACATGGTGACCACTCATGCAAGTAAGGAAGCAGTTTGGTTGCAGATATTGTGTTCAAGTATGGGGTTGGTACATCGAGCTATAATGATAGATTGTGACAACCAAAGTGAAATTTTCTTGGAAAAGAACCTTGCTTATCATTCAAAGACAAAGCAAATTGATGTTCAGTATCATTTTGTGATGGATATGGTTGAGGAAAAAAAGGTGTTGCTGGTAAAGCTGGGCACTGTGAAGAATGTTGCAGATGCATTGAAAAAGTCTGTGAGCACTGAGAAGTTTTCTTGGTGTAGAGAAACAATGGGAATTGCAGGGTTCGACCAATGATTAAGCTCTCATGTGACTGCCTGTGTGGAAAAGGAAAAAATAAGTGGGAGAATGTTGGGTGTGTTTTATATTCTTTCCGTGAATAGTTACACGCGGGTGGGGGGTGGGTGGGGTGCAACCCCCCTGCATGGGGTCTGGTGCGGCACCCTAGGAATTTTTTTTTGGAACCTATTACAGTTGGACATGTCTAACTATGGTTTTGTGCATGGATTTTTCACATGGTTTTGGACATGATGGTTTTCTTCCCATGGTACTATGTAGATTTGATCAAAGGAACTACAATTATGTTCTAATCCAGGGTTAATGGATTAGGGTTTATGAATATATATGTATTGTAACATTGAAAGGAACATAATGAAAAATCAATTTGGTAGTCTAGATTTTGGGATCCAGGGGAAGAAATCTGTGTATATTTGTTTTATGTTCTCACCATTGTTTATTTTTATGTTTTAAGAACTTATTTGAAGGTAATTTCTGTACAGGGTTAAAACGTACAATCAAATCAACCACATAATGCATCCCTGCATTGATTTTTAGAATGCCTTATCCCATGTCATGCATTATGAATTCTACCATGATGACTTTAGAATGTCAAACCAATGCCCCCACACATCATTTAGCCATCTCCCTCACACTTGATCAACCCTTTGGACACCTTACTCCAAAACAAACAAAAAAATAAACATGTAACCCTTCTCTTCCATACAATCCCTTGGGTGTCATGTCCTTATAGATGTTATTCAATGTTGTTGAGAAGGTTAGATACCAGAGTCCAAATGTGTAGGGAGATCATGGACACCTATACGATGCTATATCCTTTTTGTATGCGTCATCAATATAGGTTCACACATGATTAGTTCTCTTGGCATATTTCTTCACTATATATTGCATTCACTTAATGCATATCACATAACCATGCAATTCTTAATTCATATTCATAATAATGCATTTTAAAATATGAAATATCACTTCAGTACTTAAAATTAAAATATGAAATAGGTTTATCTCACTATTTTCTAGATGCACCTAGTGAGCATGTGACATGAATTCCTCCAAAACTATTTTATTCAAGTCTCCTTCCTTGTAGTGACTCACTTTCTAAGCTTAGGCATCCCCATCTCTGCTAATTAGCCCCTCATATGATCCTTCTTGCCAAGGATTTATTGTATAGGAAGTTTATAGAGACTTATATGGTCTTATAGCTAAGGAAAATATCCATCTTTCTCTAACATGCACACCATATTTCACATATATGAACCATGGAAATAAAGGCATATCATATGGCTCTAATGTCATCACGATGACCTCGTTGTAGGATTTTCCATCTCAAAAACCATCAATTATCTTTCCTGTATAATTATTTCATGAAGTCGATTGTATCAATTGCATATGTTTTTCGTGAGATATCATCATAATGATTTCAATCATAAATATTTAGTATTAAATAGGATTCATAAGCATGCATGCAACAACAAATGAACCCTACCAACATCACTTTTAGATCCTTATATTTCTTCATGGAATGTAATGGTTGTTGAAGCCTTAGTTAAACTGAGAGGGGGGGGGGGAATCAGTTTAACACATTCATGGACTTTTAAAACTTTTCATTAAACTTTATTAACACCTTAATTTCATGATCAACATAATGTGTGAGCAATCTTTATTTGTGGGCAGCACTTAATAAGCAGACTAGATAATGTACCAACAGTCTTAATATGTGAGCAGCAAGTATTAGCAGAATATATCATATAAACACATAGACATCATGCACATAGACACCAGATATATGTGGAAACCCATAAAGGGAGAAAACCACATCTTATTATTGTTGTGATGCAAAGGCAAGCTCCAAATCCCTCTCACCACTGATTTTCTGTAGGCACCAACCTACAGGAGGCTCCAACCTCAATTCTGCAAGCTACAACTTGCAAGGAAGCTCCAACCCCCTCTCAATTTTTTGCAGGCACCAACCTATAGGAGGCTCCAACCTCAGTCAGCTACAACTAACATCTATCAAGCTACAACTTGATAGGGAAGCTCCAACTTCCTTACTCTTTCAAAATAAAACACTTGTTGGATATCAGCTCTGTTCTGAACCTTCTCTTTTGCTGTCCATCAGTCTTCATATCTGCCTTGCATCATCTCAGCATCTTCTCGGATTCTCTATCAGCTCCTCCTTCTCCTCTTCCTTACTGCTTCATTTCTACATCTCTTACCTCACTCTCTAACCTTTTTTATGCATATTAATGTGATATTATTTAGAGAAATTCCCTTATGACTGTTAGCATTCCACAGGTAATTCGAAATGGACAGCCATACATCTTAGCCTTCTGCCTTCTCATTTCTTTTCCGGCTCACTCAAAAAAATATAACTGTATGTACTAATTTGGATACTACAGTGGGATTTTTATTTTCTTCCGGAGACTTGCAATGCATCACAAACAATAAAAATCAATTACAAAATTTACATTCACATTTTCAGTTACATAAAGACAATTTTACTCAGCCCATTTTCTGGCTTTTGGCTTTGCTGGTTTTGTCTTTTTTGCTACTGTCAGGAAACTGTTCTGCCTTCTTATGTGGCTGAACCTCTTTATGAAAACCCCGATATATATATATATATATATATGTGTGTGTGTTTCCAAAAACAAATGTTATAACATATTAATAAACCGACGTATCATTCCGACCCATTTAATTTGAATATACGCCAATACACAATCCCTTTCATGCGAGGTTCGGCTTATCATATATATATACCGCCATACATATGTATTCACCAAACGAGCATTATAAACATTAATAGACTGTGGCTTACGTTAGACCCCTCAATCTTCAATGACCAATTATCAATGTATTAACACTTTGTGCAACCCACATGTGCAGCCCTCTAATCATATGGTTCAACCATAGTATAACCTTCGCAAGCATATATATCGAACCACCAATGCTAACCTTTGAAAGGTTTGGGCCCCACAGCTTTATAAACCCTTATTTTCTATTTGCCGATGCGATTAATCGTAACTAAATGCTTCCGACTGCGATGATTCATTGTTCACTTCACTGTGCCGATGCAATGAATCGCTCCGATGCGATGGTTCACTTTGATGCCGAAACTCAAACACGTATGAATCATGGTTCATAAACCCATCGGGTCCGCATCTCAATCGAAACTTTTGTCAACACATTCCGCTGCCATAATTTTCTCCGATGTGATTCGTGACTCGGGTCCCACCTTATAAAACTTTGTTTGTTTTAACCCCGAACAATAGAACCTTATAATAAAACCCACGTATTTAACTTATTCACAATCGAAAAACATTTTTCGATTGTATTACCATACTGCTTGGTTAAATAACCCTCGTCAATTATGAATGCCCAACCTTCTTGTCATATATATATATATATATCAACGCCTAACTCAATCCTTGACCATGGTTTTAACACTCGACATATTTAACATTAGACCATGCTTATAATGAGATATTCGGGCCCCTTGGTTTAGTATCTCTTCCAACCCTCGCATACATATATGTGTCGTGCCTTAGCGTTCTTCTTTGTTTCGCTCTCAACCTTGTTCAAACCCACAGCACAACATATATATATATATATATATATATATATATATGTTTATTGACCTTTCAATCCGTGAATTAGCAATGATTAAAACCCGACTATGATGCGAAATTTCCACTGGGGCCCAGCAACGTAAAGCACCCTTCTCATCCGACGGTGGGGAACTTATCGCGTCGTCCAGGATGATCCGACGACTGTCATGCTATATCATGGTTTTTATTGAGCCGAGCTTTAACTGCTCAAATAAACGTAATAAAATTTGTTTTGGTAAACCGCCTTAGGACACGTGTCCATTAGCGACATAGATCGCGTTATTTTTTACAAATATGCTTACTGTTTAAAAATTTTCCTAACCCGCGGGTTTTTGTGGGTGAAACCACCGTTACTGTAGCTCCTCATGGTTCCTTTCCTTTGCTCAAGGTTTCACTTCCCCTGCTCGATCACTGTAAATTGACTTCTTTGTATCATAATTCTTCATGACGACTTCTGTATGTTAGTGCGATGGACCAATCTCTTGGTATCGATTCAACACTGCAGTGACTTCATTCAAACAATATATCCGATGCATAATTAAATATACCTAATCCCTCATATACTGTGACATTTCTTGCGCTCTTCATCAACAGATTAACCCAGCATTTTATTTATTGAGGCTTGACACTAGTTCGATGTCGATTCAAGCGGGTCGAATCATTACTTTTCCATGTGTTGTCTTCGTAACAGGGATCATCTACTAAATCGAGCTTCATCATTGGAATGCAGAAAGACTTAATCTGATTCCTCCATAATATATAACACAAGGAATTCACACCAGATTCCCTTTGCGCCCTTAAATTTGTTATGCCTCCGAACCTTCAGACTCTTGAAACCCATATTCAATTTTGCCATAATAACGAAGACCCCACTCGGGTCTTGAGTCCCATAACTTTATGCATCATAATACATCACAGATATTATAAGTTCGTTCAAAGTGCCTTATTCAATACCCAATTCGAAACCTCGAATGTTCCTTCTATAATATGTTCCCATTATACATATCTCAAATCAAATACTACTGCTCCTTGACTGATGCTATTCCTTTCTCCTGATGCTCCTTTGCTGCCTCTCCAGATCTCCAATCAACTGACCCTTCTAAAACTGCCTCTGCTTCATGTCTCATGCTCTCTTTGCCTTGTTGTTGTTTCAAGTGCTCCTCCTTTGCCATCTCCTTTGCCATAAATGACAACATTTCCAACAGTTCCCCCCTTTGGCATTGATGGCAATACACTTCCTCTACTTCTCTCTGTTACTTTCTTTTCCTCCCCCTTTGACATCAATGGCAAAGGGTTGCAAATATCCTAGTGTGTTTTCTATCTCTTCATTTCCTCTCTCTGAGATGTGTTTAGGCTTTCTTCTTCTGACTTTGTACCCTGCTGCTCCAAGCTGATGGACATGAGTTGTTGAGAGAAACTTTTGAGAATATTTGAACTTGTCTATACATAGGTGATGACAACTACATATAATCAGACTTGTATAATCAGGGATGCATCATTAGATCAATACTTAAGGATTGTGAATGCTCCATGTGACATATCTAGCTTGTTTCAGCTATACTTCTGTCTATATTATAATCTTCATCTGAAATCCATATCTGTTGAGGAAGTTGTAGTTGGAGTATGTCTTCTTCTGCAATACACATCTGTAGTATCGCACCTATTCAATTATGATAATGATGCCAATATATCTTTTATAGTTGTGATTCACTTTTCTTTCCTGTTGGTGATGATATGAGCTAGGATGTTGATAATGATATTACAGTTAATAGCTGAAAGGTCCTTGTTGCTGTTGTGAACAATGAATCAAACCAAAGTTTACAACTTATTGTGAGATTAGGTGATCTTTCAATTTAAGAGACCAAATACCAACTTTACTGCTTGCACACTGCACTTTTACAAGAACAAGCCCTTGAGGCTAGACACATTCAATGTATTAGTCAAACTCACTTATCAATCATGTAATTTTCTTCATGACATAAGGAGGTATGTATGTCAATGATCAATTTCTCTTTACCGATCAACTAGTCCTTCATACTTCAGATGTTTTAACTGTTCTATCATGATGATATTCCACACAAATTAAAGTTGTCTGATTGAAATCTCAGTAACCAGACTTCACCCAGATTTATGAATGATCTTGAGAAAGAGGCCTTGAAAATATACATGTACTAACTTCAGAAAGACATGAAATTAAATATAGAAATAGATATTGATTCAATGTTTAATATAATTTTTCAAGTGTAAATAGAGTATTGATCCTTTAGCTCTGTTATTGACCTTTTCATGCTAAAAGTAGATAACTCTGGGACTTTTACCTTGATGCACTTTTGCCATAATCCTTTGATCCTGAGGACTTGTACCATACTACTGCTGCTCCATGATAACACTTGATATTCTGCTGACAGACATGCTGCTTGTACCTAAACACCAACTGATATTACTTTGATAAACCATGCAAATATTTCACTTTAACTTTTATCTGAACCCATAGATTCTACTATTGATCTTTCCACTATTCACACCAACAGTCATCAATCTCCTGAATTTGATCTTGGCATCATTAACCATTCTCCTATTTCCATTCATTCTATTTAAAGGAAAGCCATTGCATGTTCCTTTCTAGGGCTGCTCTGGAATCATTGCTACTTAAAATTCAATTCAATTGATCTAACATAATGATCTTCGGGAAGACATCTTCAATTTATTTTCTTGGACTCTTCATGGGCAGATCACTCAGAGAATTATCACTCACTTAATTGTATTCATCCAAGAGGACTTTTCATAGATGAATGAAGTCATGACATAATGATGATAGGCGCTTCTCTTGCTAATCCTTCTTAATGTGATTCATTGTTAATTCTAGCAGTATGAGGCATAGTGTCATCATCACTTTAATGTGCTGAAGTCTTCTTCTATCATCATGGCTGCTTGCTGCTTTCTCTCCTTCCATCAGCCTGCTGGCTATTTTGTGCTTCAGGTGATCTTCTTCCTCAATAATTCTTTGTTAGAGAAATTTTCCTTTTCCTTCCTGGTCTCATAGCTGTTCTCATTACATGGAGCTCTTCTCAGACTGCTTTCATGGGGTCTATTTATGAACTGCTCTCCCCGTGGGATGTTGCTTCATATTTTTCAATATTTGGACATTTGTTTTGTTTTCTAGAGCAGCTCCCCCTGAGACTATGCTAGATTCATTATGTTATTGAGATGATAGGCTCCCCTTTTCTCTTTTCCTTCCATACTCTATTGGGGTTCATCATAATGTATGTACTCCTTTTTGATTCATAGTTTTGTTTGATTGGATTGGATTTCATCATCTTTCTGGAGTTCTTTAATATATATGGCAGTTTACAGTCCTTTGCTTTGTGACCAAGTTTAAGGCATACATAACATCTTATTTTATCAAAGTACATTTGAGCTGGAGTATAATATTTTGTTCCCCTCTTTGAACATAATTTACAATCAACAAGTTTATGTACAAAATTATTGCATGCATAACAATAGCCATGGAAATGATTTGTGTACTTGGTGAAAGATTTTATTTTCCCTTTGCTTGCTTGAGGTGTTCTTTTCATTTGATGCATATTTTGCCGGTTAACATTGATTCTCTTTGTCTTACATTGTGTTGCATCATGTCCTGGTTTGTGGCAGGAGAAACAAGTGATACTTCTCATAGGAGGAAAGAACCTTCTTTGACATCTTCCAAATTTATTCAGTTCATCCTCATGAGTGCATGAGCCTTTTTCAACTGACTGTTTCATCCTCTCATTCTCTGTCCTTTCATGTTGCTGATTGATTCCATTTGTTTCTCTGCAACTCATGTTCTTGCTGGCTTCTACTACTGTAGGAATCTTCTGGGTTGCTTCATTGTCCTTTACAGCTTTTACAAAAATGATATTCTTGTTATCTTCTGCTTTGGACTTACTGGTTTCTCCTACATATCCTATACCAGCCTTTATGAGAGGTGATCTTTGAGCATTTAGCATCTTGTCCAATTGTCCAATGCTTTTCATCAGAGGTGTATTCATTAATAGTTCTCTTTGGGCTTTTTCTAAATTCTTTCTTAGGCTCACTACTTCTTCTTCCAATCTTTCACATTCCTGACTTTTCTCTCTCATTTGTTGCAGCAGAGTGTCTTATACTTTCTTTGCCTCTTCAATCTGTGTCTTTAGGCAAATAATTTCTTTTCTGTCTTCATATTCTTTCTCATCACATATTTGTACCAATCTCTTAAGGTATTTGTTTTCATTCTTCAATTTTTCTATTTCAGTCAGAGCTGTGTCAAGTTTGGCTTTTTCTTCAGCTGCAATTTCTTCATGGCTCTTACTACCATTCACACTAGCAAGTACCTCATTTGATTGAGCATCTTCTTTTTGACATGAATTTCTCTTTTTCTTAATTCTCTTCTCCTTCTTGACAATGCAATCCTCAGTGTCTACTCCATGCATGAAATGCAGTCTGTCCCAGATTTATTTTGCTGAAGTTAAATCCATTATTAACTCAAGATCCTTGTTATGAAGATTGTTATATATCACACATTTTTCCTTGGAATTCCTCTGTTGTTCTTTCATTGTGGGGGAGTCTGTGCAATAACCATCACAAAAAAGCTTCCATACCTCAGGTTCATCCGCCATTAAACCTGTCTTAACCTTATCTCTCCATTCAGGAAAGTTTGTTGTATTTAGCACAGGTACATTTTGATAGTCCATGACTCAACCAGATCTCCTTCAAGCTATTAAGCTTACACCAAAGGAACCTGCTTTGATACCAATTGTTGAACCCTTAGTTAAACTGAGAGGGGGGGGTGAATCAGTTTAACACATTCATGGACTTTTAAAACTTTTCATTAAACTTTATTAACACCTTCATTTCATGATCAACATAATGTGTGAGCAATCTTTATTTGTGGGCAGCACTTAATAAGCAGATTAGATAATGTACCAGGAGTCTTAATATGTGAGCATCAAGTATTAGTGGAATAGATATATCATATCAACACATAGACATCATGCACATAGACACCAGATATACGTGGAAACCCATAAAGGGAGAAAAACACATCTTATTATTGTTGTGATGCAAAGGCAAGCTCCAACTCCCTCTCACCACTGATTTTCTGTAGGCACCAACCTATAGGAGGATCCAACCTAAATTCTGCAAGCTACAACTTGCAAGGAAGCTCCAACTCCCTCTCAATTTTCTGCAGGCAACAACCTACAGGAGGCTCCAACCTCAATCAGCTACAACTGGCATCTATCAAGCTACAACTTGATAGGGAAGCTCCAACTTCCTTACTCTTTCAAAATAAAACACTTGCTGATATACCTTGGATATCAGCTCTGTTCTGAACCTTCTCTTCTGTTGTCCACCAGTCTTCATATCTGCCTTGCATCATCTTAGGATCTTCTCGGATTCTCTATCAGCTCCTCCTTCTCCTCTGCCTTACTGCTTCATTTCTGCATTTCTTACCTCACTCTCTAACCTTTTTTATGCATATCAATGTGATATTATTTATAGAAATTCCCTTATGAATGTTAGCATTCCACAGGTAATTCGAAGTGGACAACCATACCTCTTAGTCTTCCACATTCTCATTTCTTTTCTAGCTCACTCAGAAAAATATAACTGTATGTACTAATTTCGATATTACAGTGGGATTTTTATTTTCTTCCGGAGACTTGCCAATGCATCAAAAACAATAAAAATCAATTACAACATTTACATTCACATTTTCAGTTACATAAATACAATTTTACTTAGTCCATTTTCTGGCTTTTGGCTTTGCTGGTTTTGTCTTTTCTGCTGCTGTCAGGTAACTATTTTGCCTTCTTCTGCTCACTGTCTTCTGCATATTTTCCAGTTTTCTGTGCTTGTATGTCTGTTGTATATATATAATTTCTGATCTAGAAATCTAATTAAATACCCCAAATAAAATCAGAGTCTGGCGAATTCAATGATATATCTGGCTTCCTTAAAGTTTCAAATCTGAGATTTAAGTTAAAACTCTATTATGGTCATAAGGCAGCAATCTCCACTATGCCTGAAAGTGGACGCACCCAACTATAATTTCTTATCTGATAATGTACTCATATAGCTTTATAAGTGGAAGTTTTAAGTGTCTTAACCTCTTTATGAAAACCCCGATATATATATATATGTGTGTTTCCCAAAACAAAGGTTATAACATATTGATAAGCCGACGTATCATTTCGACCCATTTAATTTGAATATACGCCAATACACAATCCCTTTCATGCGAGGTTCGGCTTATCAAATAATATATATCAACACACACACACACACACACATATATATACCGCCATACATATGTATTCACCTAACGAGCGTTATAAACATTAATAGACCATGGCTTACGTTAGACCCCTCAATCTTCAATGACCAATTATCAATATATTAACGCTTTGTGCAACCCACATGCGCAACCCTCTAATCATATGGTTCAACCATAGTATAACCTTCGCAAGCATACATATCGAACCACCAACGCTAACCTTTGAAAGGTTCGGGCCCCACAGCTTTATAAACCCTTCTTTTCTATTTGCCGATGCGATTAATCGCAACTAAATACTTCCGACTACGATGATTCACTATTCACTTCACTATGCCGATGCGATGAATCGCTCCGATGCGATGGTTCACTTTGATTCCGAAACTCAAACACGTATGAATCATGGTTCATAAACCCATCGGGTCCGCATCTCAATTGGAACTTTTTTCAACACGTTCCGCTGCCATACTTTTCTCTGATGCGATTCGTGACTCGGGTCCCACCTTATAAAACTTTGTTTATTTTAACCCCGAACAATAGAACCTTATAATAAAACCCACGTATTTAACTTATTCACAATCGAAAAACATTTTTCGATTGTCTTACCATACTGCTTGGTTAAATAACCCTCGTCAATTATGAATGCCTGACCTTCTTGTCATATATATATATATATATATATATATATATATATATATATCAATGCCTAACTCAATCCTCGACCATGGTTTTAACACTCGACATATTTAACATTAGACCATGCTTATAATGAGATCTTCGGGCCCTTTGGTTTAATATCTCTTCCAACCCTCGCATACATATATGTGTCGTGCCTTAGCGTTCTTCTTTGTTTCACTCTCAACCTTGTTCAAACCCATAGCACAACATATATATATGTTTATTGACCTTTCAATCCGTGAATTAGCAATGATTAAAACCCGACAATGATGTGAAAGTTCCACTAGGGCCCAGCAACGTAAAGCACCCTTCTCATCCGACGGTGGGGAACTTATCGCGTCGTCCAGGATGATCCGATGACTGTCATGCCATATCGCATTTTTTATTGAGCTGAGCTTTAACCGCTCAAATAAATGCGATAAAAGCTGTTTTGGTAAACCGCCTTAGGACACGTGTCCATCAGCGACATAGATCGCGTTATTTTTGACAAATCCGCTTACCGTTTAAAAATTTTCCGAACTCGCTGGTTTTTGTGGGTGAAACCACCATTACTGTAGCTCCTCACGGTTCCTTTCCTTCGCTCAAGGTTCCACTTCCCCTGCTCGATCACTTTAAATCGACTTCTTTGTATCATAATTCTTCATGACGACTTCTGTATGTTAGTGTGGTGGACCGATCTCTCGGTATCGATTCAAAACTGCAGTGACTTCATTCAAACAATATATCCGATGCATAATTAAATATACCTAATCCCTCATATACTGTGACATTTCTTGCGCTCTTCAACAACAGATTAACCCAACATTTTATTTATTGAGGCTTGACACCAGTTCGATGTCGATTCAATCGAGTCGAATCATTACTTTTCCATGTGCTGTCTTCGTAACAGGGATCACATACTAAATCGAGCTTCATCATTGGAACATAGAAAGAATTAATCTAATTCCTCCATATTATATAACACAAGGAATTCACACCAGATTCCCTTTGCACCCTTAAATTCGTTATGCCTCCGAACCTTCAGACTCTTGAAACCTATATTCAATTTTTCCATAATAACGAAGACCCCACCTGGGTCTTGAGTCCCAGAACTTTACGCATCATAATACATCACAGAGATTATAAGTTCATTCAAAGTGCCTTATTCAATACCCAATTCGAAACCTCGAATGTTTCTTCTATAATATGTTCCCATTATACATATCTCAAATCAAATACCTCTGCTCCTTGACTGATGCTGCTCCTTGCTCCTGATGCTCCTCTGCTGCCTCTCCAGATCTCCAATCAACTGACCCTTCTAAAACTGCCTCTGCTTCATGTCTCATGCTCTCTTTGCTTTGTTTCTATTTCAAGTGCTCCTCCTTTGCCATCTCCTTTGCCATCAATGACAACATTTCCAACAATGGTATTCTTCCTTTTCAAACCATTCAACAATCTATGGAGCTCATTTCAAGGTAGAAACTACCTAATTAGTTTGTTTGTGGAATTATATTTAATAGTGATAAATTAAAGAAATAACTAATATATTAAATTAATGACGTAAGTTTCCATGCATCACATGTCCTCGTGTATCTATAGCCTTGCTTATTCAAAAAGGATAATGAAGGGTAATTTGATTTCCATTATGTTTAATGTATAAATGATATTTTGGTGAATCAACATGCTTAAATCATTAGATTATTTTTCATATAGGGGGGGTTGGGTGTGGGGGTGTGGATGGGTGGTGTGTGGAACATAAACATATTTATAACATATCAATGAAGGAATATATTTAACATGTGTACTTACACTCAACATTTGGACCCTTTTTGAAGGGGATACAAATTTGTTTGAATTCACCATATGCACCATTTTTCAGCAAGGAAGGGCATCCATGTGCTTATCAATCCAATGAATTATCCCATGCCAAGAAGAATTATAACACTCAAGCCATGGAATTCCATGCCATAGATCAATCACTTAAGAATTGGTGGCACTTTCTCCTTGGTAAATAAACCATCCTATATAAAAATGACCAACCATTGTGTTTCTTCATTCCCCATCAAGTATATTGTAAGATGAAATGTGAATATTACTAGTACTAGACCAAACATTACACATCTAGTGGGAGTATTGAGAGTTTATATGTAAAAACCAATGAAGGATCATTGAGAAACAATAAGGAGGGTTTTCAGGAATTTGTGTGGCACCATTGGTTATGGATTGTGCTACCAAAGAAGATTAATATTGGAAAAATTATCAGACATGCTTAGTTTTTTTTATGTAGAATAGGTCAAAGATATGAATCACATAAGATGAACAAGTGGGTAAATGTGTTTAACATATTTGGAGGAGAATTTAATTGGATAAATAGGAGATAGTCTGTAGTGACACTCTCAACTATAGAAGTTGAATGCAATAAAGGAAGTGTTAAGGTTAAAAAAATTGTGTTTAGGTATTTGGTTGGTACATCAAGCAGCGAGGATAATTTGTGATAGTCAAAGTGAAATATTCCTAGTGAAGAATCTAGCTTAACATTCTAAGACAATATATTGATATTCAATATCACTTTGTTATGGACATGGTTGAAGACAAAATGGTGTTGCTGGTGGAGATGTAAACTTTGAATAATATTGAATATTCATTAACAAATTTTATGAACACTGAGAAGTTTTTTTGGTGTAGAGAAACCATGGACATTGGTGCCTTGGATTGTTGATCATATACTATTGTGACCCCCTATATTCAAATAAAATAAGATGTGAGAAGATGTTGGGTGTCTTATATTATTTGCATGACTAGATACATGTGTGATTCTTTTGTGTTGGGTGCAATTGGAGTGGCATCCCCCATTTTTTTTGTTGGACAATTTTTTGCGTTTATTTTTGGCACAACTGCACTTTTACTAGACTTGTGGTGCATGTTGGTTCATCCCATAGTTTTTTAATTATAGTTAAGGATATATGGTTGTATTCTAAACTAGGCTTAATGGATTGGAGGTTTATGGATGTCTTGAGATATACATATTGTATTGTAACATTGTAAGTATATATTATACTGAAAAATATTTCTGTTTTTTTTAAGTTTATATTTCTAGGGTAAAATATTTGTGTTAAATTGATGTACATTACATCTTTTTGTTTTTATTAAGAACCTGTTTGTAACAATTAATTATACAAGTTTAAAAGAAATAAACTACATCAACCCAAGGAGAATCGATGGGTAACTCAAGAAGAGATGGTGTCGTTCTATATCTCTCAACATAGTACAATTTTATCTTGGAAACAACATCAATTTCTTCAGTTGTGTCATTAAATATGGCATTTGAATTGAGAAAAACTAAAGCTTAAACCAATATATACTTGGACCTCATATCTTTCCTTGGTGTCATTGAATTAAATCTATGTTTCCATGGAAATCATTCCCACATTCGGTTATCAGTCAAACTAATTCACAAAATGCATTCAACCCTACCTTTAATTTCACTATGAATTTTCTTGGAAATATAGAAACAACCTAATAATTACTTAAATATTGTGAACTTAAGTTCAATTTATGCTGCCTAAAACAAATGATATCACTATAAAATAATCTATTCAAATCCACATTTATCCTGAATGAATCAAGTAACGAGATAAGAATCAAGATTACCTATAACAATTGATAGTTTTAATTCACTTCTCAAATTTGAAATCCTGCATGCCCTTCATTAACCACTTGATAATCTCAGATTGTGGACATCTCCAACGAATTTAAATGAGGAATCACCTCCCCTCAAATGATTATACTCCTCCAATAAGCTATGCATTGAGTATCTTGCTCAATGGGTCTCCCTTGGTTGATCACAAAGTACCATAGGTCCCATTGAAACAATTCCCTCACTATCTATATATAGATGGTCCTTCATTTCAAAGGCAATTTTTGAGGTACATTGGAGTAAATTTCTATCTCGAAGTGGATATCCTTTTTTCCTTATCATAATAAGTTAATGTTCCAAAATAATTGAACCCAAATGGGGAAGAGAACAAACCACCCAACCACCCTATCTATAAACCTTGAACTCGTTTAATTGTAATTGAACAAAAGGTTCTAGGTTTGAGATACAATGGAGTTGAATTCTATCCCAAGGTGGCTACCCTTTTAGACTTATGATAACTAGTTAACATGTCAAGAGAATTAAACTCAAATGGGAATTATTGAAATTACATGGGGAGGAGAAAAAACCACCCAACAACCACCTTAATTCCTTCATTTTTAATTGAATAAAATGTTTTCTTGAATTAGGAGGGCCCATCCCTTTACCTTAGAAAATAATGAAGGCACATTAAAACATTAGGTTATTGCCTCCTAATAACACTACTCCATGCAGAAAACTACTTGAATCAATAATGCACATGAAATTCATGAACTTATTAACTCTTAGGTCATTACCCATGCCTTGAGATGACAAGCTACTCATTTCAATTGCAAGTGAAATTTTGTGTGTAAAAAATGCCAAACTCAACAAAGGTCCTCAAAAAATTAGAGTGAAATGGTGATAACATTGGAACTCATTCAAATATTAGGACTAAAACTTCATGCTTATTGGAGTAAGCATTAAATATGCCATTGATTTGTGATATGGATCATGAAACATCTTGATTTCGCATATCTGAGCCTTAGATAGATTCAATGCTTTAATAGTGAGGGGTTTGACTTCTTGTGCATACATTTGAGGGCTTGGAATATCAAAATGAATAGAGTCAAATATATGTGATATGATTAAATCTATTGAGCATTCCTTATGAAGGCAGTGGATGGATGGAATTTTGATAATGCCAAATCTTTAATTGATGAGGAAAATTACTTATTCATGGAAAAATTTCTCACAGTCAGAGTTGAAACACCAATCACATGCAATGTAAACTTATGAATTGATGTTAAGAGATGTCTAATTTTCCTTTGAAGGCTAACCAAAGACAATGGAAGCTCAAAAGTAAGAAAAAGGGGCTATACTTGTATTGCCACTGCTACAAAACCCTCCATAATGTTGGCCTACATCCAAATTTCAGAGCCTACTTTGACCTTGCATGTTGTCGTCACTAGCAGTAAGAGTCATTCCATGAATATTCTCTAAGTTTTCAAGTCTTGTTTGGAAGAAAACCAAAGTGTCATCTCTTGGCATGAGAAGTGTCACACATCATATAAGCAGAATTATGGTTCATATCAAGGGGTAATTTTGGTGCTAATGAGTATTTTTTATCATATAGACATGTATTCAAATCATTCTGAAATTTTCATGCACTATCGCACAAGTGTCGTCACTATCATCGCAAAGTGTTGCACTTGGGGGGAGTTTTCATATTATCATTGCATTGAGGGGATCATGTTGTTATTGTGCTCAAAGTGATCAATGTTGTGTCATTTAATTTTTTGAGTGTGTGATCATGTTCAGGTTTTTTCCTTGCTCACTTTGACCTCACAGGTCCTGCACTTATCATTCTAAAAAGTTATTGAGAAAAAATCCTTCACTCAACCCTCTAGAACTGCACATTGCACAGTCTCAACCCTTAATCTCAGTCCTTTCCTATTGGAACTGCATAATGTGCAGTTATCACCTCCCAGAAATCTGCACTACGCAATCTTAGTGATAAACCATAGCCCTTGAGCTCCAAAACTGTGCAGTTCAACCTCCCAGTCAACCTCCTACGCACTGTGCATTGTCAAGCCTCAAGTTCTCAGTATGCCTCCTTGAAATATGAAATTCCACAATCCCTAGGCCTCTCTCTCTCTTCAGAACTACGCACTGGGAAACTTCAAGCCTCAAGACTACCTCCTTGAGCTCCTCAGCTACATAGTCACCTTGCCCTGGCCTCCCTGAACTTCTCATTGCACAGTCTTAAGCCTCAGTCCTAACTCTTTACCTTTGTAACTGCGCACTGAACAAATCCTGAGCCAGTCTCTTAGCCCAACACCCAGTTCTAGCTCAGTCAATGATTTTCATGAAGCATGTTAGGCTAGGGTTTTCTCACCATGATTTGTTTCTAATTGTAGATATTATATCTTGTCATGATAGGATGGCGATGAAGGAAAAGAAGAAGGAGACCATGCTAGAAGACACCTATGCAACTGCAAATACAAGTTGATAATTGAACAAGAAGATGAAGGGACACCGAATTGTGAAAGGAGATGAAGATAAATATCATAGTAAAGACTCCCTACTTTCAAGCCTTATGGAGGAGGAATAATAAGAACATGTACCATATTTCAAGAAGACACAAATAAAATAGCAAAAAGAGTGGCTTGACATTGCCACATCATAATTGATTCCATGTCATCAATGTCATGTCATGTTTTATCAAGGTGTCATGTCAAAGTGTTATATGAGTCATCATTTTCTACGTAATTTGTGGACATGATTATGTAATTTTTCAGTATATGAGAAATGTAATGTAAATTTGAAGTCCAAGAGTCATCTATAGAATGTGAAAAGACATGAAGGAAGTCAAAGGGTCATGAGGGTAGTCCAAGATTCATAAGGGAGGTGAATGGTCACCCCATTTTTTATATATACACCCTCATAGCTCATGCAAACAAACTTTCACCTTGGATCCTCCCACTAGGCATTAGAGAGGAAGATTTTTTTGAAGGATAAAGTGGTTGCTCTAATGCTATACTATTGGAGCTAGTGGTGTTCATTGTACCCATGAATCTTGGAACTTTTGCTTAATACTTGAAGCTTGTTGAGCCAACACACTTTCATGTGTATTTCATAAATTTTGTAAGACTATTATTTGAACATTTGCGATAAATGTTGTTTTCATCTGTACTACATAAATTGAACTATTTTGGTGGCTTTGGTGCTTATCTTGTTGAAGGTGTGTTGTATTTGTTTTAACGATCATTTCTTCTATGTGAACTATTCCGCTAGTATATATATATATATATATACACACACACACACACACACATATATGTGTGTGTGTGTGTGTGTATATATATATATACACACACACACACACATATATGTGTGTGTGTGTGTGTGTGTGTGTATATATATATTAGATTAGTACTATTACTCTTATCTTAAAGTCTCACTTTTATTTTCCCCTCTAGTAAAAGAACCTTGATACATTTTACAACTGAACATTCCACAAGGCATACTCACTTTTTAATCTGAAAGTACATGTACATTACTCTCTTGCCCTGGTCATCACAACCAAAGAAAATCTCTAAGAAAAATGATATTTGGGCCTCATTTCTGAAAGGGCTTCTACACCAAACGATGTGAATTCTAATTGAGACTTTTCATCGGGGATACCCCCTTGCATGTTGGCAGGATCCAACACCGCCAACAACTTGTAAATTCTTGGAGAAAGAGACAATGAAGAAAACTTTAAAAATTATGTATGCCCACCGGGCATAGAGCAGATGGTTACATGGTGTTCTATTAAGGCACTCCATGGTGTCAAGGTCACCAATTCAAAACTCCATGGGAACAAATACAACCATGCTAAGGGATGGTGTGGCTTAGGCTAGGTGTAATCCCCAAGTGATTTTGATGACTTAGATGCCCCTGGGCCATGGATACTCAAGCCACATGTTAGTCATGTAGTCATCTCAGGAATCACATAAACTAGTAATAAAAAAAGAAAACATTTTTGGGTAGCATTGGATGTGCTCTAGCTCTAAAATGTCGTGGAGGGGCTGGAACATATGAGATCTCCAAGACCCAGAAATTGTTTGGAGAAATTCAACCCAGAGTGAAAGTTATTCAAATAATTAATTAATTTTAATGGAGCCTAAGTTAAAACTTAGGGAATTAAAATAATTAAAGTGAATTAATTTAAATGTAGGTGAGAATCTTCTAAGTGATGAGGATCAAATCTGTTTTAATCTTAGCCATTGATTAAATATTATATCATGGTCGTTGATTTTTCAATAGGAAAAGTATAATGGAAGGCTTGAGGGTTAGTTGGAGAACACACACAATGAGTGAATCAGGAGATCAAATTATTCTGACGGAGCAATGCTTGAACGAAGAAAATATCTGAGTGATTCAACAGTAGTGGGGGGCAGAAGCAGTTATTGGTCGGAGGACCAAGAGTACATAGCAAAGAGGTAGCAAAGATAGTAGAGGAAGCAAAACAACCACTAGGAGAGGTGACAGAGTCCCCTGAAGGGGTGACGCAGGCCCACGTAGGGGTCATGCTAGGATTGTGTAGAGCTTCCAAGGGATAGTCTGAATTTTGTTGGAGATCAGGGTTTCTGAGCCAGAAGGGTTGAAACTCAATTTTTTGAGAGGTAGATCCGTGTAGAGAAGAAGTGACACAGTCATTAGCCATCCCCGTGTAGACCTACGCATCTATTGTGTAGAGAAAACACAGAGGGAGCTGGGGTTTCTCCAGTTCAAATCTTGGATCAGCCGGGACTTGCAGTGTGAGGTAAAACTCACTATTTTATCTATCTACCGAGGATTTTCTTTGTTGGGTGGGCCAGATTTGGCACCCAAGTTGTACTTAGAATACTGTTGCTTAATAATACAAACCCTCAGATCTGTTGCATTGATTTTTCCGCATTGGGTTTTTCCGAGGATGTTAGTCCAAAATAAGTGTGCCCTTTGTGTGCTTGTCTCAATTATTTTTCAATACTTGATTTGTATATTGGTGTAGGTTGCTTATTATTTGCATTAATATTTTCTGAATTATTATGTAAATAACTTGTTAAATTGAAAATACAAGTAGGTAATGAAAACTAGTTAACTAAAGTAGGATTTATGTTTGTAAGATTCAGAAATTTTCACAATTTATACTTTTCATCGGGGATACCCCATTGCATGTTGGCAGGATCCAACACTGCCAACCACTTGTAAATTCTTGGAGAAAGAAACAATAAAGAAAACATTAAAAATTATGTATGCCCATGGGGTGTAGAGCATATGGTTACATGGCATTCTATTAAGGCACCCCATGGTGTCAAGGTCACCAATTCAAAAATCCATGGGAAAAAATCCAACCATACTAAGGGATGGTGTGGGTCAGGCTAGGTGTAATCCCCAAGTGATTTTGACGACTTAGATTGCCCTGGGTCGTGGATACTCAGCCATAAGTTAGTCATGTAGTCATCTAAGGAATCACATAAACTAGTAAACAAAAAATAAAACATTAAAAATTATGTGTAAAATAAACATTAGTCTTTATTTCTAAATGTTTTATGAAAAAATCGTTTTTTAGAGATACATCTTCATTTTTTTTTATCAATATAACCAAGTGCTAAAAAATAGGTTTCCTAAGTCACTTTACAATAGAGTATACTAAGATTTTAAATAATTTTTATCACATCAAATACCATGGGTGAGTCCCATGTGTTTCTCAATAATGTGGGTCTACAAATCACCAATAGTAAACCCATCACTTACATAAGCAAGCTTACCTTAATTAATTTTTAACTAAGGCAAGATTAATCCAACATTTCCCATTTTAAAATTCACTTGGGATAAATGCTCCCTCAAAGTTTACTAACCATAGATTGAGAAGTAAAACATGCCAATCATTCTCATTTTTTTAACTTATGTCTATGTCTAGACTTTACACTATTAAACCAACAAACAAGGGATATGTATGCCTAAACAAGATATTACTGTAGTATGCCCATTTACATATGATTAAATCATTTTTTTTTGCAATTTTATGGTAAATAAAATGGCATTTGAAGCACCTACATGCCCTTTTTACCCTCATCACTCCATGCTCAAAATGCATTTTACCAAATCAATCACTCCTTAACCAAGTACTTCTTCATCGTCTCTCTATGGCTTATTGTGTCATTTGCCACTATTGTGCCTCGACACTCATAGATGAACTGAATCTACATCACTCGAGCTCTTGAGATATGTTAGGCGATCCTCAGACTTGATAAACCTTCAATCCACTCATGAAAATTCTAGTAGATATTCTTGCAACTTAGGGTACTCGAGAATGAAAGAAACATGTTGGATTTTTTGAAACAACATATTCTTCCAATGTATCCTATCAATCTAAAAAAATGCAATCTTAATTAACATCATGTTCAACTATTGATTCAAGTCATTAATTAGGGATTGAATCATGCTTGTACATCATACAATCACACATAAAACCAATATGCTTCCTTGCCAAAATAAAACAAAATTGACTTACAACATTTGAATTGAAAACTAAGTTGTTCACACCATCCAACTTACATATGGCAACAAGAATCACCATGACGAGATCTATATCTCTTCCAAGGTAGTCCATGCATGAGTTCTTGATATAGAAGGCAATTATAAGATCACCTTAACAAATAAAATGGTCCTCTCAACCAACAATCCATCCATCTACTCATCTATGGGAAATGAGCCATAATATTTCACCTTAACCTTTCTTAACACATAGATGAATGTATTTCCTATCCTTCCAATTCATGTTGTCTTTCCTATCCTTTTAGTTCATGTTGTATTTCACCATGAGTGGGAAAGTGCTAGGATCTATAGCACTATTAGATCACAGGGAAGATACTAGTGATAAATCAATGCATCAACACTCCATCCTCAATGCCTAATCATAGATCTCTAGTCCCATATTCATGAAAATCACAAGCTACATGAAGTCTCATCCACAAAATTTTACATTTATACACTTTTGCTTCCAATTATTTGTTAACATTAATATTAGCATATCAATATGTATTTTCAATGACATCATGAATAAATAATGTTTATCCATGCTTCACACATCAAAAATACCACATTTTATGACACCATTTTCAAGAATATATCCAACCAATTATACACTCTTTAATGGTCACCAACAAAAGGTTCACATAGTAAGACCACACTTAACTACACATACATGGTCAACCCTTCTTAGTGTAATTATGCAAGTAATAGAAGACCAAATACACTAGGATTTGGATTAAAAATTCTTTAACATATTAAAATATCAAGCATACCACCTTTTCTTCTGTATTGCCCTACACAACAACCATGAGTTGTAAATGGTTAGTGGAGCCTCCCCTTTCCATCACTAATGTAGCCTCAAAGATTTTTTGTATCTTCATTGTGGATTGTGACTCGCCATGCTGCTTCATTTGGGACAAAAAATTTGCAAACATATTATGCAAAACACTCTCATCGAAGAATTTAGCTTTATCGTGTTTTGATACCATATGCAAATTCCTGGAGAGAGAAACAACAAAGACAATATCGAAAACATGCACAAAGTAACATAAGTGTTTACCATAGAATCCATTTGTTGGAAAAAAACATCTTTCAAGGATATCTATTCATTCACCTTGTCCAATCCAATTAATCCAAAAAAAAATATGCCACTTAAATCCCTTTACAATGGAGTATGACAAGATTTTATGTAGGTTTCATCCCATGAGATAGCATCGGCCCACAAACCACCAATGATAAACACAACATCGAACTAATGAATACTAACTTAATTACTCCTTAACCAAGTCAATATTAAGCCAACAATGTGTGCATATGGACATGTAGCAAGGTCAACAACTTAAAATATTGAAAGTGTAATGAAATTGAAATTGAGGTAGAAATGAAACTTTTACAACTCTATTAAAGGTTCAAATCTTCAATAAGGAAGTTTCCAAACAATTTAGATTACTAAAAATTGGATTTTGTAGTCACTAAGAACTAATGAGAACTATTATATAATTAGTATATTAAAACATTACATAATGAAAAAATACACTTCTTGGCATTTCTTATAACCCATATAGCTACTATATATATGTGGCATGCAAGTGCATTATAGACATTACAATAATTTGTGATATAAACCCATTAGTATGTTGACATAAGGATAATTGAATAGTATACCTAAACTAAGAAATATTCAAAGAACCTAATAAAAGTCCCAGACAATAATGTAACTAGGAAAAAGATGAACTGACCAAGTCCAAGATGTTGAATTTTGTAACTATGGTCAGTCTTCATAATGTATATTTGGCTACTTGATGTATTTATATTGATTATTGTAAAGCATTTTTTAAATGGTTGAGCCAAAATAAAAATATATTTTGAGTCAATGTCCCATTGCGACTTTTAACAGAAGAAAATTTGAATTTTGAAATTGTAATTTTTGGCTCCAGTTTTATCAAGTCGGCATTCCTCCAAGTCAAGTCGGCCCAAGGAAAAAAAAAACACCCATTCAACCAAGCAGATCACTATATAAAGGTAGCTAGACCTATTTCTTCCACCACCAAATTCACACTCTCTCAAGAAGAAAGTTTCTGGGCATCCTAGTAAAGATCAAGAAGTATAAGAAGAATGGAAAGAAGGACGAATTTAATTTATTTCTCTTGCTTAAGCTTTCATGTGTGGATAGACTCTCTCTCTCTGCAATTCCCATATTTCTGAGTAGTTTTTGTTGTAGGGGCTGAAATTTCTAGGCAATTACAGGGGGCCAAAATTCTGGGATTTTGGCAGTTGTAAGAGGGCTGAAATTTTGGGTCATATTAGGTAGAGCGAAGTGTTGGATCAGGTTGGGAGGCTTGAATTAGAGGATTTGACTAGGTGTGACCTAGTTAATGACTAGAAGGTCTAAGTGTGTCTCATGTTGAAAAAAATAATTTCTTTATTGAATAGGTTGCTAGGTTTTTCCCCTTTGTGGGTTTTTCCCAGGGTAGATTCTGTATTCTCTTTGTGCATTGTGATCTCTATTGTTCTACTGTTCTTGTATGGTTGAATTTTTGAAGTATAATTTTTGAATGATATAATGTAATAATTAAAATAAGATCAACACCAAAATTAATTATCAGTTTTTCAGAAAATATTATGCTATTTTATATTATACTTATAAAATCAAAATGGTATCAAAGCTCTGGTGAAGGAATGGACATTGAGATCACCTTTGAAGAAAGCCTACTTTGAGATTACCATTGTTGAATTCCTTGTTAATTCACATCCATGGATTCTTCTATGAAATATAAAAACAAAAACTTAGGATTGATCTTATTCTCGCAAAGAACAAAGTTTTGGATATTGTGACAAGGAAAGTTGTAGAACCAACAAATGTTGTAGGAAAGTTGAAGTCTAAGGAGGATGACATCACTGCCATGAATATTATTGTGGAATCCATTAGAGAACATATCACCCCCTATATTGCAAATCTTGATACTTCCAAGAATATGTATCAAATCTATTTACTGCATCAATAATGTTGTTCAAGACATGAGTCTGAAGAATGAACTTTGTGTGTAACGATGATAAATGATGACACCATAGCTTCATATTTCGTAAGGATTTTTCAAATCAAAGACCAAATCCAAGCAATTAGAGAAGGCTAGTTCAGGTCAAGAGCTTGTGACTACAACACTCAATTGTCTACCTAGATCATGTGATGCATTTGTAGTAGGTATAAGTAGTAAAAATGAAACTGCCTCATTTGAATAATTGTGGGCCTCTTGTTCTCAAGAAGAATCAAGGATTATATTGAGAGATAGAAAGGAATAATATTCTCAAGAACTTGCAAATCGCTTCAAGAATAGAGAAAAGGAAAAATTTGGCTCTCAACACAAGATGTCAGGAAGAAGATCACCTCCTTCCTACAAGAAGAAGGACATGTCAAAGATTCAATGCTATGGTTGTCAACAATTTGGACATTTTAAAAGGGATTGTCTTGAGATGGCTAATAAAAAAAAGAGAAAGGGTAAACAAAATGCTTCCACAACCGATGTTGAATATAAACATCCAAATATGCCTAAAGCTGACAAAGACTTCTTTTACTTTTCCACTCTAACAGGTCATATTGCATATGTTGAGGATATGTGGATGGGAGATAGTGGTGCTTTAAGGCACATGAAAATAGATCGTGGAAATATTACTAGCATGATGGAAAAGAGGTTGTCTCAAAGGGTAGATCTTGGAGACAACCACAACTATGTAGTCAAAGGAGTTGGAAAGTCATCAATTGGGCTAGAATATGGTAACAATGTACATCTCAACAATGTTCTATATATACCAGGTTTGAAAAAGAATCTAGTCTCCATTTCATGTTTTGATCCAGGTGGATATTGGTGGCCACCCGCCTATTCCACTTGGGGCCCCACCATTGTTTCTTTTATTTTTTCAATTTCCTTAATTATAGCACAATTTACTATTTTTAGCAGCTTTTCGGGTCCTGAACTTTCGGAGCCGTTTTGAGGCCCTAAACGACGTTTTTTTGGACATAAAACCTTCGGCAAATATGAGTCCTTTTTGAAATCAACATTCGTGGCCAGAAGTTGTAGTCCTCGGACAGATCTTTTTAATGATGTATCATGTGCGTCAAACGAAGATAATATGCCAAAGTTACGACCCTGGGAAATTGATGTACCAATTTACTCGATGGGGCCCATATTCTAGCATTTCATCTCCTAGGGTTAGGTTTTTGGATGTTTAGGGTTTTCCATTGTTTCTAAATAATATATAGGACTTCAAGCCTCATTGTAACATAGACTTCAAAGGCCTGTACCCACCACATCTCTTATTAGAGATAAACTACCAGCACTGTAGCTTGTTTATTTCCATTTTGTCTGTAAATCAATTTCAGTTCTTTAATATTAGTGAAATGAAGTGTTATTCCCATTACATTTTTATATTTATGGTTATATGTTTATTCTATTTCATTCCTGCATAAATCCAGATTAGTGGTATCAGAGTGGTCTGCTCTTTCTTGATCCTTCTTTAGATGTCCCCAACAAAGTTGGGGTATAAGGAGTTAGGGCTCAATCTAGTTGAACCTTTGCAATATCAGCCTCGCAAACCCCGACGACCGCCCATGGGGGACGAAAAGAAAGATGAGGGAGCAGGAGATCCTATCAAAATATTGCTCGAGTAGGCCCTCAAAAAATAAAGGAACGCGATGATGGATAACTTTTCCCAGATCCTTCAACGACTGCCCACTGGCGGCGCATTTGCATCCAATAGCCACTATGGAGGCACAAATCCTTTTAAGGTACAAGTAAACTTTTACATTCCCATATTTGAAGGCCAAATAGATACAGAAACCGTAGATAGATGGTTGAATCTATTAGAAGGATATTTCTCAGTTCATGACTTTTCCGACCGGGAGAAGATTATTTTTGCACTCCTCAAAGCTACCCCCCATGTCAATGACTGGTGAGAAACCTACTGTGAGAAAAAAGGACGAGGGGGAACACTCTCTATTCTTAGCCATATCCACTTGGAATTCTTTTTGAGACACCATCAAGGAACAATATTATGCCGTGGGGAAATATGAGGACAAGTACATACAATGGACTACGCTGTGGCAGCAAAGGGATCAAGATGTGCATGAGCTAACGAATCTGTTCCAAACCCTGCGCACAAAGTTGGGTATCAAATATTCATAGATACATTTGGTGTTGAAGTACCGCAGTTGTTTGCACATATACATTCAGGAGGAAATGGAGTTCTTCAACATCTCCTCGCTTGGTACGACATACTGGTATGCTGCCAAGATTAAGCAGAAATTCAAATAGAAGAAGAGATACTTTGAATCTGTGAATCGAAAGCAAGGGAAAGGTGCCCCCAAAGTGCAAAACAAATGACAAAGCCAAGGCATGGAGGCCCAAGATAATCTACCGAAGCCACAAGCAAAGAACAACCCCACGAAGCCAAAGAAGGATATGGGAAAGTGGTGTGAGTTCCATAAGAGCTCCACTCACAGCACAAGTGAGTGTCGGGCCAAGTAGTCATTGGTGGCCAACAGAGGGCTTCTGGATCATATGCAAGCTCCGACTCTGAATCAGAACCGGACAAGGGGAATGCCAAAGGGAATCATATTATTGATGCAGATCCCAACGCCATTTTTGCCACTACAAAGATCTAGAAGGAGGAACCGGAAGATCCAGAGAAGGAAGAGCATCTCTTCCACTCTTAGATGTGGGTAAAGGGTTTTTTTGGACACCTAATCCTCTATGGGTAGGTGTGGAAGGCGAAGAGTCACAAAGGAGTTCAAGTGACCTTGGAAGATGAATCCAAGAGTCACATTAATGTAATATAAATGTACATCTATGAGTAATAGAAATGAAACGAATGCCTATCTTTCTATTTGTGTGTTTTATCTTCTCATACATCATGTGTGTGTTTAACATGGTATCAAAGCTTTTCAGTTTAATGGCCTCTATGTAAATAAGAGTTATATTTGGAGCTTTGTTTTGGCTACTATTTGCACTCTGTTGCAGTTGCAGTTCCACACTCTGATTAACGCTCCTCTGCGCCATTGAAATTGAACATTGCATACCACTGCAATTTATGCATTCCACACCTGCAATTTCATACATATCTCCCACACCTGCCTCCGCTTGAGCCTCCTCCACATTTCGTAGGCCTCATCACCGCTCGAGCCTCCTCCACATTTTGCGGGCTTGTTTTATGTGTCTACGGGGTTTGAACCCGACACCTCACCTTTGCAATCAAGAGCGCACATCGTCTTAACAGTAACTTTTCTAGTCTCACCTTGCACAAACTATTGTTGGCGTGCAATTTAAACCTGTCCGCTTGCCTTCCATGCCATTGGCTCTTCCCTCTAAAAAATTCGCCGTCTGCCCTACCCTCCGTCCCACATTAGCACTCCTCCGCTCCCACTCCTCTTGGGGAGCTGCCTGTACTCCTAAGTCCCAACACCTCCTTTGCATGAGTTTAAGCCTGCGTCTCTCTTCGCCTGTCCCGTGCCACCTCTTCACCTATCTCTACACCCTCGGCTCCTCTCACCAGAGCTCCTCCCACAACACAGTCTCGTGCTACTCCCTTAGCGTTTTCATACATAGTTGCCCGCACTAATACGTTGCACATTGAGCGTGGACCAGAGAGTACTGGTTATTCGACATTGAGCATGGACCATAGAGCACTAGGATATACCCAGTTGTAAAATTTTCGCACTCCATGCACAGCAGTCCGCTCCACCGACTCGACTTCCCAACGCCCACACTACCTCCTACCTCCCCGCCGAGAGTTACATTACATTCAGTCACGGAGAGATACGATGGCCTCATCCACGCTCGCGCTATCCAGGACATAAACCGGCTCTGGCTTGCCTACTGTCAAATCTCCAGCTACGTGGTAGAAAAACACGACCGCCATGGTAGCATAAGCCATTTAATTTTATTCTTTGATCCTGTATTCAATCAATCAATCCTTTGTTCAATCGATTTTATTTATATCTGACTAGAAACGCAATCGATTTTATCTGACGATATATTTCCAGAAAAACAGAGGTCCCCCTGCCAACCCTCTTTTGGCTTCTGCAATTATTGAGTGTGCTCAATATATCAATGGATGGGTAACATAACTTCCGCACTTACCAGAAGCCGAAACATAGTGGGAGTTGGTTTAAGTGGATCTTGATATTGAGCTGAGCCTAACCATCTGACGGAATAAAACAGAATTATAGAAGATTAGCTTTGGAGAAGAGAATCTGCTCATCGATTTCTGGATTTGTATGGCTTAAAGCTAAGCTCGCTCATAAAGCAGTACATCTTGAAGCAGTAATATTGCATATTATCAGTTTCTATACATTGAATTGTGGTGGGATTCGAGAATTAGTTAATTCCTGTATTAAACCATTTATGTATGCCTTGAAAAAAAAAACCAAATATTGAATGTTGGGCTTGTAAAACGCTAGAAATTATTTCAACCGAGACATTATGTGCACTATATCGGTTTGGTCTGGAGAAATATTCAATAAGTTGTGATTTATCTATTCTTGCTAAGTCTTTATTTTTTCTCACAAAATCTCCAAACTTGATAATATATTAGAGTTGTTAAATACTCTAATACATTCCATTGTAGATGAGATGATAAGCATCAGTAAAGACACTCTTTCCGACATTAGAGCATGTCTACAAAATGAAAAAGAGAGGATAGATTTTTTGCAGCTTGAGACAGAACTACAACAAGAAGAATTACAGCAGCGGATTCATCATTCCGAAGTTGTTTTTGTTCAAAACACTAAGACAGAATCCCATCAACAAAAATAAATTGTAGATGCAGTACCCATTTTAAGCCCATATTTGAATGCAGAAGCAAAAATCCAGCCTGCATCTCCGAAGCCCATCATCAGACCTTGGGAAGAGATTATCCACAACAAGCACAAAACTGGTCTTGGATATGACAAGGAGTTGTCCTTTCATATTCCAGACTACTCCAAGCCTATCAAATTTCAGAGTGCCAGATTTCTTTATGACAGTTCACCTTTAGTTGTTCCAGATTCTTCTCCTCTTCCATAGCAACAACAACAGATTGTAAAATGCCAACACTGTGATCGCGTTGGCCATATGAAAGATTAGTATTTTTATCTTCACCCATGCAAGAACTATGGTCGGCATACCCATTCTTCACACAGATGCTTCAGAAACAAGCCTCCTGCAAGAACAAAGATTCATCTTGGATGGATCGCTTCTTGGCAATGGGCATCAACAGCCAAGAAGATGTTTAAGTCGCATGTCAAAACTTGTTCTTGAATATTGAACTATCTTGTAGTTGAGTTTTCGCCATCATCTCACCTTGTACCTGACAGGGGGGAAAATTGTGGTCATCTACAAGATTCGACGCCACATCAATTGAGCCTGAGCCGCAATCTCTAATTCCAGATTCAGAGTTGTAGCCAGAGACACAACAGTTCAAGCGAGGCTGAGCCACAATTCGTCATTCCAGATTCCGATTTGTAGCCAGAGACACGGATGCCCATGAGCATGCCTTTGGTTGGTGGACAGCCTTAAACCATCCATGTGAGGTTCATATTCTTCCTCTTCAAAGAATTCAGAGCACTTCCTCTAACAGAAGACTTCAGCTTCTTGCCAGCTTTGGAAGAGTTCGAGGAAATGCATCAAGCATTCCAGTTCATTGTCGACAGTGGGAGCCAAAAGAACTTCATTTCAGTAGAGATTGTGAAGCATTTGCGCTTGTCGACCACAGCACACCCACAGCCATACACCATTGGGTGGCATCACCAAGGACGAGATCTCCGCGTCAGCCAGCAATGCCGCCTTCCCTACAACCTCAAGCCCTTCACAGATGAGGTATTATGTGGCATTGTTCCTCTTGGTGTTTGTGATGTATTATTATGCCAACCATACTTGTGGAAGCAACATGTTGTGTATGAGTCACCACCTCACATTGTTATTGTTACTTTGGGAAATAAGTTGTACAATATACCAAAGGTACCACCACCTATGGCTATCTCTTTGGTTACTGTAAAACAATGCAGTAAGCTCATTTCCAAAACCGGGAAATTTGTTTTCCTGATGATCCGCCCCCAGGGAAAGAAGAAGATTGTGGCCATGACCTCCAGATAGGGATTCTCCACACGAAAACAACAAATGGAAAAGGTCGTGGAGGAGTACGGGGACATATTCACCTCACCCACAGGGGTGCCTCTGCACTATCAAGTCAAGCACCCCATCGTTTTGACCCCAATCACACCGCTGCCCAAGACTGAGGTGCTCTGTTTTGGAGAATGATGAAATCAAGAGGCAGATTCAGGAGCTGCTGCAGAAAGGTCAAATCTGGCCGAGTTCATCGCCCTCTGGGAGCCCGATCGTGTTGGTGCAAAAGAAGGATGGGACTTGGAGACTCTGTATTGACTATCAGGCACTGAACAAGATCACTGTCCGGAATATGCACCCGATTCCATGGATTGATAACCTTATGGGTCAACTCAAAGGGGCGAAATATTTCAGCAAGATAGACTTGAAGTCTGAGTATCACTAAGTACCAATCGAACCCTCTAATGTGTGGAAGACTACCTTCAAAGCCAAGGAGGGCCTTTTTGAAAGGGTGGTCATACCTTTCGGGTTGATGAATGCTCCCACAACCTTCATGAGGTTGATGGAAGACATATTGCGGCCATTCACCAACTCATTTGTAGTAGTGTACTTGGATTATATCCTGATCTTCAGCCAGAATTGGGAATAGCACCTCCACCACATCCGACAGGTCCTCCAAGCACTACGGCGACACAAGTTGTGTGCCAATTTGGAGAAGTGAACTTTTGGCATGACCCAGGTTCAGTATCTGGGATACATTATTGATGAATGGGGGGTACGTGTGGATCCAAAAAAAATCCAAGTAATTCAGGATTGGTCGGCCCCAACCACTCTAACAGAGCTTCGCAACTTTCTAGGTCTTGCTAATTTCTACCGGAGGTTCATATTAGGATTCTCTCATATCACTTGGCCCTTGAGTCAAGTCACCAAGGGAGGAGTGAAAGAAATATTATTTTGGTTGGAATCTCAACAGAAGGCATTCGTAGAATTGAAACATCGCCTCTACTATGCCCTAGTGCTCACATTATCAGACTTGCAACAACCATTTGAGATCGAGACAAATGCCTCTGACTATGCTATTGGGCCAGCTCTTACTCAATAGGGGCATCTAGTGGCATATCACAGTGAGACATTGTACGACACTGTCCGCAAGTGTCCCACTTATGACAAAGAAATGTATTCCATTTCGCAGGCATACCTCCAATGGAAGCATTACATTTTGGGGAAGGAAACGGTCATCCACACAGACCATTGACCCCTGCAGTTCATACAAACACAAGGGAATTTGCAGAACGATCGCCATCAGAATTGGTCCACAAATTTGCAACAATTTCATTTGAACATCAAGTAATGTTGCATACTACCTCAGCCGACCACTGGTCGTGGCACTAACCACCGTTATCAACTCTTGTGGGCACGAGACTGTTGATAGGCTGCTTCTCTACAAGAGCGATCCAGAATTCGGCGACACATACAAGACACTCTTGGAGGGTATGCAAGTTCCAAATTTTCACCTCTAAGATGCACTACTATGTCACCTGGGACACCTTTGTGTTCCTTCAAGTGAGCGTGCCAAGATGATTTGGAAAACACACTACAGTCGAGTCGCTGGGCATTTCGGGGTAGAGAAAATAGTGACAATACTGTAGAAGTATTTCTATTGGGCGAACCTTCGACAGGATGTTGGGAATTACATCAGTTCCTGCACTGCTTGCTCCATTTCCAAATCGACCATAAAGAAGCAAGGCCTCTATACTCCACTACCTACCCCTAGTTGACCTTGGGAATCCATCTCCATGGATTATATGTCAGACCTTCCTTATATTAAGCATGGAAACGACTGTGTTTTCTTGGTCGTTGAAAGATTCTCGAAGATGGCCATTATGTTGGCTTGCAAGAAGAATATCACATCAAAAGCCACTGTTAAACTCTTATTTGAACGAGTGTGGGCACACTTGGGGATCCCATAGTCTATCATATCAGATCGAGACAGTAGGTTCCTCAGCACATTTTGTTCCAGCCTCTATTCAATGTTAGACACCAAGCTCACCAAGTCCACAACTTTCCATCCCCAAAATGATGGCCAGACAGAGGTTGTCAACAGGATGATTGTACACATTCTGCATGTGTAAAATTCAAAGCATCCATGCACATGGGGTGAGAGGCTTCCCTATGTACACCACATTTATAACCGAACTTTCTACAACTCAACCGGCCACAACCCCTTTGTGGTTCCAACCACTATGTCCCATTGACGTAGCCATGCCATTTTTGGCTACTCAGGGTGATTTGGCTCATGTCCAGTCTAAAGTTTACAAAGTGAACAAATTCATTGAGCACATTCAGCACATATGCTAGTAGGTTCATGACATATTGAATAGAGCCAATGCTAAGTACAAGAAACGACATGATCAACATCGGGTGCCACACCACTTCCAGGTGGGAGACAAAGTGTGGCTACATTTGCAGAAGGAGCGCCTCACTGGACCCCACCTCAAGATTTTCTCGCTCTGATATGGGTCATACACCATAACCAAGGCTGTAGGGAATAATGCCTTAGAGATCAGTGTTCCACCACTCATTGGTCTGCACCCAGTATTCAATGTGGACAGCCTTCAGCCCTATTTCCCACCTCTACTCGACAATTCTGACATTGCAGAACAACTCACACCAACAAAGTTAAACCCAGACTGCATGGAATAGGCCACCATAGATTGTATCATGGACATGAAAATCAAGAACACTCGTCAACAGAAGATCCAACTGTATTGGGTTGTCAAAGTTGGCCAACTCCTGCACCAAGGCAAGTGGTTCATCAGGGACCAAGTTCAGTAGAAGATTCCTCATCTCATGGAGGAACTCAACGCAATGGGGACCATTGCTTCCTAAGGGGGGAGGAATGATCCAAGTGGATATTGGTGGCCACCCACTTATTCTACTTGGGGCCCCACCATTGTTTCTTTCAGTTTTCTAGTTTCCTTAATTATAACACAATTTACTATTTTTAGCAGTTTTTCGGGTCCTGAACTTCCGGAGCCGTTTTGAGGCCATAAACGATGTTTTTTTTGGCATAAAACTTCGGATAATATGAATCCATTCCAGACTTGACATTCGCGGATAGCAGTTGTATTCCTCAGATAGATATTTCTAGCGATGTATCATGTGCGTCAAACAAAGATAGTATGCCAAAGTTATGACCCCGGGAAATTGATATACCAATTTACCCCGACGGGGTCCATATTTTGGCGTTTCATCTTCTAGGGTTAGGTTTTTGGATGTTTAGGGTTTTCCATTTTTTCTCAATAATATATAGGCCTTCGAGCTTCATTGTAACACATATTTCAGAGGCATGTAGCCACCACATCTCTTCTTAGAGATAAGCTACCAGCGCTCTAGCTAGTTTATTTCCATTTTGTCTGTAAACAAATTTTAGTTCTTTGATATTAATGAAATGAAGTGTTATTCCTGCTGCATTTTATATTTATGGTTATATGTGTATTATGTTGCATTCTTGCATAAATATGGATATGTTTAGAAGATAAAGGAGATAGAGTAGCTTTTATGGATGGAAAAGTACTTGTATGGTCTAAGGGATCTAGTATAGATGATGCTAGGGTTATTTGGATTCATGAAGGAAGATTGTTTAGACTCGCAAGTCAACTAGATCAATCCCTAGTACATGATGAAATCAATCCAAATGAGCTCTTCATTATAGAGCATTACCTAAATTGAATAAAATAGTTTCAAGCGATCCTAAATTACAAATAGATCATCAGGGTGTTTGTAAAGGTTGTTCACTTGGAAAGAACATCAAGAAGCCATTTCTAAGTAGTGACAATAGATCTAAAGAAGTTTTAGATTTCACTCTAATGTATGTGGTTAGATTCCTTTGAGATTGCTTGGAGGTTCATTATACTATGTAACATTTATTCAAGACCAAGGAGGAAGTCTTCACTAAGTTTCAAGAATTCAAAGATGAAGTGGAAAACTTGATAGGTAAGAAGACCAATATTTTGAGATCTGACAATGGAGGAGAGTACTCAAAAGAACTTGTTTCTTTTTGTAAGAAAGTTCAAATTAAGAGGGAGTCGATTTTCCCCTATAATCCACAACGAAATGGTGTAGCAGAATGAAAGAACAAGTCCATTGAAGAATCTTTTAAGGCCATGATGCATGATTAGGATTTTCCGATGTTGTTATGGGAAGAAACATCATTGATAATCGTATACAATCAAAACAAAATTCCTCATTGAATTTTGGAAGGTATGACTCTTGAAGAAGTGGTCTCAAAATGAAAGCTAGAGGTTGGACATATGATAATATTTGGTTTTCATGTCTACATTAATGTTCCTAAGGATAAAAGGAACAAGATTGAACCTTTAGGAAATAAAGGAATATTTGTTAGTTACAGTGAATCATCAAAGGCCTATAAAGTCTACATTCTAGAGCAACGAAGGATTGAGGTCATTCGGATGTCACTTTCGATGAGAAAGTTGCATATCGAAAGTCTCCATGGATTCCTATGATGAAGTAAAGTAGGAGGGTTTGAAGGAAGAACATTCAAGTTCTACAGAATTTCCTGAATATTCCGAAGGGCCTTGGGAGCTAGGTGGAACCAGTTGTTGTTCCATAAATAAGAAATATATCAACATGGCTTAGATATACATTAGAATAAGTAGGACATGCAACTCCTGATGGCACATCCAAAGAAATTAAGAAACCTAAAAGGTTTTCTAGCTATGCAACTCTCATGAGTAATTTTATTGATGCCGAGTGAAGAAGCAACTAGCCAACAAGTATGGAAGGAAGCTATGAATGAAAAATTTTGATCTATCATGAAGAATGATGTCTAGAGATTGTGCCAAGGTCGGAAGGGAAGTCAATGGTGACTTCCAAGTGGATATTCAAGATCAAGCATGCTACAAATGGAAGTATTGAAAAACAAAAGGCTTGATTCTTGGCTAGAGGGTTCTCCCAGAAAGATCGAGAAGATTATTATGAGACCTTTTCTCTAGTTACCAAGTACACCTCCATTAGATCTATTATTTCTCTTTCTACTTCCTTGGGATGGAATTTAAATAAGATGGATGTGAAGATTGCTTTCCTCAATTATCTGATTGAGGAAGAGGTGCATATAGAGAAACCTCAATGTTTGGAGGTGCATGGGAAGGAATATCATATTTGTAGATTAAATAAGGTTGTGTATGGACTCAAGCAAGCTACAAGAGCTTGGTATGTTCGTATTGAAAACTATTTGATGAGATTTAGATTTACCAAGAGCGTTGTCGATCCAAACATTTATTTTAAGGTTGTGAAGAATGCACTCGTGGTTATATATCTATATGTTGATAATTTTTTTCTGACATGTACCGATCCTCTCATCATTTAATGTAAAATATAGTTAGCTTATGAATTTGATATGAAGGATATTGGTTTGATGCATTATTAATTGGGACTAGAAGTATGGAAAAAACCAGACGAAGTCTTCCTTGGTTAAGGAAAGTATGTTATTGAGATCCTTCAAAAATTTCGCATGATGGAATATAAATCCACGACTACTCCCATGGTGACTAACTTAAAGAAGCTAAGACACTTTGAATCCAGTTTGGTAGATCCATCTACGTATCAATGATTGATTGGCTTGTTGATGTATCTAGTTAACACTAGGCCAAAAATTTGTTTTTCTTTGAACACATTGAGCCAGTTCTAAGTTGAACCAAGACCAAAGCATTGTATTACAACAAAGCACATTTTGAGATATCTAAGTGGTATTGTGAACTATGGCTTGAAATATGTTGCAAACAAGGATGTACAACTTCAGGGATGTACCGATGCTAATTGGGAAGGAAGTGTTGATGATGGGAAGAGAACTTCATGAGTATGCTTCAACTTGGGTTCCACTATGATATCTTGGATGAGTAGGAAGAAGATATTTGTTGCACTCAACACTGTAGAACTAGAATATAATGCAGCAAATAAAGCATGTACAAAAGCGGTGTGGCTTCGAAAGTTGTTTGCAATATTGTTTGACCAAGAGTTCGAACTGACTGTGATATACTGTGATAATCAAAGTTTTGTGAAGCTTTCAGAAAATCCCATGTTCCATGACATATCGAAGCACATTGAGATCAAGTACCACTACATCCGTGGCATGGTGCAAATGAGAGCAATACGGATCAAGTACATCTCCACCAATGAAAAGACAATTGATGTTCTGACAAAGTCGTTTCCCAAGAATAATTTCATCTACTTTAGAGACAAGATGGGACTTGTGGAGATTACCCCTTTCATTGAGAGGGTGTGTTGATTTAATACCTACATGGATGAACATTCTCCTAATGGGGAGAATGGTACAAGAGGCCTAGAGTGCTCACTAGGTAGGGTTGAGTGAGTGCCTCTTAGACAAGAGACCGAATTAATCACCATGAAGGGTGGAGTTGTTGAAAAGTGTAACTAGGTTGGTCTTCATATTGACTATGTAATGATGTATCTTATGTAAAGAAGAAGACAAAGATAATAAAATGTATATTGGTTGTACTTGCTTCATGGGTTTCATGAGAAAGATTTTTTTATCAGGTTAATAGACCTCTTCTTGATATATATTTAGGGTTTTTCCTCTGTTTATAAATGTATTCAGTGTCATGTATATGAAGAACCTAGTCGTCATTAAATGCTCCAAGACCTTGTCCTAAAAGCTATGGAAGAATGGATTGAAATAGTTATTATATCAACGCTGGAAATATATGATGAAGTCAGCCTTCACACTCATAATTAATTCAGCCTGCTAGCTAGTGGATGGTCAGCCTAAAAACAAGAAGACTGTCACTATATATACACACTCTCTGCAGTTAATCAACTACCAAGTTTTTCTACGTATCTCTGTAATAATAAATGCGGACGATATATGTGATACAATGTGGATCTCTGTAATAAGAAATGCGAACGATACATGTGATACAATGCGGATCATACCTATAAGGAAATGCGAACAATACATATTGCACAGTGCGGATTATACATATAACGAAGTGCGGATAATACAGAGCAGAATTTAGGGATCTTTCTGAATCAAAGGGTGAGGAATTAAGACAGAATTTAAGTGTGGGTTCAGCCCCAAAAGGAAGTACGAATATTGCAGAGACATATGTGTGGACAAAAGACAAGCACAATGCGATGAGGATAACAGTGCGGATTGCAGATCTCAGTGAAAACCAAAATTGCATATTTCTGTGAGTAAGTACAGGGTCAAGGTACAAGTATATATGTTGTCTACATAAGAAGAAAAGGGTGCAGACTTGATATCAATTTTTTATCAGAATAAGACCATACATGAACAATCCTAGAGGAAATGACAGCGTGACAAAATTGAAGTAGAAGTAAAGATAGGGGCAACATTTAAAGTGCGGAATTGTCTAAAGAAGATACTGAAGTAAATACACTACCATAGTGCATGAAAAGAGAGCAATTTGAAAAGTGTGAAAGGGTGAGGAAGGTAAATCTGTGATTTACCTTCCTAACTTCAGTTATAAGCAGTGAATATTGGAGATTGCATTCTCTAGTGCAGAACAGAGAAAATTGTTGAAGAAGAAAAGAATCAAGAAGCAGTGTCAAGGTCTTGGAAGCATATCTAGGTAAAGGGTCTAAGTATTGGTCATGGTACTTGTCATTCGAAGATCTATAAGAAGAATTATTTGCGATTTCTCCTCTCCAAGAGGGAGAGGTTTTGCCTTGGCTCTAGGAGCCTAAATTTGTGTCGTGTTTATTTTGATAATTGACTTGATGAAAGACTAAACAAGATAATGAAGAGAAGACATAAGTAACTCAAGTAAGCTCATAAGTAATTATCAAGAAGATAATTTGTATTAATCTCCACCCCTCCAATTTCTCAACATGGTATGAGAGCTAAGGTGCTAGAAAAGGCATAGAGACACTCAAGGATCAGATTTCATGGATGGCATCAAAGCAAGGATTTGATTAGAAGAAAGGTCAGTATTCCGTAGTGAAAGAAATAAGACAATATTATAGAACCATCTTAAATGTGCCAGCAGATCATTGCTATCTCAAAGTATTGCCAACAAAAGCTTCAAGGCAAGTTACCTATCATCCTTGATCTTTCAAGGAAGCAGCAAAATAGCCTCATCAATCACCATTCAAAGGAGGCTTCAACCATCTTCAAAGTAATCAAGCTGATAGAAGAAGAAAAGAATATACTCAAGTAAGTATATCTATGAATTTATATGAATCTATTAAAATGTCTCCTTTGAAAAGAAAGAAACAAACTGTTTGGGGTTTCAAACTTTCCATAGAAGACAAGGACAATGAAGTCATGCCAAATTCATGAAGGGAGATATAAGAGCCCAAAGGATTCTTATAAAATCCATAAAGACTCTATCATCTCCGATGTACCAAGTCTAAAATCATCAAAAGGAGTATATAAGAAATTAGTGGAGCTATTCTCTGTAAGTACTGCATGAGAAGCAATCTCTCTGATCAGGAACTAGGAGAAGACTATAGTGGTGCTAAAAGCTCTATGAGAAGAATGGGGAAATTTCACTTCACAATTATACGAGAAGATAGAAGTCACACCATTCCACGATTTAGGGTCTCTATATAAATAGAGGAAACAAGATTGAAAGCCAAAGCTGTTACAGGATCAAGTGAAGGAATCAAGCCTTTGCAGCCATGTCTAGGAAGAAAGGAAGATTCGGTAAGTTTTGGTCCTCAGAGTAAAAGAAGAAATGTGGACGAAGCACAATGCCTTGGATATGATGAACTTGTAGGGAAGAATCCCATGTATCTGAAATGAGGAAAGAGCCTGATAAGAAAGAAGGAGCAAGGGATCTCCACTACGATTGAGATCATCTTCTCCTTTAAGTGATTTATGTTGGTTATATGATAGGAAGCAGTGTAGCATCCTGATGAAAGCATGGTAGGAGCCCCTGTTGAATCAACTCTAGGAAAACATCTCTGATAACATTACTAACGGAAAGCAGTCATCAAGAGCAAGGGTCATCATGGAAACAAATTTCTGGGATGTGATGACATATTGATGGAGCAGGCCAAGAGAATGAAGCTCTTCATTCTTGAGAAATTGCTATAGGATGACTCAAGGGAAAAGGGTATGAGGTATGTATATATTTATATGCTAACATTGGATGTTGTAAAGTCATGTCATATGGTTGCAGGTAATGGACTTATGTATTTAGAAGTATGATCTATGGAAGAGTATCTCTCAGTGCACAGATAGATGAAATCAACATAATATGTCCTCATGGAATACGAGGTGTTTGTATATGAATGAGAAACTAGAAAGGTTGTAAGTTCCTGGGAATGGAGAATGTGCAGAAAGGAAGAGATGATGAAATGAAACCATGTCAAGAGGCAGTTATCATTCAGAAGCCAAGAAGATGTGACTAGGGATCTCCTGGGAGGATATGTAGACTCTGACAAAATTCTGGTAAATAAGACGACCTTTGACAAAACATATTATTAGGAGATGTGTCAATTTGTATGAAGGATGTTGATGCCTATAGGAAGATGTCATGGTGAAAGATCATTACTAAGGTAACTTTTGTTCTAAAAGTTCATATGTATATGTTTGTCTGGATGAATTTGTGCAGGGCTGCTAATCATAAGAAATGATGTATGATCCTTGGGGTTGATTTGAAGGAAAGCAGCATGGCATAACGGTGGACCAGATGAGGAGCACTGATGAATCACTTTATGATAGTGGACATGACTCGTGACTGAAAGTGATGGATGATTTGTGCCCTATGAAGCCAAAAGTTGAAGATTCCTCAATATCAAAATCCATGAAATCGAGGGGAGGAACTCTTCATTAGTAGTTGGATTGCTGCTGCAGGACCCTGGTTGATGAGGAGCCTGGTGGTAAGTTTCTTGCTTGGAAGAAACTTGAAATATGTCCTTCCTGTGTTAAGAGGGAGTGATGTATGTGATTCTCTATTACATGTGTCATGCACTAGACTAGGACTAACAATCGTAAGTCTTAGTGAAGGCAATGTGAAGAGAATGGATAGACACATCATTATGGTATTCACCCGGAAGACAGAATGGAGGATTGGGTAATCATCTGGCATTCAATACTCTTTCAGAATGAGATAGGGCATTCAAGATAAGAGTAGTCGTGGACCGATATTCTTTGAGGGCTGGCTACCCAAGAGAAGAATAGTCCAAGAAGGTCATACTCTGGGAACACCTAGGTGGGGTATGTACCTTAGAGAGAAAATGGATATGGTGTCTATTAGTCATGTGTCTCGCCAGCATTGTAACCCATTATCTCATTGAGAGATGGGGCTGTTAGTCAAGGCCTTGCACTAGAACAATGCTAGTTGATATGATGCTATACATATGTGATTACCAATCCGATACTTCTTATGCGATTCTTCAGTTTGAAAGTAACCATATACCTATATGAATACCTCCCTAGTTAAGAGAGAGTGTTGAAAAGTGTAACCAGGTTGGTCTTCATATTAACTATGTAATGATGTATCTGATGTAAAGAAGAAGACAAAGATAATAAAATGCATATTGGTTGTACTTGCTTCATGGGTTTCATGAGAAAGATGTTTATCTTAGGTTAATAGACTTCTTCTTGATGTCTATTTAGGGTTTTTCCTCTGTTTATAAATGTATTCAGTGTCATGTATATGAAGAACCTTGTCGTCATTAAATGCTCCAAGACCTTGTCCTAAAAGCTGTGGAAGAATGGATTGAAATAGTTATTATATCAACGCTGGAAATATATGATGAAGTCGACCTTCACACTCACAGTTAAGTCGGCCTGCTATCTAGTGGATGGTCGGCCTAAAAACAAGAAGACTGTCACTATATATACACACTCTCTCATGCGGTCAATCAACTACCAAGTTTTTCCGCGTATCTCTGTAATAAGAAATATGGTCAATATATGTGATAAAGTGCGTATCTCTGTAATAAGAAATGCGGTCTATATATGTGTTACAATGCGTATCTCTGTAATAAGAAATGCGAACGATACATGTGATATAGTGTGGATCATAACTATAAGGAAGTGCGAACAATACATATGACACAATGCGGATTATACATATAACGAAGTGTGGATAATATAGAGACAAAATTTGCGGATATTTCTGATTCAAAGGGTGAGGAATTAAGACAGAAGTTAAGTACAAATTCAGCCCCAAAAGGAAGTACGAATATTGCAGAGACATATGTGTGGACAAAAGACAAGCAAATTGCGATGAGGATAACAATGCGAATTACAGATCTCAATGAAAAACAGAATTGTGGATTTCTGTGAGTAAGTACAGGGTCAAGGTACAAGAATATATGTTGTCTACATAAGAAGAAAAGGGTTCACACTTGATATCAATTGTTGATCAGAATAAGACCATACACGAACAATCCTAGAGGAAATGACATCGTGACAAAATTGAAGTAGAAGTAAAGATAAGGGCAGCGTTTAAAGTGCGGATTTCTCTAAAGAATATACTGAAGTAAATACATTCCCACAGTGCATGAAAAGAGAGCAATTTGAAAAGTGTGAAAGGGTGAGGAAGGTAAATCACAGATTTACCTTCCTAAGTTCAGTTAGAAGCAGTAAATATTGGAGACTGAGTTCTCTAGTGCAGAACATAGCAAATTGTTGAAGAAGAGAAGAATCAAGAAGCTGTGTCAAGGTCTTGGAAGCATATCTAGTTCAAGGGTCTAAGTCTTGGTCATGGTACTTGTCATTCGAAGATCTACAAGATGAATTCTTTGTGGGTTTTCCTCTCTAAGAGGGAGAGGTTTTGCCCTAGCTCTAGGAGCTTAAGTTTGTGTCGTGTTTATTTTGATAATTGACTTGATGCAAGACTAAACAAGATAACGAAGATAAGACATAAGTAACTCAAGTAAGCTCACAAGTAATTATCAAGAAGATAATTTGTATTAATCTCCAACCCTCCAAATTCTCAACAAGAGTAACCCGATCACACAATAGGAAAGGGTGTAGTGAGGTCCTTCAACATATGGAACCGATCACACACCAAGAAGGGTGTAGAGAGGTCATTTCAAAATCTAGATCTCATCACCAACCAAGGAAGCGTTGAGTGAGGTATTGGCATAGAGTGCTCAACAAGAAGGGTGAGTGATTACTTTCTAATTGAGATCTCAACATTTTTGACTAGTGAGAGGGCTTGGGATTTGAGGACCGATCACTTTGGAGGAGTGAGTCCTGATATGTTGATGATATGCCATGGGTTTGGTACCACCCTGGATATGGCCACTATCGGAAGCTGATAGTAGATGATGCCATTGACAATGAGGTTGATGATGATTTGATATAACATTTTCTTAGAGAAAATTTTCAACTTGAAAACATCTATGACAATAATTATGAATACCTCCGTAGTTAAGAGAGTGTTGAATTTTATAAATAAGGTTGATCTTCATAATGTATATTTGGCCACTTGATGTATTTATATTGATTGTTGTAAAACATATTTTAAATGCTCAAGTCAGAAGAAAAATACATTTTGAGTAAAATTCCCATTGCAACTTTTAAAAGAATAAAATTTGAATTTTGAAATTGTAATTTTTGGCTCCAAATTTTTTAATTCGGCCTCCCTCCAAGTCAAGTCAGCGTAGGGAAAATGACACACTCATTCGACCCAATAGATTACTATATAAAGGCAACTCGACCTCATTTTTCCACCACCAAATTCACACTCTCTCAAGAAGACAATTTCTAGGCATCCTAACAAAGATCAAGAAGGACAAGAAAGATGAATTGGATCTCTTTCTCTCTCTCAAGATCGCACGTGTGGATATAATCTCTCTCTTTTCTATTCACATATTTCTGGGAAGTTTCTTTTGTAGAGGTCGAAATTTCTAGGCCTAGCAGTTGCAAGAGGGCTGAAATTCTAGGTTAGATCAGGCAAAGCGAAGTGTTGGTTCAGGTTGGGAGGTTAATTACTAGAAGTTCTAGGTGTGTCTCTTGTTGAATAGAAGAATTTTTCTATTGAAAAGGTTACTGGGTTTTCCTAGGGTAAATCTCGTCTTCGGTTTGTGCATTGTGATCTCTACTATTCTATTGTTCTTGTACGGTTGAATTTATGAAGTATAATAGCTGAATGATATATTGGAATAATTAAAAGAAGATGAACATCAAAAGTAATTATCAAATTTTCAAAAATATTGTGCTAGTCTATGTTACACTTAGAAAATCAACACAAGACAATAATATAACTAGAAAAAAGATGATCTAACTAGGTACATAGATAAAGCCATGCTCTAATGATGCTTGCTCAATGGTGTCAATGTTAAGATACTTGCTTTAAGGCTTAGCTAGTATGATAGAAATGATAAATTGTTAAATTTTAGTAGTTTTTTTAAGAAATAATCATGAATAATATATATATTTTTAAATTATAAATATTGATTAGTATTTTTAACTTTTCAAAGCATTAAACAATATTAGCATTAGTTAAACATAAACAATCATTAACACCATTCAACAATGCACACAACCAATATAGTAGACGTAGATTTTTAGGTCGAAATCCTTCCAAGAGAAAATCCACCAAACACTTATTAATATTTATTTTCAATAAATACATCAATAGGAAGCTCCAACTTCCATCGTTTTCAACTATAATTGAGGGAGGCTCCAACTCCCTGGTCTACAGGGTAAAATCTTATGAATGCTCCAACCCTCTATTTACCAGCTGCTACTGGATGGATGCTCCAACGCCTGAGCTTACAAATTCTAACCTGAAAGGAGCATAGACTCCCTAATTCCTCTGCTGCTATTGAAAAGATGCTACAACGTCCTACATAGGCTCCAACTTGCCCTAGCACCACCTTTCCACCCTGAAGTGTTTTTAGGCTCCAACCTTAAGGAAACTCCACTACTTCACTCTCCTGCCTTGCACCACCCTACCACCCTGATCAACCGATAGACCACGTTTCACAATTTTCAGATTGGATCCACCCATGTTCAATATCAATAGGAAATTGTAAAAGAAGAATCTTTATGTCAATCAAATCAATCTACACATTAAATCCTAGTTGTCAATATCAACTGTCATAAATGATTCTGCCTCTGCCCAATCTACACATCAAGCCCTAGTTGTCAATATCCATTGTCATACACAATTTCACCTCTGCTTAATTTGCACATGAAACCCTAACATCAATCAATCTGCTTCTTCATCAAACAATTCATTACTTGACAAATAATCAATCTAATTTCTGCACAATTGTGAAACCCTAGTACTCACAATGGATATGAATGGCAGAACCTTAGCTCAACATAAACGTGATCATATAAACATCAATCATCACTTAAACATGACCAAGCTAGCAGTCTCATTCAACGATACAAATACTTGCATCAACAATGATACAAGGCTTAAAACACTGTCAATATACAAGGTGTTGTAGCAATATTGACTTTATCCTTTCAGAAATTAGCATTCCATTTCTCATACAACCTAAAATTATTACATTGTCCTGTATGTGCAACCACCCTATGAAAGCATCCATCTGCTTAACTTTTTCAAGATCTTCAAAATCTTGATTTAGACAAACAATGACATCAGAAACTCTAAGATAAGCTCATTGGACTGTACATGAACTTAAATGTTCTACACTTTGCTCCCTTTTGGACTTACTTTAATAAACCACGGATTTCAGTACCAGTCACATGTTAGTTTCTAAATTAAAAGGCTATTTATACAATGCTCGTAATATCTTTTATCTTGAATAAAATTATTATTGATGTATTGAGCTGGGTACAAGTCCCATGCTAAACATGAATCTGCCACCTCATATCGACCTCTGTATTTAGGTTCAGATCGTTCCCATTTTTTTATGCGGAATGTTCGAGGCACAAAGTCGACTCTTGGAAAAATCTCTCTACATTTTCTCTGCCAAATTAGCTTCCAAAGGGATCAAAGTGATAATCTTAGTATTACAATGAGAGGAGAAGGACCAGTGATTTCTTCATTGCATGGTTATTGTAGGTCGACCATATCGAATGCTACTTTGCACAACTTTCTTTGTTAGTGTTCTGTTCCAGAAGCCGGATGTAAATGCCAAAAAGATACGTCTCTGTCTTGTGCCCAGAAAACCTAGATCAGGAGCAGGGATCTAAAGATTAGCCTCAAACTCGGGTTCTGAAATGTCACCATACTAAACCCAAATTTATTATAAGAACATGATTTCTGATAGAGCTCAAAACTTCCTGTAGAAGCCTACAGGTATCGTGAACCAATGCTCAGTACTGTGAATCATGAATTGTAGTTGTTAATGCCTATGCAGGACTGGATATTCATGCAATAGCTTCTCAAGAGATCCACAAAAACAAAAGTCGTATTCATGCATCATATCAGTCACAGGCTTATCTCAAAGTGAGGGCCGTATGACCTCAGAAAGGGTTTCGACTTCTGCAAAAAGAGCCTTCAGATCAATATGTTCGGCCTTCAAAATTGTTCCACCGCAGAGATGTGTCAGTTTAGGGCTTCGTCTTAGGTTAGATGGGCCGAAATACAACATTCCTTTTGAACCCACGTAGTAGCACATATCTGTCACGGTAAACCCTCAATCAGGTGAATTTGTCTGTCTCAGAATTAGGGCTGAAAAGTTATATGTTGATTTAGTAAACACAAAATATTGAATTAATATATAATTGTAGATTACTTAGTGATATAATCTACATGTTGATTTATTAACACAAGATAATAAATTAATATATAATTACAAATTACGTTTCCAAAAATAAATCTATTCTAAAATATTTTTAAAAATATGACAAAAATCTATTTCTTTATATACACAAATTTCATTTCATTATGAGGCGATTTGTAATGTTAATCTCATAAAATATAAAACTAACATAAAACTATATATAAAAATAGGTTAAAATTAAAATATTATTATAAACATTTTATAGAAATTAAAAATAACATACTTGATTTTTTAAATTTTAACAGTTTTCAATTATTACACTTTCATCAAATTAAAATAATTCCATTTTTTCATGCTCTGAATTTCCATGCTCTGGATTTCTTAATCCATTCTCAACAATACAATATTGTAAGCATCATAATATTTCGTGAATTTTTTACTTGTTAATCATGAATATCAATTTATTTTACTACTCGACTATGAGAATCCTCTTTAATTATAATGATTATCCATTTCTCATACTTTTTCTGATTTATGCCCGTTTAAGTCTAAACTGTCTTTCCTATTATAATGCAGATCTTGTAAGAAATTTATTGAAAATAATATCTATGCAGACTTGCAACATTGCTTCATTGGAAAGCTTTTACAAACATTAATTATTTTTCTCAGGGTGCCGTGCCATTTGTATTTTGAATTGAATGATCTCATGTGTATATTTTTAAGTTTGGCTAAGCTTCGAGAGTTAGTTTAATTGGTCGAGTTCTTGTCTATAAAGCATCATTCTTATTGAGAGATCACGGGTTCAATTTTCTTGAAACCCTCGGGGTTAAGCTCCGTGGTTGAGCCAGTGATAAATTGATCCCTTTGGGTGGATTTGTTTAAGCAACGCTAAGGAGTCTCGGATTAATCTCCTTGTTCTCTTTGAGTAAGCAAAATGTGACTATATACAACTGATTTGGCATTACACTAAAACACAACTTGTCATCTTGTAGCAAGAGGATACATTTGCCAATGTTGATTCCTTTGGGTGCATTTGTTTGGTACAAATATAAATATTTTGTGGATGCAGAGGTCAATCAATCTCTCGGGTATATGAACCACATGGAAAAAATATCGTTAAGCCCTGGTTTATTAAGCAACACTAAGTAGTCTTGGATTAATCTCCTTGATTAAGCAAAATGTGACGATATACAACTGATTTGGCATTACACTAAAACACAACCTGTCATCCTGTAGTAAGAGGATACATCTGCAAATAGGCTACAAGAAGATAAGTTTCAACATGTCTATGCAAACTGTAAAGTCTCAGTTCTCGAAAATATATTAATTTTGTCTCCGTGCCAATGCTTCCATAGTAATGACCATTTCCTTTTCGTTGGCATGACCAAGGAGCTTTTACTATTCACCTTTCCTCTTCAATTGCTCGTTTTACTGTTCACCTCCTCTCTTCAATTGTTTGGTGACTTGCTGTGCCACACGTCACCAAGACACTTCTGTTTATAAGAAACCCGGGTTTTGATGATAAAAGAATGGCAAGTGATTGGAGTGGAGAGCCTGCACTTCAGAGAATGTGATGTGTTCTTCAATATGCATGGAGTTACATTTTAAGCCTAGAGCTTCTCAGCATTAAACGAGCTGGAAACGAAACCATAAACCATGATTTTGATGAAGAGAAGCTAGTTTAATGGATTCATGGAAAATTTCCTTGCTTTATCTTATTGTATCATAGTTTCCTCGCAACTAATAAAGGAAAACAAAACATTTTGATCAATTTACGCGAGAGAATAATTAAATCATTCAATAAAATTTGCACTGAGCATTTGAAATGAATATACTGCCAGTGATTCCACCAACAGAATTCAGTACAATAATATATTCATAATGACATAGAATGGCAGCTGAAAATTCACCATCTCCATGTCAAACCAAAAATAATTTTACAAGGCTTTTGCCATTCGCTATGTTCAACTGCATGTTGCTTCAACTGCTAAACTCTTATCTGTGCCAACACATGCATCTCCTCCAAATTCCTTTGATGAGATGGTAATCGAACACCCACGCTGTCCTAAACAAGCCTGCAATTTTCATCAAGTAATCAGAAGAGATACATAGGCATTAAATAAATTTTCAATGTTTGCTAAATATTGCATGCATACACAAATGCAAACATACATATAGAGAGAGATCTACACCTAAATGTTCATATGTGCATGCAAATTTAAGCCATACCTTTTCCACAGCCACTTTTGATTCTACTGAATGGCATGTCCCTTTCATGAAATTTCCACATACTCCACTTGGATTCCCAAAGCTTGCAAACTTGATGGAGGAAATTCTTCTGCCCACAGAACAATTAAGCCGAAGACTTGGCTCTACATTTTCATGTAGCACCTCAGAGTTGACTTTTGCCTTTTGCCAAGACTGAATAGATGGGGGATGAGTTTCGAAGGCTTGTGCACAGACACTATCAATGGATCTAGTAAGTAGAGATACTTTTGACGGGTCACCTCCTGTCTCTTCAAATAACACAAACAAATTCCCAGTAGGCCGCAACCACGATCGAGGAACATGATACCTGACAAAATATGCATCGTAGATATATGTAGCCCATTTCAAAATTCTAGAGTTATTGGACTGGAATTCATGAATCTTTATATTGGAAGCAGAGATGAAGATGCAAGTACGGAGATAATCTGCAACAAACTATGAACAGGCAATCTAATGTTCTGAGCCCTATACAATAATCAATGTTGCGAAGTACATTGACATTGATAATTATATTTGGTTAGGAATATTACAGGATAAATACTAGCATTTATACCAACAAACTTACAAAGCAATAAGAAATATATTTGGATGTTCTTACAGCGTTTGGGAAGGTTGTCCACATTTTGTTGCACATTTGTGTAAACTGTAATTTCCTCGATAATCACACGTTGAACAGTCTCCTACAGGCGCCAAAAAGGAAATCCAATAACGTCCAATATGTTCTCCATTTATCCATGCTTGACCTTTACCCATACTGCTCAGGTCTAAGATAAGAGGTTCATCCCCATCAGGCACATCAATCACTGCCTGCCATACACAAAAAATGATCAGAGGTCATTCATTTAGGAGAAACCGGAAATACCCTATGGGAAAGGTTAACATGTATGAAGCTTTTTTGAATGCACACTGTTCCAACCTTAGAAAATCCATGTGTTCCAGTCAGAGAACTACCTGAAACTTTTTTATTCTAAGTGCCTGTTAGATTGTTGTAGTTTTGTACAAATGATTAAATGTAGAAGACAATTCCAAACATTATGTAAAAGCTCCCTAAATAGGAAGACATAACAGTTTGATAGATATGAGTTAGCAATAACAAAGAGCTATGTAATATGCATTACAAGAATAGTTAAATGCAAAGATCAAAGGGACTCGTGTTCTAACCTTCCTGTAGAAAATTTAGATTATGCCAGTTATCCAGTAACCAGTTAATAATGGTCATCTAGACTATGGACTTAAAAACACATTAATAAGTTAATAAGTGAACAAACTCGATCTCTTTTCTTGTTGAAATTCTTCCCCAAATCCGGTACAAATTTTGTCAGAAATTATAGTTCCCTCTTACTGATGATGGCTTCGGAATTTTGTCCTTGAGGGTTATAGTGCAATTTAAAAAGATCCAGATTGTCTATATATTCAAAAATATGTATCAGGGTGGAAATTTGTCTGGCCAAAAACAAATTGACTCAAGAAAAAAGGTTGACTTTGTCCACTTATAAACTTGCTCCTCTTAATAAAATCAATTATTGACTCAGTCTGAATTATTCTTTAATGTTTAACATTTTGACTCAGTCAAAATAAAATAAAATTAAAAAATATAAATATAATAAAATAAAAAACATAAAATTTCATAATTATATTTATAATTAATTATAATTGATAATTAAACCAGACTAGATCCATCTTAGCTTTGGATCTACCAAGCACTGAGAGAGATCTGTGAAAATTCCTAGATTTGACAATCTTAGGAATCTTACTGCAACAATCTGAGTTTACTTCTCCTATTATGTAAATTACAGAATTAATTCAGATCTGAATTATTGAACTAACTACTGAATCACCCTACACATAATAAATATGATTCCGAAACAAGGAAACTGAGCAAGAAATCAATCACACACAGGACACCTTTATTTTGGACGAAAGTCCCTGGAAAAACCCAATGCGGGAAAACCGATGCAGCAAATATGATGGTTTGTATTATTAAGCAGTAGCATTTTCTGAATACATCTCTGAATACCTCAAGGGTTATTCAATTACAGAGAGAGAAATACTGGCAGAAAGAATTGTGAGTTTTACCTCACTCAATCACTGGAAAATCTTGCTGATCCAGTCACTGGAATAGCTGCCTCTAGAGGTCTTTGTGTAGACCCAATGTCACTTCCTCTAGGCACTGCGTCACCCCAACAAAGGATTGCTCTGACACCCGGAATCATAGATCTCAGCCTCCCGGTCTCACACCCCGGCTTCTGGCTTCTGGATCAGTTCCGACAGTAAAATCTCGGAAACCCTCTAAACCACTGCACAGACTCTACGTGGCTTTGTGCTGGCTTTGTTGGGCGTCTCTATGCCTCTCTCTGATGATGATTCTCCGACTGAGAAAATCTCTCTCCGAAAGCTACTCTGCCCCTCACTGCACTGACTCACTTAGATCTGATCTTCGTCCAAGCACTGGTCTGTCAGAAGAATTTGATCTCTAGATTCATTCGGTGTATCTTTCCAAATGACCCTCAAGTCTTCCTTTATAGTCTTCTTGTTGAGAAATCAACGATCGAGATTTGATCTCTAATCAACGGCTAAGATTATATTAGACTTGATCTTCGCTTTTTCTAGATCATTCACACTCTGTTTTATTAATGTCCTTTAATTATCTAATTTCCCTAAGTTTAGACTTAGGGTCCCCATTAGAATAATTAATTATTTTAATAAAACATTAACTGAGTGGAATTTTCACAAACGGTTTCTGGGTTCTTTGGAATACCAGGGTCAGCCTCTACACAAAATTTGGGGCTTAATTTTGTGGCTTAGAGCACTCTCCGATGCGACAAAAATCAACACTCTCTCTTAGCGAGGAAGGTGCTCTAACAATATGCCTGCTGCATACTGCTCTGATCCTGAAGCATCCTCTGCGCTGTTGAAGTCCATCAACCACTGCACTGCTGCTGCAAATGTATTGCTGCCCATGACACTGCCACTGCCATTGTTGCATACGTACTACAACTCCCTTTGAAGTGTTGCATCTACTATGCTGATAGCATTGCCATTGCTAACACTGCATTTGCACTGCATGTGAAAATTACTAAATATTACAAATAAAAATCCTACTGCAGTTAACTTATTTGCATTACCTACTTGTATTTTCCATTTAACAAGTTATTTACATAATTATTCAACAAATATTAATGCAAATAATCTGCAGCCTACACCAATATACAAATCAAGTACTGAAAAAATAAATGAGACAATCACACAAAGGACACACTTATTTTTGGACTAACGTCCCCAGGAATATCCAATGCGGGAAAACCAGTGCAGCAGATCTGAGGGTTTTTATTATTAAGCAGCATTTTTCTGAGTACAACTAGGGTGCCAAAATCCGGATCACTCGATAGAGAAAATCCTCGGTAGACAAATAAAATAGTGAGTTTTAACTCACACTGCAAGTCTCGGGTAATCTGGATCAGAACTAGCGAAACCCCAGTTCCCTTTGCGTTGCCTTTGTGCAGTGGATGTGTAGGCCTGCATGGGGATGGTTGATGACTGCGTCAACTCTTCTTTGTGCTGATCTTCCTCTCAGAATATCGAGTTTCAACTCTCTTAGCTCAGAAATCCCGATCTCCAGCAAAATTCAGATTGTCCCTTGGAAGTTCTGCGTAGTCCCTGCGTGAGCCTTGTGTGGGCCTGTGTCACCCCTTCAGGGGACTCTGTCACCTCTCCTGGTGGCTACGCTGCTTCCTCTGCTAGCTCTGTTGCCTCTCTGCTATGTACTCTTGGTCCTTCGACCAATAACTGCTTCTGCCCTTCACTGCTGCTGAATCACTCAGATCTTATCTTCGTTCAAGCACTGCTCTATCAGAAGAATTCGATCTCCAGATTCACTCATTGTGTGTGTTATCCAACTGACCCTCAAGCCTTCCTTTATACTTTTCCTGTTGAGGAATCAATGACCGTGATCTAATCTTTAATCAACGGCTAAGATTAAAACAGACTTGATCTTCATCACTTAGAAGCTTCTCACCCACATTTAAATTAATTCACTTTAATATTTTTAATTTCCTAAGTTTTAACTTAAGCTCTATTAAAAATAATTAATTATTTGAATAACTTTCACTCCAGGTGGAATTTCTCTAGATTTTAGGGTCTTAGATATCTCATGTGTTCTAGCCCCTCCACAAAATTTTGGAGCTAGAGCACATCCAATACTACCCAAAAATCAACACTCCCTCTTAGCGAGGAATGTGCTCTAGCTTCAATCTACAACTCCATATCGCACCATTTCTTAGGTGTATGAGCACTCGTGGCGCATCCATCATCATTCTCCTCATCAGCGTGAGCTGGAGCAGCCTTCGAGTCAGATTCTTCTTTGCCCTTTTTCTTCAGAGGACACTGTTGATTTTTGGGTAGCATCGGATGTGCTCTAGCTCCGAAACATTATGGAGGGGCTAGAACACATGAGATCTCCAAGACCCTAAATCGTTTGGAGAAATTCCACCCAGAGCTTAAGTTATTCAATTATTTTAAATGGACCTTAAGTTAAAACTTAAGGAATTTAAATAATTAAAGTGAATTAATTTAACATGTGGGTGAGAATGTTCTAAGTGACAAAGATCAACTATTTTCTAATCTTAGTCGTCGATTAGAGATTAGATCACGGCTGTTGATTCATCAACAAGAAAAGTATAAAGGAGGGCTTGAGGGTCAGTTGGAGAACACACACAAAGTCTGAATCTAGAGATCGAATTCTTCTAATGAAGCAGTGCTCGGACGAAGATCAGATTTGAGTGATTCAGTGCAGTCGTGAGGGGCAGAAGATGTTGTTGGTCGAAGGACCAAGAAAACATTACAGAGAGGCAGCAGAGACAGCAAAGGAACCAGCACAAGCACCAGGAGAGGTGACACAGACCCTAGAGAGGGTGATGCAGGCTCATGCAGGGGTTGCGCAGTGGCTTCAAGGGACACAATCTAGAAATTTCTGAAGATTGGAGTTTCTAAGACGGCAGGGGTGAAACTCGATTTTCTGAGAGGCATATCAGTGCAGAGAAGGGGTGATGCAATGTTCAAATAGACCCACGCAGGCCTATGCATCTACCGCGCAGAGGCATCGCAGTGGCACTTGGGGTTTCACTAGTTCCTGATCCGGATCCGCTGGGACTTGTGTGAGGTAAAACTCACAATTTATTTCTGTCTGCCAAGGATATTCTCTATTGGGTGAGCCGGATTATGGCACCCTAGATGTACTAAGATTACTGCTGCCTAATAATATAAAGTTTAGACCCTCAAAACTGTTGCACTGGTTTTCCCGCATTGTGTTTTTCCGGGGATGTTTGTTCGAAAATAAGTGTGTCCTTTGTCTGAATGCCTCATTTATTTTTCAGTACTTGACCTGTATAGTTGTGTAGGCTGCAGTGCATTTACACTAATATTTACTTGATGTATTCAGAAAATAAGTTGTTAATTTAATGAAAAAAATTAGGTAATGTAAATCATATTTCTGTAGTAGGATTTCTATAATTTAGATTCATAATTTTTCACATGGTATCAGAGTTGTTGCAGATCAAGTAGAGTTGAAGCCATCAGTGAAAGGACGAAGAAAAATTTGCTGCAGGAATGCAGTTGTCCCGAGTGACAGCACTGAACCTGAAAGAGGCAGAGGAAGGGTGATGTAGTCAGCAAAAGGGCTCACACAGAGCTTGCGTCAGCCAGCTAGGGTGACGTTGTAGCTGCAGCAGAGGCAGCGCAGTGTTTGCTGGGCCAGCGTAGAGGTTTTGAGCCTCATTCATTCCGTTGTCATGGCTGGAAGAGAGTTCAATTTCTATCTGGAGTTGCTGGTGGGGCATTGTTTCTATTGGTGCAGAACAATGTCTAGTGGGGCTGAAGCAAAGTAGAGGGAAGCAGTTCCTCAGAAGATTTATTGCCAAAGAAGTCTATATCTAGTGCTGAGCAGCAACAAGGCAAGATCATAGAGGAGTGTTTTGACATTCGTTTGCAGAAGGATTTCTATTGAGATTCAGAGGGAGCCTGTTCCTTAGAGGATTTCTAGTGCTAAAGAAATCCAGATTTGAGTTTTTGCTGGGGCAACAGCAAAAGAGGGAGAAAGGAACTTGTTCGACATTCATTTGTTTGGCATGGATGGCAGCTAGTGGGTTGCATGACACTGAGGGAATGTCTTCCTCAGAGAATTCCAAGCCAAGGAATTCGTTTTATCACTGAAGAGCAGCAGTAGCCGAGAGCGGATCCACTTACTCCAGCAGGCGTGCGTAGAGCTATTGATTTATGGTAGCATCGGATGTGCTCTAGCCTTGTAACTTTGTATGTAGGCTAGGACACATGTATTCCATAAAACCTAGAAATGGTTGTGGAAAATTCCACTTGATGGTTTAATTAAATTAATTAATCGTTTTTTAATGTTAAATTAAGTTTAAACTTAGGGAAACTGATTAATTAAAGGGTATTAATTAAACTACGTGTGAATCTTCTAGATAAAGTCATGGATCACCTCCAAGTTAATCTTAGCCCTTGATTATGTTTTAATCTTGGCTGTTGAAGGGTCAGCGGAAGAATATAAGGTGAGTGAGGGGCCTATGGAAAATACATTGAGCAGATTGAGCATTTGGTATTTTCGAGTTTGTGTGAGGAGACACAACTTTTGGTCAGAAACAAATCACTAGGGCAGGGTTTGCTAAGTGATTTTGATTCAGTGATCATATTTAGAGAGGGGAACATGCAGAAACTGGTCAAGAGGACGAGGAGTGCATTTTAGAGAGAGGCAGCAGTGAAGCAGAGAGAGGCAGCACAATTTTCTGAAGAGGTGATGCAGTCCCTGAAGGGAATCACACAGAAGTGATGCAAAGCCTTCCAGAGTCAGTCTGGAGATAGCTAGAGGCTGGGGTTTCTGAGCCAGGAGAGCCAAAATCTAGTCCAAGATAGATCAGTTGCAGAGAGAGGTGACGCAGTTCCTCAGCTTGCCCATGCAAGCTTACGTAGTTCCAATGTAGGAACTCATGTAGAGGCAGAGAGGGGCTTCACCAGCGCTGTCTAGATCAGTCAGGGACTTGCAGAGTGAGGTATATCTCACAATTACATTTGTTGTCTAGATTTATCTGAAGGGTGAGTCGGATATTGGCACCCTAGTTGTACTCAAGATTCTACTGCTTAATAATATAAAACCCTTAGATCTGCTGCACCGGTTTTCCTGAGTTGGGTTTTTCCGGTGACTTAGTCCAAAAATAACTGTCAAATGTGGATGTTTTTCATTGTATTTTGTTCAGTTTGTTTCAACACTTAGATTTATTTCGTAACATTATTTGTGTAGACTGCTTCAGAAATTACTTCAATATTTCATTGTAATGAAATACTTATGAAAAATAATAGGAGAAGTAATACAAATTTGTTGCAATAAGAATCCAGATTTAGGATTTTTCACAAGAGCTAGTCAACAACTGCACAGAGGAGAGAGGAGACATTTTACATTTTGGCGAGATCATTTCCTTCTCCAGTTTTGAGTTTCCATATATTTGCAACTCGACAAGGATCTCAGCAGCATGTCGACTTCCAGTGGCCGAAAGCAATTACAGGAGGAAGTGCGAGTTGCATAGAGAGGAAGGGTCCCAACTAGGGACTAGGCTTGAAAGGGTCACTAGACCCAGGAGGAGGAGTATGAGAGAAAAAGGGGCAAGATCCTTGAGGTGCCAAAACTCTTGGATCACATATGGCTATGGGAGCCCTTAATGACAATAGCAGAATGACGAGTGTCGGTTGGTGCAAGAGATGATGGAGTGACAGTGGCAAAGCTAGAGTGCTGAATTCTGAAGCAGCGCAGAGCAGAGGCAACAACGACAACGCAGTGCATGGAGGTGCAGTGCAATGTAGAGCAGTAGCAGTGCAGTGGCATCAGAGGGTCAGCATAGCTTAGCAGCAGAGGTAGTTCCAGCATCGAGGTGCATCTAGACTGACCAATATGTCAGTATTTGGGATGTCCTTCATTTGCTTAACTCTCAGCAACTGAGTTGCAGTGCAACAGTTAGCAGTGGTGATGCTATGGGAAGCATGATGCAACATATTGAGAGGGAGCTACAGTACAGATGTAGCAGTGTCAGTGGCAGTGACATGGGAAACAATATAGATAGCAACAACGCAGTGGATGAGGGGCAGCAGCCGAGCATCAACAACGCAGAGGACTGATGTCGTGGATCAGGGTGATGCTTCTAGTGAAGAAGTATTGCTAGAGAACATTCCTCGCTAAGAGGGAGTGTTGATATTTGGGTAGCATCAAATGTGATCTAGCTACGAGAGGCTTTGTGGGAGGGCTAGAACACATGGGCTCTAGAGACACGAAATGGTTTAGAGATTCCATGGAAGCTTAAGTTATTCAAATAATTAATTATTTTAAATGGAGCCTAAGTTAAAACTTGGGGAATTTAAATCATTAAAGTGAATTGATTTAAATGTGGGTGAGAAGCTTCTAAGTGACGAGCATTAAGTCTGTTTTAATCTTTAGTCATTGATTAAAGATTAGATCACGGTCGTTGATTCATCAACTAGAAAAGTATAAAGGAAGACTTGAGGGTCAGTTGGAGAACACATGCAGTGAGTGAATCTGGAGATCGAATTCTTCTGACAGAGTAGTGCTCGAACAAAGATAAGATCTGAGTGATTCAGAAGCAATGAGGGGAAGAAGCAGTTATTGGCCGGAGGACCAAGAGAACATAGTGGAGAGGCAGCAGAGACATCAGAGGAAGTAGTGTAGCCACTAGGAGAGGTGACGCAGTCCCCTGAAGGGGTGACACAGGCCCACACAGGGCTCACGCAGGGACTGCACAGAGCAATGCCAGAGTGCTCCGTGGTGTAAATGTCCCATCCTCCTATGCCATAATTCGTTCATCTCCTTCCCATTGCTACTGTCATTGCCTATTAGTGCCATTGGAGACTCGAGTTGCAACCTGTATAACCTGTTGCTTCTAGCTCCAATTTGTTTCACCTTCTTCCAGCTTGAGTGTTTGACATAAACTTTCTTCCTTACGAAGTGGACATCATACTCATTGTTCTGCAACTAGGATACTGAAATTAGGTTCATACCCAAACCAGGCACATGCAATACATTTGTAGCACTGGAGCTGGCTCTTGACTTCCTCTGAAACTCTATGGTGCCTTTCCCTATAGGAGTACATTTAGTTTTGTTGCCCGTAGTGATTTGGAAGTCCATCTGCTCCTCCTGGTAGCTAGATAAATATTCTCTAACTCCTGTCATATGAGCTGAAGCTCCACCATCTATATACCAGATGCTAAGGGAAGATGATCCTGATAAGCAAGAAAATTCATCCTCCAACTTGAAAGATACATTTGAAGCATCTTGACTGTTAATTCTGTCCATGACTTTCTATGCTATTTCTCTTGCCTCCCAACGCTGATTCTTCTCAACAAACTGCTGTAAAATTACTGCGTCCAGATAGAGATCTGCTATGCAAAAAATATGGGGTTGCTCCCTCTGCCTCTGGAATTCCTTGATCTAGAGAAATCAAGTTTTTTTTGTCATTCTCTTAGAAAAAATTATTTTCCTGAAGAATTATGGGTTTCTTGGCTAAGGGATTGCGCTTCCCTCTGGGGATTCGAACTAGTGCTCATGCTGAGCAGTGAACCTCTTCCTTTCTTTGCTACTGAGCTCTTTGGCTGATCATATCTACTATGATACCGTGTGATAATTTCATCTATTGCAATAACTGAAAATTATTCTTCTAACTGTCAAGTTGATTATGCAATTTATTTGCTACGAACTCTTCCGGCAGAATGTCGTTGCTCTCTGGAAAGTCGAACTGTATAAGGAAGTCAGCCTCCAGCGTGTTCCTCCATCTACCCTTCGAATTCTTCTTATAATCTCATTGTGGGACTCCAATGACCAAGATTAAAACTTAATCAATGGTTGAGATTATTTCCTAGTCGATCCATGTGAGTTTCTAGAGAAATCTCACCTTCCTCAATTAATTCCTGTTAATTAATCATTTTTCTTAAGTTAGACTTAGGAAAAATTTAATAATTGATTAATTAACTTAATTAAGGCACTTCCAGGTGGATTTTCTTGAAAACTTTTCTGGTTATGGATTCCTAGTGTTTCTTAGCCTCTCTGACAATTGTCGAGACTAGAACACCATCCGATGATACAAAAACTAACAATAGAGAGCATTGGGATTTGGCAACATGGTTTAAACACAATAAACAGAAGAAAAATATGCACTATCCTTGAAGGAATGTTTAAATCCTAGGAAACCATATGAGACCATAGGAGGGTTGAAACCATAGGAAACCTTAGAAAACATGTGCTATCTTTGAAGGAGGCTTTAAATCCTAAGGAAAACCCTAGGATGCCCTAAAAAAATGTTCTATCATTGAAGGAGAGTTTAAACCCTAGGAAACCCTAGAAAAAGACATGATACAAAAACCCTAGTTCTGTAGTTGCAAAGTTCAAACCACTAGCCAAAAATATTCAGATCATCTTTTGAGACAAGCCACTAAAGAAAGGTTTAAAATTTATGAAACCCTAAATAAGAGATGATCCAAAAACCCTAGTTCCTCTACATTTAGGCTATGTCACTTAACAAAAATATTCAGATTAGGTGCAAGATTGAGTGAGGTCTGGTCTTGCTCTAATATAGTATTGAGATCTATGTTGCACTAGTTTATGGAATTAGGAAATGGTGGGCGACAAGGGAATGGTTATTCGAGGTGGCTAGAGTACACCCCCAAAATTTTCAGGGGATGACAAGCTGAGCATTATAAGAGAACCCAAGCAATTCTGAGAGTGAAAGTGGGGGTGTGAGAACGCCAAAAAACAAAAGGGTTTGAATCTATGAGAGTGCAGGCTTGCGAATTGAATATGTTTATGGATTAGGTAGAATAGGTTTAGTGGGGGGCTATGGAAGAGTAGAATTAAAATTTCTTTTAAGTTTATAAAACAAAATTTAGAAAGAAATATGAAGTCTCCAGCATATTCAAAATTTTTCCTAGGCATTTGTAAGTCCACGAAACAATGGAACGATGGGTATAGGTTGAGATTCACAAGCGATAACAAGAGACTCAGAGAGTCAAATGGAACCAACACAAAACCCAAATTCTGCAATAAAGGGAAATATAAACCAACACTAGGGTAGCCCAACTCTTGAAGAGAAATCTAGTTCTAGCAGGCCTTGACATGTTCTTGTTGTGACTTCACTTATGTATTTGTTTTGTACCCCTTTCTTTTAGCCATGTACAGAGATCTTTTTTCTGGAATGTATATATAGGAGATACTTAGGAACTCGTACTATATATTTACATTGGATACACTCTTTTTACTTCCATTGACCTACCTTTATGGTCATTCATTGGACATTAACAAAATTATCTTATCTAAAGATTTTATTAAACATTAATCATCATTCTTCATTTAATTAAATGTTAAATCTCATCAATTTCACTATATATAATTATTTTTCTCATTCTAGTGATTAAAATTTTCTGACCAACTCAATTAAAATATTTCGATCCTTAAAATGTTCCTTACAATTATCTTCAAGATGCATTTCTACACGTACTGTTCCTTAGATGAGGCTTAGGATAACCTAAGAGTAATAGTAGATTCACATTACATATTACCTTTTACCATGTCAGCAGTGAGACGAGGGTTAAAATAACATAAGAGGAATAGTAGATTCACATTACATATTACCTTGTACCATGTCAGTGGTGGATTAGGAGTTGATGAAGATGTCCAATTCACACTAACGAAACCAGTATCAGAATATATGGTTGCCAGTTCTCCAAATAAGCCAATCTGCATAGCTCCATATAACAAATAAAGTTAAAATAAAGAAAAGAATAGGCCAATGACCTACTTTTTTAAGTAGTAGTTAGAAAACACATATTGGAAACATTTTTCTTTATGAAAACAAATATACAATGTTGTATCAAATCCCTTCTCTGTTTTTTCCATCTTTTTGTTATTCAAGCATTTGCTTAGAAAATTTATAACATCAGATTCTAGAAATAACTAGCTTAATTGAAAATGATCCAGAGTAAGAATGTGTCTATCACTAGTATAATATAACAAATAAAATAAACTTATCAATTTCCCAAATGATAATACAATATGATGATTAATGATGTTAATCAATTATTTAAGAGTTTCTTATTGACAATAATCTTGATTATATGTGAAGACAATTTTTCTGTGAAGGTGGTCAATTGATCCTCCCCTCCTCCTACTTCTAAGATATTATGTTGTCTTAGATCCTCCCCTTCCTTGATCCTTGTTTCTCGGCAACCTGATGGTTCCCTTACCCATTAGGTCTACCGAAAAAAGACCCACACTCATCAATATCTCCATGCCCATTCTCACCATCACCCATCTCAAAAATCAACTGTTCTCAAAATTCTCATCTCTTGAGCCCTTAAAATCTCCACCCCTCAATTCCTTCCTTCAGAAAGAGCCCACCTTTTCCAAGCATTCAGAGCTAATGGCCACTCCTCATTTCAAATTTGTAAAGCCTTTCATGATGTTTCCAATCCCAATGGCCGCTCTGTCTCCCCCACTCCTCCCCAAGCCCAAGTCTCTCTTCCCTATATTAAAGGGACCACTGACCTCATTTCAAAAATCTTATAAACCACAGATAACTTTGAAGCAAATGTTTCGGTCAGCCAAAAATAAGAATGACCCCATGCTATGTTCAATGGTTTACTAAATTCCCTGTTCATATGGGAAGTCTTATATTGGTCAGCCAGGTCGTCCCTTCAAAGTTCGGTAGAAGGAGCATATTGCTGACACCAACCATCTTCGTTTATCAAAGTTAGCCATTGCTGAACACACATTTAATTCTAAACACCTTGTTCGCTTTGATCAATCCAAAATCTTAGCCCTTGTTCCTTTTCACAACACTCGCATCATCAGGGAGGCTTTTGAAATCGAGAAGCACCCCGATAATTTCAATAGAGAAGATGGATTTAAATTGAGCCAATCCTGGAAACCTATTATCCATCACCTTTCTCACTAAATTACTTTTATTCCTCTTGGTTTTTTCCTCCTTTCTTCTCTATTGATCTCAAATCGGTTCTCTTGCTCTTTCTTATTTGTCTAATTTATTATGATTGATTTATTCTCTCTAACTTGATCTAAGCTCATCTAATTTATGACTGGTTTTTCATTCTTTTTCAAAATAAAATAAAATAAAATTATAAAATATAGTTTTTTTCTTGATTTCTTCCCTGTTTGTTTGGTTCAAAAGGATATTATTTATTATCCTTCATTGTCCCCACTTCTTTCCTTTTTTTTGAATTTTTTGAATTATTATTCTTAATATTCGAATCAAAAATATATTTCTAACCTTTTGACTTGATTTTTAAATAATTTTTCCCCCTTGTTAATTATTTAATATAAAAATTTTACTCTTTTTTATTATTATTGTTATTTTCAAATAATAAATTTATCTAACCTCTTTTGACTTAACATTTATAATTTTTTCCTGTTTGTTAATTATTTAATTTTCAATATTCAAATCTTAATTGTTAACTTTTTTGACTTGTCTGTTAATGGATTCTTCATTAAATTATTATTTTTCCCTAACGAATAATTATTTTCTTATCTTTTCAAAGGCTCACTAGCACTCGTTTGTATTCATTCTATACTCTCTGGCCTTGATGATGGGTGGAGTGTCCACTCGAAATGTTGGAAAGGATTAAATATCCTATACACAGTTCCATCCAAAATTTCTCAGCGAACTTTTATCAATGTTCATCCATTGGTCTTGTTACCCACCACTTGTTTAGGTAACTGTTATCCATTACTATGTATGATATGGCACCTATTTAGTGATGGCATGGTGGACCCTACTATCATAAATGAGAAAGATGGATCTATGTCATGCGCTTGTAAGACATCCTGAAGACTGTAGCATGTAGGGTTTGGTTTCATCATGAGGCAATTCATCCAGTAGTCACCGTAACACATTTTTTGGTCATGCTTTACCTTCTGTCTATGGCCCAAGCCTATCCTCTCTTCCAGACTTAAGGCACACGTAATAGGGTATGGGTCCGAGGACATTGATTATTGCAGTCCACAACACTATAGTCTATACCTCAACAAAAATAGATAAAAATAAAGCATGTACCAACAACCTTTGATTAATCTGCTATAATCTTTGGGCACCACAGGATAATTGAAGACCATCTTCAACGGATTCTTGCACCCATATTGGGCAATCATTGCTATGATACCTGGTAGGTGTTATGACATATTGGCCCGAAGGTTGGCTCCAATAGATAAGAGGACACCTGGTGTGAAAATTTCTGATTATGCTTAAATAGAAACCTTAATATTAAAATTCCGATTTACTTCTCCTACTTACATTAAGTTATTAATGTGAAATCTTCAGCATTAACATCGAAGTAAATAGATTAACAACCTACACATACAGATCTAAACTGAATAACATGGACAATGACAAAGTGACACACAAGGATTTTCTGAACAATTGTCCAAGGGAAAAACCCAATGCGGGAAAACCGGTCTTTTGGCTTCTGGAGGGTTTTTATTATTAAGCAGAATCTAAGTACAACAAATATGGGCACCAAACGAGTTAACCCGACAGAGAAATAAAAGAACTACAGCTATACCTTTGTTTTGGAGACAAAAAAACTGACTAATTCACACCCTCAAACATGATTCAGAAACTCCAGTGTTGCTCTAAAGCCCTCCATGTCAGCCCTGATGGCCTGCGTCAGCCCCTGCGCTTCTCAGGAAGGGCCTGCGTCACCCCAGGCTGGGTTACGCTGCCCCTGCGTTGCACTGGCTGGGCCTCGGTCAGCGCTGCTGGCCTCCTGCATTGCCCTTTCTGGGCCTGCATAGCCCCTGATGCCTCTGCATTGCCTCTGTTGGGATCTTTGTTGAGCTGTGTAGCTGCTGCCTCTGCACATTGCACTCTTGGCCTGGGATCAAACCATCCCTTTCGCCAATACTGCACCTCGCTGTAGTTGAAACACTTCTGAAATTCTTAGCAAACCACGCCCTAGAATTCTAACTTAGTTTCAGTGCTTTGCCACTGTGTATGTCCTCCAACTCACCCCAAGTCCTCTTCTTATACTTTTCTCGTTGAAACATCAACGACCGTCATCTAATATTGACTCGATGGCTAAGATTAGAAGATGTTTGATCTGTGTGACTTAAGTCATTTTCATCACATGTTTAATTTAAATTAACTTTAACCTTTTAATTTTCCTAAGTTAGACTTAGGGTCCTTAATTAAAAAGATTAATTAATTAAATATCTCTTAAACAAGATGGAATTTCTTAAATCGCTTTCTGGGTCTTGGAGACCTTATGTACTTTAGTCCCTCCACAAATTTTGGGAGCTAGAGCACATCTGATGGTACCCCAACACCTCAAAATCTCAACACTCCCTCTTAGCGAGGAATGTGCTCTAGCAACAAACTTCACCCTGAAGTTCTGTATTGAACTCTGGTGTGGGTCTCTACGCTGATGCTTGGCCTGCTGCCATTCATCATTGTGGGAATTTTTGAATCTTTACACTTTATGCATAAATTATTTACTGTTAATCTGGTTATGCTCCTCTTACTTAGACAAGTTATTAATTGAATAAATTCAAGTTAAAATTGAAGAAAAACACCTAACGGATCTCCACCAATCCAGATCTAGAACAAGTTCATGCACTCATAGACAAAGTGACACAGTTGTTTATGGACAAATAGCCCCCAAAAAAACCCAAGGCGGGAAAACCGGTCTTCTGGCTGCTGGAGGGTTTTTATTATTAAGAATTTTCTGAATACAACAAGCATGGGTTCCAGATCTGGAAAACCCGACAGAGAAATAATATATCTACAACTCACTGGCTGATCTAGGGCCAAAATAATGACTAATCCACACCCTCAAATTGGATTTACAGAACTCAGCCAAAATTAGGACCTAGAAACCCCAGTGCCAGCCCCTGAAGCCTCCACGTCAGCCTCTGAAGGCCCTCTGACCCTCAGCGCTGCTCCGGAAAGGGCTACGTTACCCCAGACTGGGTGAAACAGTTCTTATGCTGCCCCTTAGGGTCTCTGCGTTGTTGAACCCTTAGTTAAACTGAGAAGAGAGGGGGGGGGGTGAATCAGTTTAATACATTCATGGACTTTTAAAACTTTCTTTTAAACTTATTTATACCTTCATTTCATGATCAACTTATTATATAATGAAACAACAATCTTAATATGTGAGAAGCAAGTATTAAGCAGATTCAATATAGAATATCAACACATAATCATCATGCACATGGACAACAGAGATAAGTGGAAACCCATAAGGGAGAAAACCACATCTTATTATTGTTGTGATGCAAAAGCAAGCTCCAACTCCCTCTCACCATTGATTTTCTGTAGGCTCCAACCTACAGGAAGCTCCAACTCCCATCTGTTTTTTGCAGGCTACAACCCACAGGAGGCTCCTACCTCAACCAGCTCCAACTGGACATCTATCAAGCTACAACTTCAAATGGAAGCACCAACTCCCATGTATTTTTCTGCAGGCTACAATCCACAGGAGGCTCCTACCTTAACCAGTTACAACTGGACATCTATCAAGCTACAACTTGATATGGAAGCACCAACTTCCTCACTCTACAATAAAATCATATGTTGATTTACCTAGATATCAACTCTGTTTTCCTCCTTCTTCATTGCTGCCCTTCCAGCGTTCAAATCTGTTTCATATCAGTTCTGGATCTTCACAACATCTCTATCTACTCTCTCTCATTCTTCCTCTCTCTAACATTTTGCAGCTCTCTTACATTCTTATGCTCTTTTCAATTATGCAACTTTTTAACATCTTTTGCACTCTTCAAATCTGCTGCATTCTCTCTCTTTCTTCCTCTATTTTTCGTAACTTTCTCCACATGGATATTACCTGTTTTATATAGATACCTTCATGATTGTTTGCATTCTCTATGGGAATATGAAGTGAACAGACATGACTCTTGCCTTTCACTTACTCATTTCTTCACTCAGCGTATTCTGAATGTTACAACAATATGTCGAATGATTACAGTATCAAATGGAGTTTTGCTTTGCCTGGGAGACTTGCCTTTGCATCACAAACGATATAAAACAAATAATAAATTTACAATTACATTCAAATATTACACTTAGCCCTTTCAGTTTCTTAGCTTTGCTGAGTATTTGTCCTCTTCTGCTTGCTGTCCTTTCGTCTTTTCTGTTCCTGCAGTTATATTTCAACTGTGTTGCATAACTGCCCCTTTTGCTTGATTCGATCCATGTTGTTGCACTGTTCTGCACGAGCTCCGGGTCCTTTTTCTTACCGAGCCTTTCTTTGCGGTATTCAGATTTTTCTTTTAACACATAGCTGCAACTGCGTAACACTGTTCATCTTGGCCGGCTTCTTTAACCAAACCCGCTGCAAAATACCAGAATACGCTGCGGAAAATGAATTTTAAAACTCCACACAAAATTTCCCTTTACACACAACAGGGCTCAACCTTGGAAGGTCGCAACATACATACACGTGCGAATCAAACAACGGAATTTTGTAACATACACGGATCATATATAAGTCCAAACCAATGTGTAAACCCCAAACCAACGCAAATATGCGGGATTTTCCTACTGGAGGGTCCCACACAGTTCTGACCAATCGTGGCCAATCGCACTTCACGAACTTTACAACATAACCTTAAGAGTTAAACTCTATTTCTTGCGGGATGCGATGTTGCGCAGGGTCGACACGTGTCCCTCCATTTCGCATCGCAAAACTTTAAACTTTCCTTGCGGTCGCGTTAATGCTATCCCCTAAACGTTGCGATGTGCGATATCGCTTCCAGGCCACTGCAATCTTCATCGTTGGCTTGTCCTGGATCCGATGGTCCACGCAATGTCCCCATCGATTCCCTTTGCATCGCAAAACTTTAAACTTCTCTTGCGATCACCTTAATGCTATCCCCTAAATGTTGCGATGTGCGATATCGCTTCCAGGCCACTGCAATCTCCATCGTTGGCTTGTCCTGGATCTGACGGTCCACGCAATGTCCCCACCGATTCACTTCGCATCGCAACCTAATAATCTTAACTTGCGAAAACTCTTAACTGATACTCCTAATTTCTGCGATGTGCGAAAATGTTGTGGTTGCGATGTACTTTATCACCATTGATCGGTGTTGGATCTATGATCCCCATCGATTTTGCAAATCCGATTGGTTTCGTTCTATGTTAACACAATATACAATTCCTATGGCCTCGCTTGTGCCTACACATCCAATTAGTCCTCTTGCTGTGTGATAAAATACAAATGTTCGGTTTCAACAGAGATTTAAAACAATTGATTCAGAAGAGGGAACCCGATCAAAGCACAAAACAGTGAGAGTTTGTTTGGAAATGAAGTACTGTTCTAAAACATAGATCCCGATCAAACACAAAACACTTGGAGTTAAATTGGAAATGGAACACTCAGAGCCAAGCCCTTAGATCGCTGGTTTTTACATTTACTTCTACTTTTTTGTTCTCTACTTCTACTTCTCTACAGCCTTTGCTGCATCTCTGCTGCCTTTGCTGTCTTGGCTTCCTTTGTTGCCTTTCCTGCCTTTGCTGATAGTCTAATGCTGCTTCTCTGCCTCTCTTTTATGCTTTCTTACTGCATTGTTGCCTGATTTTCTCCTTTGCCTTATTGCTGGTTCTTCTCTGTGCCTTTGCCTTAATGATAGTTCAGGTGCTGCTCCTTTGTGCTCCTTTTCCATCAATGACAATATTTCCAACAGTCTCCCCCTTTGGCATTGATGGAAACACATCCACCAATACTCCAATACTTCCTCTAGGACTTCCTCCCCCTTTCATTCTGAGAAGTGTCTTTCTTCCTTTGCTTGCTTTTCAGAAGAGCCTTTCTTCTTATGCTTGCTTTTTCTCCCCCTTTGACATCAATGGCAAAGGGTTGCACATTTCCGAGTTAGTTTCTATCCTTGCATTTCCTCTCTGTGAGTTGTGTTTAGGCCTTGTTGCTCCAGACTGGTGTACAAGAGTTGTTGGGAGAACACTTTGAGAATCATTGAACTTGTATGTATATACACAGTAAGCTGATACCATCCCAAAGCACATACTCCTTGCACTTGTATAAAGCTGAAAGTGATGATAAGGATACTTGATAGAACAAAATGCACCAGACTTATATAATCAGAGATGCATCATTGGAATAATACTAAAATATTGAGAATGCTCCATACGACATATAAAGACTACTCCAAATAAACTTCAGTCTATATTATGATCTTCATCTGGGATACATATCTATTGAGGAGGGTTGTAGATTGAATATGTCTTCTTCTGCAATACACATCTGTTCAAATATGATGATGTCAATAAATCTTTTGTAGTTGTGGTTCACCTTTACTGCCTATTGGTGGTGATATGTGCTAGACTGCTGATAGGGATATTACACTAACATCCAAAAGGCCCTTGATACTGATATGAACAATGAATCTCAAGAATCCTTACAACTTATTGTAAAACTAGATTGTCTTTCAATCTAAAAGACCCAATGACTTTAATAAAGTACAAGTATTTTCAAAACAAACCCTTGAGGCTAGATACATTCAATTCATTGATCAGTCTCACTTATCAGCTATACAATTTTATTTATGACATAAGGGGGGGTATGTATATCAATGCTCAACCTCTTAGCAATGGTGAAATACCAACAATTCCTTTCTGCTAAAGTAGGCTTTAGATGAATCAATAAAAGACTCTTGAGATTCAAATAGTAAGATTAACACAACTAGTCCTTCAAACTTCAGATACTTTAACTGTTTTGTCATAATGATCTTCAACAAAACATCTTCAAGTTGGGAAACCAACGACCATGATCAGATCTTGAATCAATGGCTAAGATTAGAAGAAAGCTTGATCCGTGTGACTTAAGACAATTTCATCACATGTTTAATTTAATTAACTTTAATTATTTAATTTTCCTAAGTTTAGACTTAGGAAATACATTAAAATAAATAAATAATTAAATATCTCCCAAACCAGATGAAATTTCCCAAATCCCTTTCTGGGTCTTGTAAATCAAGTGTACTCTAGTCTCTCCACAATTTTGGTAGCTAGAGCACATCCGATGCTACCCCAATACACAAAATCACAACACTCCCTCTTAGCACAGAGTGTGCTCTAGCAATACATCACACCATGTATCATAAGATTTTGGGCACTGGTTTCTGTGTTGTTGATGCTTTGGCTTACTGCCCTTCATCATTGCACTGCTGCCCATGACGCTGTCACCGGCACTGCCACATCCGTACTGCAACTCCCTCTCAATCTGCTGCATCCGTGTTGCCATCTACTGCACTGCGTCTTCAGTTGCTGAGAGAAATAATAGAATCTCTTGCCCAATCTTTGACAGACAAGTCAATTGGACTGCAACCTTATCACTGAAGCTCCATTGGTTGTTGATCTGTGTTGTCATCTGGAGAATGATGCACAACTACAACTCTAGATTGCGTAAGTAGAATCCCTTTGCACTGCTGAAGTCACATCAGCCCCTTGTGCTGAAATCTCTCATGTTGTTGCTGCATTGCGCCGTCCTCTTGAAGCTCCTATGTTGCTGCTGCTCTCCTTTGCATAAGTAGCTCTGCTCTCCACTGCTGAAGTCACATTCGCCCATACGCTACTGCTGCTTCTACGTTGCTGCTGCATCTACACTGCACTGCTCCTTCCAACCTTCAGATTTGCCTCTGCTTCATTCGTGATCTTTGTACCCACTGCTCCACTTGTCCCGCTACTGTCTTAAGGCTCCCATAGCTCGAATGTGATCCAAGGGATGAGCTGCTCAAGGATCCCACCGTCATTTTGTAGCTTCTGTACAGATCCATGTTGCCCCACTTTTGTGGTTCATAAGCACTCATGGCTGCATAATCTTCTGACCCATCATCCGCCACAACAGCCTTGGAAGAAGAAGCTTCCTTGTCCTTTTTCTTTTGAGGACAATTGCTGGCGAAATTTCCTAGTTTGCCACATTGGAAGCACTTGATCATTGATAGATCCTTCTTCTTATTTCCCTGCTTCCTCTTTGATGCCAAGGCTGCATCCTCTTCATCTTCCTTCTTCACCTTACTCGATCCTGTGCTGTACTTCTTCTTGGTGAATCTGCGGAGTTCTTCCTGACGCATGATTGCCCACAAGTTGTCCCAGTGGGGAAGGTCCACTTTGCCCAAGATACTTTGGACAAACGTTTCCCACTCATCTGTGACTGCATTGAGAGCAGTCCTGACCATCAAATCATCCTCCACCTTTGCACCCGTGGCAGTCAACTGATCTCTGATCGATTGTAATCTGAGGAGAAAATGTTCCATGTCTTCCCCCTTGGTCATCATGAATGACCCCATCTAAGTCTCCAGAAGCATCTTCCTCTAGATGAACATCCCTTCGTATAGGGATGTTAAGGCCTTCCACATCTCGTTAGTTGTTTTTTTCTCAGCTAGTGTGGGACAATATGGTCCTTAACTCATCCATTAGCAGCTACTTGGCATGTGCCGCAGCTTCATTATGTTTCCTCAGGAGATCTACATCGGTTAGCGTGGCCAGGACTCGTTCTGCATGGTCTCTTAGACAATATGCCTCTAGAAATATTAGGGTTCTAGCCTTCCAAACTGCAAAGTTGGATAGGCCATCCAATCTATCATGATCACGCAGTTCGTGAGGTGCCATTTGCTCAAAAATCTGTCAGAGCGCCTCTTCTCTGTGCTAGAGATCTGGATCTAAGGTGCTTGGTGAAACAAACCTTTTGCTCCCTCTGACAACCGATTTCCCTTCTTGGAAATCTGCCAAATCAATCTACGATTCAACTCTCTTCAATCCTCTGATCAATTTGCAAGTTTCTTTGCCAGAAACCCTATAAGAAGCTAACTTCTTGTTCTTGCTCTAGTGTTTAGCTAAATTTTTGAGAACTTCGTAAAATTTAACCCTACCGCACCTTCCGGTTTTGCGACTCGTCTATGCACTTCCCGGACCGACAACTTCGGGACTGGGATCACCTCGGTCAGGGTCGGGTATAATTAGCACGCTCCCGCGTAGGTACATGGCCTCGTGGAGACGTAAGATCAAGGCTACACCACTCCAAAAAGTAATGATTCTTTCTCCTCGAAACGTATTTGTCCCTTCGATCTAGCTCATTGCCATCGTCACGTTTACAAATAAGATCCTTCAGTCTTCTGCTGGTGACCATGCTAGATCTGCAATCGCTCTGATACCATGTGAAAATTTCTGAATGTAGCTTATGTAGAAATCTACTATTAGATCTAGTTATGCTTCTCCTACTTAATTAAGTTATTAAGCTGAAAATTCAGATTAATATCGAAGCAAACACATAACAGAATTTCACCGATTCAAATCTAGCAAAAGTACATGCACACATAGACAAAGTGACACAAGGATTTTCTGGACAATAGTCCCCAGAAAAACCCAATGCGGGAGAACCGGACTTCTAGCTGCTGGATAGTTTTATTATTAAGAGTATTTTGGTATACAACAAATTTGGGTTCTAGATCTAGAAAACCCGACAGAGAAAATATAGATCTATAGCTATCTTGCTGTTCTGAAGCCAAAATATAGACTGATCCACACCCTCAAATGGGATTTATACGACTCAGCCAGATCTTGGCCCTAAAAACCCCAGCACTGCCCCTGAAGCCCCTGCGCTGGCTTGGAGAGGGCTCTGTAACCCCATAATGGGTGACGCAGACCCTACGCTGCCCTTGAGGGTCTGTACGTAACCCCTGAGGGTCTCCTGCTACCCAACGCTGCCCCAAGAGAGACTGCGTAGCACCTGCGTAGCTGAAGTTGCCCCTGCGCTGCACAACTGCTGCCCTCTCTACTGTTGTTGCTCCTGCTTCTCTGCGCTGCATCTGGAAGCTGCTCTTTGCCTCTTGCTGATTCTAGGCACTGGGATCAAACCATCACCTCTGCCAAAACTCCCCTCTCTGCAGCTGAAACACTTCTGAGAATTCTTAGCAAACCCCGCCCTAGAATCTTAGCTTAGCTTCAGTGCTTTGCCTCTGTGTGTCGTTACAAATGACCCCAAGCCTTTCCTTTATACTTTTCTCGTTGGGAAACCAACGGCCATGATCAGATCTTGAATCAATGGCTAAGATTAAAAAAAAGCTTGATTCGTGTGACTTAAGACAATTTCATTACATGTTTAATTTAATTAACTTTAATTATTTAATTTTCCTAAGTTTAGACTTAGGAAATATATTAAAATAATTAATTAATTAAATATTTTCCAAACCAGATGAAATTTCCCAAATCCCTTTCTAGAGCTTGTAGATCAGGTGTACTTTAGTCCCTCCACAAATTTTGGGAGCTAGAGCACATCCGATGTAGCTCTGTACTGTGTAAGCATGCTTCCTCTGCGCTGCTAAAGTCCCATCTGCCCCTCTATGCTATTGCTGCCTCTGCATTGCACTGCTCCCTCTATAACGTCCCAGCCTCTGCCTCTGCTCCATTCGTGATCCTCTGCACCCATTGCTCCAGTCATTTCTGCTAATGTCTTAAGGCTCCTGTAGCACAAATGTGATCCAAGAGTTGGACTACTCAATGATCCCACCAACTCCATTTGTAGCTGCTCTACAGATCAATGGCGCCCCACTTTCGTGGTTCATGAGAAATCATGGCTACATCATCATCACTCCCATCATCTGCCTTAGCTTCCGCAGCCTTGGAACTAGAAGCTTCCTTATCCTTCTTCCTTAGAGGACAATTGGTGGCGAAGTGCCCAAGTTCACCCCATCGGAAACATTTGATCGTTAATAGATCACGCTTCTTTTTCCCTTGCTGCCTCCTTTCCTTCGATGCAAGGGCCGCATCCTCCTCCTCTTCTTTCTTTACTTTGACTGTCCCGCTGCTGCTTTGCCTCTTGGTCATCCTTCTGATTTCCTCCTGTCAGAGGATTGCCCACATATCCACCCAGGATGGTTATGCTGCCCTACCCAAGATGCTTTGGACAAACGTTTCCCAATCCTCGGTGATCGCATTCAGAGCAGTCCTCACCAAGAGCCCCTCATCCGGATTTGTACCCATGGGAATCAGTTGATCCCGGATAGTCTGAAGTCTAAAAAGGAAGGGATCTATCTCCTCACCCTTCTGCATCTAGAACAACCGCATCTAATTCTCTAGAAGCATCCTTCTTTAGACTGAGCCTCCCTGGTACATCGTGTCCAAGGCTACCCACATTTCATTTGTCGTGTTCTTCCTGGCAATATGTGGCATGACGTGGTCTTTGACTCCATACATGATCAAACGCTTTGCTCGTGCTTGATTCTCCCTGTACTTCTTTAGAGGATCTGCATTAGTTGGTACAACTAGGACTGTCTCTGCATGGTCCTTGATGTCGTACTCATCCAAGACTGTCGAGATCTTGGCCCTCCAGATAACAAAGTTGGACATGCCGTCCAACCTATCCTGATCTCTCAATCCATGAGACATCATCTTTGCTCAAATCTGTTCGAACAGATACTCCTCTCCCTCTTTCTGCTACAACACTCAACAGAAATACTGGATCTAGGTTTCTTGGCGATTAGAAACCCTTTATAGTAGGTTCTCTCTTCGACAACTGATTTCCCTCCCGGAAATCTGCCAAATCTTACGAATCAACTCTATTCAATCAGCCTACAATCGATCCTCAGATTTCTTTCGCAAAAATCTGCTGAGAAATTGTTCTCCTCCTGCTCTTTGTCAACTTAGCTAGGCACGATTCTGCACCAGCAGAATCTCCACCACACTAACAACTGCTCAAGATCTGAAGCCCTGCTTCCGGACCACGACAAATTTGCACAACACTCGAGATTGGACTGCATCACCCTGGCTGGCCTCTGCGTGAGCAGACTTGCTCAGCGCAGGCTGCTCCTACGTCCCTCTGAAGGAACTACACTGTCTCTGCGTCACCCAGCTGGGACTGCATCAGCCCCTTCATGGCCTCTGTTGGGACTGTGTCCTCCTGGTGCTATGTTGCTCTCTTCGGATCTTTGCTGCTTCAACTGCTCTCTACAACAAAAATTTCTTCAGCCGATTTCGCTGGAGATTCAACTTGATCTGCAATGCTTCGATACCATGTGAAAATTTATTAATTTGAGAAACCCTACTGCTAAACATTGATTTACTTCTCCTACATGATTAATCATACAACTTATTAATCTAAATATTCAGAAAAACAACGAAGTAAACACAAATAGCAGCCTACACATACAGATCATTCACTGAATAACACGCTCATATGACAAAGTGACAGATTTTTCGGACAAATGTCCCCGGAAAAACCCAATGCGGGAAAACCAGTGCTGCTCTCTCTGGATCCCTGCTGCTTCAGCTGCTGTTCGCAACAAAAAATTCTTCAGCCGATTTTGCTGGAGATTCAGCTTGATCTGCAATGCTCCGATACCATGTGAAAATTTCTTAATCTAAGAAATCCTACTTCTAAACATTGATATACTTCTACTTGATTAATCATACAAGTTATTAGTCTGAATATTCAGAAAAACAACAAAGAAAACACAAATAACAGCCTACAGGCTACACATACAGATCATTTACTGAATAAGACGCTCATATGACAAAGTGACACAGATTTTTCGGACAAATATCCCCAGAAAAACCCAATGCGGGAAAACCGATGCAGCTAGCTTTGGAGGGTTTTATTATTAAGCATATTCTAAATACAACAATTTCTGGGCACTAGACATGGTTTTCCCTCCAGAGAAAATCACAACAGCTATACCTCTTTCTCTCGGAGACAGAAAATATGGTCGATTCACACCTTCAAACGGGATTTACAGAACTCGAGCCCTTTCTGGCCCACCGAAAACCCCAGCGCTGCTCCTCAGCGCTCTGTGTTAGCCTTCCTGGCCTGCACCAGCCTTTGCGCTGCTTTGGAAGGGCCTGCGTCACCCTTGAAAGGGTTACGCTGCCCCTACGCTCCCCTGACTAGGCATGCATCAGCCTTGCGTGGCTCCTGCTACCTCTACGCTGCCCCTGATTGGGCTCTGGTTGGATTGCGTAACACCTGGATGCCTCTGCACTGCTAGATATGCTACCTCTCTACTGCTGTTGTATTCTTGGCCTGGGATTAGATCATCCCCTTGCCAATACTGCCCCTCACTGCACTGCATACACTTCTAAAATTCTTAGCAAACCACACCCTAGAATTTCAACTTAGCTTCAGTGCTCTGCCAATGTGTGTGTTCTCCAACTGACCCCAAGACCTTTTCTTATACTTTTCTCGTTGGGAAACCAACGACCGTGATCTAATCTCTAATCGACGGCTAAGATTAGAAGTTGCTTGATCCGCGTCACTTAAGTCATTCTCATAAGTCATCACATGTTTAATTTTATTCACTTTACTCTTTTAATTTTCCTAAGTTAGACTTAGGGTCCTTAATTAAAAAGATTAATTATTTGAATATCTCTTAAACTTGATGGAATTTCTCCAAACGCTTTCTGGATCTTGGAGAACTCATGTACTGCAGATCCTCCACAAAATTTGGGAGCTAGAGCACATCCGATGCTACCCCAAAATCTCAACAAACCTCTCAGAAACAAGCAGTCCACATATAGGACAAGAATGAGAACATAAACCATTTGTGGAAATTCCACTCGGTTCATGTCTTATTAAAATAATTAATTATTTTATGGAGACCCTAAGTCTAAACTTAGGGAAATTAAATAATTAAAGGGTATTAATAAGACAAAGTGTGAATCTTCTAGAGAACGAAGATCAAGTCAAGTTTTAATCTTAGCCATTGATTAGACTTCTAATCTGGGTTGTTGATTCATCAATGAGAAAATTAGAAAACAAGGCTTGAGGGTCATTTGGAAAGTAAGCTAGGCATACACTCAGTACCTGAAGGAGATTGATTCTGAAGGAATAGAATTCGATTTCAGAGGGAGAGTTGCAGGGCGGAGTTGTAGAAGCAGAAGGAGAAGAGGGAGTCAGCAATGACTGAGCATGAGGACAAAGGGATAGAGAGAGGGCCACAGAAGGTAGCGCATTGAACCCACGCAGGGTGATGCAGTCCAGTGCAAGATCTGTGTAGAGAGACACGCAGACAGACGCAGAGGGAGTCAGAGGCTCTTCCGGGTTTCAGGAAATTTTCGGGAGGGGCCGAGAATTTTGTCTCAATGGTTTTCTAATTATATCTGCCAATGTATTCCTTGTAAAGATTCAGTTGCTGAAGAATAATAATAAAACCCTCATTTGCTGCACAGGTTTTCCCACATTGGGTTTTTCTGAGGACAATTGTCCAAAAATAAGTGTGTACATGTGATTGGTTTTTATGCTTATGTTCTTTACAATTTACTTCTCTGCATATATAATTGTGAATGTTGCGGAAGTATTTATTTCGAAGTTTACTAATAGACTTTTGTAAATAACTTATCGGAGTAATAAGTAGGAGAAATAAATCTATCACTGCAACTATAGATTTCCAGATTGAAATTTTCACAATCAAGAATAGTGTCCCTGGCTACATTAGCACCATCTCTATCAGTGTTAATTTTTTCCCATGATTCAAAGGTCACCATATTAGTTAAAGCTTGTCTCACCTTCACTAGCCGCCTAAGGGTGAAGTAATAACTTGCAAATCTTTTTTTTGCAAGTTTAATCGACTGCAACTTGGAGTAAGTGTCATAGAAGTAGTGTACCATTGTATGCACTGTGATAAATTTAATGAGTTGCTTATCTCTCTTGTAAAGCTCATTAATCCACCCACATTCTTTATGCTTCACATTATCATGCATCAAAAGGTTCAAAGTGTGCACCAAGCACCCTAACCAAAAGATGTATGGATGAGTACGCTCAATAATTTTTCTTGTTGCCTTAAAATTTGTTGCATTATCTGTGATCACTTGAACCACATTATTAGGATCAACATCTTTGATTGATTGCAATAAGGAGATCTGCAATATTTTGGGAAGTTGCACTGACAAATAAAGAGTCAAGACAAGTAATAAATACTGCACCACTAGCAGAAACACCAAGAACATTTATCAAATGTTGGTTTCTAATATTTGTCTACCCATCTGATACAATGGATACCCCACAATCCACCCACTCATTTGTAAACCATGTCAAAGCTCTTTGAACCTTTGCTTTTTCTCTTTCTAATAACACTGTTCTAGCTTTCTCATAGTTGGGGGCCTCTTATTCTTTTGGGGCTTCATTGATGGCCTTTACCATTTCATGCCAATAGGAAGAGCGAAGCACATTGAATGGTACACCGCAAGCACAAAGAAATCAGCCTACCTTTCCATCCACAACATCCCTCCCAACAACATTAAGGAAATCCCCTATTGATCTTTTACCTCTAGAGCTTGCAGAAGTACCATGAGGAGATGAGCTATCAAATCTAGAGGTTGCATTTGATTCAGATTGAGTTTTTGGGTTCTTGTTTTTTTGTTGTGAAACCTCCTCTATTTGGATGTATTTTCTTATTTGTTCAACAGGAACCTTTGGGAAAATTGCTATCCCCACGATACCCTTTTTGTCATCACAATCCATCACCCCACAAAGATGCCACCTCACACGGGTATATGAACCACTATATCGTTTTTCTCCATGACAACCATGAGGGCAACAAAACTTGTAGCTTCCACCACCTTTTTGTAAAAAAACCGTCAAACTCAGGGATCCTACTGCAACAACAGATGGAAAGTATTCTATTTCATATTTACTTAACAAATTATTTACTATGTTCTACAAGCGAATATCAAAATCCATTCACTACAACCTACACAATTAAACTGCAGAAGAAATACAAGTGCTGAAACAAATCTGAACACAGATCACACAACCATCCGACACAATTATTTTTGGACTAATGTCCTCGGAAAAAACCAATGTGGGAAAAACGGTGCAACAGATCTGAGGGTTTATGTATTATGTAGTAAATTCTGAGTACAAATCTATGATTAACGAGGTTGTCAAATCATACAAAGAATTTGATAGAAGAGATCTCATGAGACAAACCTCACTCATCTATAGGAAACTAGCACTGATTTTTCACCCAGACTGGACTGCCCATCGCTGCCTCTACGAAGTGACTACATCACAACTACAACTGCCCTTCTACCTCTGCGTTGGTCTCACTGCTAGCTGGAAACTGCAACCTTTTGGCCTCCAGAGAATCTCTCTGGGATCTGACATTGGCTCTGCGTTGTCTCCTCAGCAAGAAAATGTTAGGTCCCTATAATACTAGTGTATCCCCTTATTGTTATTGGTAGTATAGCCCCCTTATTGTTATTGTTGTACCCATATAGTCCCCATATTGTTATTATTGTGCCCCATAATAGCCCACTATTGTTATTGTTGTGCCCTTACATTATTATTGTTCGGTCGGCTAGGATTATATTGTGATCCCATGGACTCCTATATATAGAAAAGAGGTTTTGTCATTTGTATCATCCAAGAATTGTTCATTTATGTAATGTAAAGGAGGTTGCCCCTTCGAAGTGGCTCATCTCTCTTTTCTTCTATTTTTGGAGCTGGTTTCATAACAGAAAACGCCTTTCCCTCTAGCTCTACGTAGTGACTGCGTAAGCACTGCGTCACTGGCTCTGCGCTGATGTTGTGGCTCTCTTTGTCTCTGTCGCTATGTAATCTCTGACTCAGGAAACCTTCCAACTGGAACTACTCCCCTCATTGCAATCAAGAATCACTTAGATCTGATTTTTGTTTGAGAACTTGGTCTGTTAGAAAAATTCGATCTCTAGATCCTTTGTGTCTCCACGAATGTTGTTTCCAAATGACCCTTCAAGCCAATCTTATAGTCTTCTCGTTGTGAATTCAATGACCTAGATTAGATCTCTAATTAACAGCTAAGATTAAGTTTTGACTTTATCCGTTTCTTCTAGATCATTCTCACTCGTATTCTATTAATACACTTCAATTATTTTATTTTCTTAAGTTTAGACTTAGTGTCCCTTTAAAAATAATTAATTATTTCTATAGAATACAATCCGAGTGGAATTTCACCAAACGATTTCTGGGTTATTTGGAATACATGTGTCTAAGCCTCTCCACAAAATTTGAGACTTAGAGTACATCTGATGCTACGCAAAATCAACACTCCCTCTTAGCGAGGAATCTTCTCTAACAATGTGTCCTGCTGCACACTACTCTGACCCTGAAGCATCTCCCTCTGCGTTGCTGATGTCTAACATGTTGTCCATCAACTCTGTGCAAATGCTGCATCTGTATTGTTGCTGACTCTGCCACTGTCAACTCTGCATCCGTACTGCAACTCCCTTTGAATTTTGCATTTGTGCTGCTGCTGACTCTGCCACCGCCAACTGCTACTGCACTACATCAAAGTTACTTTTTGCAACTGAGAAACATCCAAAATTGGACAAGTATACTGCATCTCGGTGATGAAGATATGACTACAGCTAGCCTTTGCGCTATCCTTCTGAAGTGGTTGCGTTGCTGCTGCTCTGCACTGCGTCCTTCTACGTTGTTGCAACACTGCTCTGCACTATATAGAATCTGGCGCTGCTAATCACTGCACTGTCACTTCAACACTCCTCTGCACCAACTGGCACCCGTCCATCTTGCTACTTCTTTTTGGGTACCTGTAGCAAGGTGATGATCTGCGAGGTGGACTCCTCAAGGATCCTACCCATCTTGTAGATCTCTGGGTCTACAACTCCAAATCAGCGCACCTCCCTCTTGGAAGTATATGAGCTATCATAGCAAACCCCTCCTCCTCTATCTTTGCTGCTCCGACCTGAGGATCATGCTTCTCATCCTTGTCCTTCTTCTTGAGAGGACATTGTGTGGCGTAATGTCCCATCTCGCCACACTGGAAACATTTGATCTTTGATAGATCCTTCTTTCTCCTGCACTGCTCTTGACGCCCCTTTGATGCAAGGGTTGCATTCTCATCCTCCTCCTTCTTGATCTTTGAACCACTGCTACTGCTGCTCTCAAGTTGACACTTGAGTAAATCTCTCCTCATCTCTTCTTGTTGAAGAGATGCCCACATTGCTTCCCAGTCTGGTAACTACTCTTTGCCCAAGATGCTTTGGACAAAGACTTCATACTCTTCAGACACAGAATTTAAGGCAATTTTGACAATCTCTGTGGCTTGAGGACCCACTCCTACAATTTCCAGCTGATCTCAGTTTTCCTGAAGTCTAGACAGGAATGGATCAATGCACTCTCCCTTCTGCATCCTGGTGGTTTGCATCTTCTCCTCCAAAAACATCTTCCTCTGCTCGGAAGACCCCTGATATAGCATTTCCAATGCATCCCACATCTCCTTAGCTGTCCCTTTGCTAGAGATGTGTGAAACGATATTATCCTTCACTCCATTGAGGACCAACCGCTTGACCTTTTGCCATATTCTTCTTGAAGGCCTGTAATGGTGCTGCATTCACCGGTTCAGACTGAGCATTGTCGATAAAGTGCTTGAGGTCATGCTCATCTAGAAGGAAGAAGACCCTTGCATTACAGATTACATATTTGGAGGTACCCTCCAACCGGTCCTGGTCACACAATCCGCTGGTGGCCATCTCACCCAAATGTTGTCGATTTTCTACCTCTCACCCTCTGCGTAGCTGGCTTTACGCACTCTTGATGGAGCAAGCCACAAAATCTGCTACTAGTTCATGGGGAATCTGAGTTTCTTGGGTAAGAAAACTCACTGAGGTCAGAAAATCCCCAAAACTGTGTTTTAGCTATGCTTCATGATGCTTTGAACCAGCAATCATTGTTGCGCAGTCAACTGCGTCCCTCCAGCTGCTGATTTGCGTAGATCTGCTACGTTGCTCCCTCTGCCTTAGACAAACAACAATCTGGAACAATATTACTCTCTATCGGTTCACTCAGAGAGAGATTTTCCTGCTAGTCTAGCAGTCCTGGCTTGTACTACCAATCACTAGGAGATTGACCTGCTGCTTACGCAGCTCTTTGATCCCAGCTTCACCAACGCTGAATCTATTGGATCCGTTCTTTGTCTCGCTTGCACTCAGCTTAAACAAGCTCTGATACCATGTGAAATTTCGTCAAACTCAGGAATCCTACTGCAACAACTGATGGAAAGTCTTCTATTCATTATTTACTTAACAAATTCGTTAATGTTTTCTACAAGCAAAAATTGTGTAATATCCCAAATGGGAAAATAACAATAATAACAGGCTAAAAGATATTACAGAGACAATAAAACAAAACCTGACATCAAAACACCAATGGAGCCATAAAATACTACTAAGCCATTTTAATAATTTGCTAGAAATGAGTACAATGGAGGTGCTGGAATGAAAGCACCTGGGCTTGCTCAAGGAAAGCTAGAGAAGCCCTTTGAATCAATGCTGAAATCCCCCACTGATGGTACGCTGTATGGCTATAGCTTTGCGCTGCAATCTGTTAGAAATGTTGTTGCTGCTCCCGAATAAATGCCGCTAGGGCCTGCTACACCGCTCAAAAAATTCCAAGACTTTAACCCCGAACTCTACTTAAGAAACTCACAAAAACCCATGAAGGAATTGGCTAAATGTTGACCCTGGAATTTCGGCCCAATTTCCCCTAGCTCCTCTAGGTGTTGGTTGGGTTAGGATCTCTGTTTGACACCTCAAATCTGCCCAGAAAATTCTGCCAAATTAATTTTGGCTTCTCCTCAATAAACCCAAAAAATCCCGCAAAGGAATTCTGGAAAGGCTAACCCCAGAAATTCACCCTCTAGGGATGGCTACGCTCTCCCGCTGGGTCTGCTGGCCTCTCTGATGAAAACAATGAAAGAAGGGCCTCCAACTCTCTGAAAAACTCAGCTATGGAAGGGTTGATCCCCACACAATCTCTCGGTTGAAATCTCGTGAAGTTCTCTCCTCCGGATGTTGCTCCTCTCTATGGCTGCGTAATCTCCCTGGAAGACTACGTTGCCCCTGGAAGTGACTGCGTAATCCTGAAGCTGAAATGGTATTGCTGCTCTCCAAAACTGATGGTATGGCTCCTCTCCTGAGCGGGCACTCGAAGTCCCCCAAGGACAAGGTTGGGATCTCCGCTCAGAGACACCCTTGTGCTAAACAGCATTGCAGACCCAACTAAACAACTTGAGCGTGCTCTAGTCTTGATAGATAGAAAATCATAAGATGCAAGAATGAATGAGAAAGGTTGCCTTCTTCTCCTTCTATGCTTGTGAACCCCTAAAATCCCTTGGGCCCACTTATGCTGCGCTGTCCCTCTATGCCACACTGTCCCTTGCTATGCTGCGCTGCTTCTCCCACGCTGCCACTGCACTACTTGGCCCCACACTGCCACTGCGCTGTCCTAAGTGCCTCCTCTCCTGCGCTATCACTTGGCCTCATGGGCCCCAATTCATCTTTTAATTAATCTGCCCAGTGACTTTAGGAAAGTTCTTTTATTCTAATTTTTTATTCATGGATCCCCTCACCCCATTATTTTCGCCCAACATTAGGATTTGCCAAAATTGATCAAAATTAATATCCCAATTAGTTGACTGCTAATTTGGGGATATTACAGTCCTCCCCGCCAAAAATTGCTTGTTCTCAAGCAATTCCTGAACAAGCCTCCTGTCTAGCTGATGCTCCCTACTGTCACTACAAAATGTGCCTGGGTCCCAAATGCGCCACTGAATCTTCCCTGTCCTCTGCATCACCCTGATATGAAGGGATATCTCAATGCCAGGATCCCAAGCCATCCTGTCCAACATGAAGCTCCACCTGCTCCACTCACCATCCTTCCATGCTAATGAAGTCCCCCACTCCATCAATGACTCGCTAAAGCCCAATGGAAGATCTATATGATCTCCCCATGTAGTACACAACTCACCCCTAGAGGTTATCGAGCTGTGTAGAGCTGTAATGCTCGAGTCTCCTGCTAATCTCATAGAGGTGCCACCATGTTGTCGTTGCGCCACTCTGACTAGGAGATACGCCCCATCGTGCACAGACTGTATCCCTCTCTCCTGGGGCCTTGTGGCGGAAAATCTGTGAAGGAAAAGCTCATCCTACCTAGGCATCTCCATGATGCTGATATCTACCCCTCTACTGTCGATCATGACCCTGAGAAACAACATGATAAGTCTGCCCTACCATGCAATGGAGGTCTTTGTGGTCCCCCACATGTCAAACCCAAGGTGAACTGGATCATTGTCTGCTTTGTCCCTACTCATCACAAAGGGGAGTGATCCACCTACCCAACAGACCCCTGGATCCCCCAACCATACGGGAAGCTCAAAACTCCCACTCCCCGCGAGATGCCGCTGCGTAGCGCTACTACCTGCTAGAACCCATCTGGCCCTCATCTCTAACCGCTGTATGTATTCCCTGGGTGGACCCCAAGTATCAGGAGTTTATCCCACACATGCGTACTTGCCTTGCTCCTGCTAGACCACGTCATGATACCCGCTATTCCAACTCCTGCTAATACACCTGGATACTGCTCGGAGTCTAGGTACCCTCCTATAGACGAAATATACCATCCACCATCCCTCAAATGTGAGCCCAACGATGGGACATATGCTACCTTGGCAATCAACCATCATGCCATCCCTAAGCCTGGACCCGTCAACTCGTGCACCTACCAAGTGTCTCAATTGGAGAGTTGCCTCCTGACTCATGACATGTGGTATCTCATACAACTGTCTAGGGTGAGCCTCCCATGCCCTGCTGCCTGAATGGGGAGTGTCAAGGGTCACCAACCAAACACTCCGTGACCACAAGCAACACTGGAGGATGATGGGTAGGTATGTCCCAAAGGGTGTGATCAAGAGTCTACCTGCATGCTCAAGAGTAATTCTCCAGATGACACTCTCTTTGCCTCGGATCTGTTGATAACACTGTCGTAGCCCTGTCTCCGCTAAGCGTGGCGTCTCCAGATGCTCAACAGGATCCTCATCGATCCTAGGTAAGCTGCATCCCATGGGACACCTACTGCCCCTATCCATTTGTCTCTTTGGAGGCAACGCTCCAAGAGCCCACTGCTCTGCATCATGTGCCACTGCATACCACCAAGTATCACCGCACTCCTCGACCTACCACTGTATGCCACAACCTACCCATGTACACGAATGGATACCCTCGACAACAGCTATACCGTCTTGTACCGTCATGTGTCCATCTTGCATCGCTGCACTTGTCACTCCCCTCATGTACTCAATGCGATGGGAAGCACTCCTACTCCATAACGCAGTCCGACATACTACAACACACCCCCATGTATCTCCATGCCCATCTACAGACCACTGCCCAATGATGGATGCCCCTAGGGTGTGATGGCCTAAGGCTGTATCCATATGCATCGGCCCATACTCGATCGGTACCATCACCTCTGCTGTCGCATCAACATACTCTCTAATGAATGAATCTCCCTTCCAAGCCCTCCCTGAGGGACCCAAGAAGTGAATCTCCCTAGGTACCAGTAGCGATGCCAATCCTGCTTTGCTCCTCTGTGTCCCACACAAATGCGAAGAATCCCCAGCTCCATACAAGGCACTGTCTGGTGGCCTACCAATGCCCCCTCCTTTGTCAAACTCCTGCTAGAGTATGCTGATCATCCTGTGATCCTGTGTACAGTCCTCGTACCAAGACAACTCAAGAAGTATGTACCTAAACTGGTTGGACACTAGTGCTAGCTGAAACTCCCCTAGTGAATGTGCAAGCTCAACTGCTAGGTCAACTCTGCCCTTCGATTCGTAGTCAAACAACATACCTGGGAAGTGATAGGTAGTCTCGCCTAGATCCCAATGCAAGTTCGGGCCTTCGATAACCCTAATACCTGGAAACTCCTGTTGAACTATACCCGGGTCCACCACCATCTCCATAACCCCCTCCACCAGGTACCAACTCAAGATCTCTCGCCATCCAACCTGGACATGTGGATGCTGCACCCTGTGCAACTCCGATCGTCTCATCCTGCTATCCAAGTCAACACATGAGATCTAACTAGGTAGCTCCATCTCTCTCTCTCCAATGGCCAAAGGTGACCCAACCATGCTGCTAGACCCATCTATGTACGCCTGAAGGGGGTTGCTCCGACGTTCCAATGTGCCCTCTAGCTGTACCATAAGTTGTTGCGACTGAATCATCACAAGTGACTCATCATCCTGAATACCTCTCATAGAGTCCCCTGATACCACACACACACTGGAATACGAAACTGGCCTACTGTCATCAACTCTGCATGATTGCTCATGCTCCCAAGAATCCTCATATGATCCCATGGACTCATCCAAAAAAGAGTCCTCATCCTATCATACAGAAAGAATGTCCTCCTGCTCTACCTTTGTATCTCTTAGTGCCTCATGAAAGGTGGATACATCTCCTAGCACCTCACCCATCTGCTGCGTGCTGTTATCACCCAAAAACTCGGACATGATTCTGGTCATCACCTCAATGGATGGCTCTACTCTCTCCACTAAGATGTCAACCGACACGGTCAAGGAAGTCTCCAACAAGGGTGAGTCCTGCGTCACACTAGGTGTATCTACGAGCTCCCCACAATTTTGCATGCCCTCATCCTCCAAGTGCAAGGTAGCAATTTTGATGGTTTCCCCCTCTGTTATTAAGTTAGGATGGAAAGAGGTATCCAACTTTTCCACCTGATCTCGAGCCGTGCAACTAGTGGATCCATCATACATGGGAAAAGGTGTCCTCCCAATGGTGCGCTGCAACTTTGAACTCTACGTGCTAGACCCCCCAATGTTCCTTCCTGCTTCATCCCACCTGAGCTGGCAGTAATCTTTGAAGGACAAAGCCGCTTTGAAGTTTTCCCCCATGGACTGCCATTCTCGAAAATAATCTACCATGGGTATATGATCATGCCGCTTGCCTTGCTCACTCGGTATTGGAGGTAGGAATGTAGGCATCGTGATCCTGGTTGGCCTACTGAAGGCTGGCGGGTGAGTGACTGGTAAAGGGTGCTCACACTATAATGAGACCCTTGAAGTCTCCCCAACTAGGGATTCATGATGGATGCTCTTATTCCTATTTTGTTGCTTGAGTTTTTCCAACATTCCCTTCTGTCCTTTGGCTAAATCATTTAGGGCCTTAAAGATGCTAACAAATCTTGCTTCCCCTTTGCTCCTTGACTCCCCAATATTTGCCACCTCTACTACCTACCCTCCTTGTCATAGGAAAATATCCCCATGGCTGAGCCAAGAACGAAGCTTTGATACCACTATACCACTGTAATATCCCAAATGGGAAAATAACAATAATAACAAGCTAAAATATATTATGGAGACAATAAAAAAAAAACTAACATCAAAACACCCATTTTATTAATTTGCTAGAAATGAGTACAATGGAGGTGCTGGAATGAAGGCAACTGGGCTTGCTCAAGGCAAGCTAGAGAAACCCTCTAAATCAATGCTGAAATCCCCCACTGATGGTATGCTTTATGGCTATAGCTTTGCGCTGCAATCTGTCAGAAATGTTGTTGCTGCTCTCGAAGAAATTCCGCTAGGGTCTGCTACACCGCTCAAAAAATTCGGAAACTTTAACCCCAGACTCTACTCAAGAAACCCACAAAAACCCACGAAGGAATTGGCCAAATGTTGACCCCGGAATTTCAACCCAATTTCCCCTAACTGTTGGCTGGGTTAGGATCTTTGTTTGACACCTCAAATTTGCCCAGAAAATTATTGCAAATTAATTTTGGCTTCTCCTCAATAAACCCAAAAAAACCCGTGAAGGAATTCTAGAAAGGCTGACCCCAAAAATTCACCCTCTAGGGATGGCTACGCTCTCTCGCTGGGTACGCTGGCCTCTCTAATGAAAACACTAAAAGAAGGGCCTCCAACTCTCTGAAACACTCAGGTATGGAAGGGCTGATCCCCTCACAATCTCCCGGCTGAAATCTCGTGAAGTTCTCTCCTCCAGATGTTGCTCCTCTCTATGGCTGCATAATATCCCTGGAAGACTGCGCTGCCCCTGGAAGTGACTGCGTAATCCTGAGGCTGAAATGGTATTGCTGCTCTCCAAAACTGATGGTATGCCTCCTCTCCTGAGTGAGCATTTGAAGTCCCCCGAGGACGAGGTTGGGATTTCCGCTCGGAGACACCCTTGTGCTAAACAACAATGCAGACCCAGCTAAACAACTTGAGCGTGCTTTAGTCTTGACAGACAGAAAATCATAAGATGCAAGAATTAGTGAGAAAGGTCACCTTCTTCTCCTTTTATGCTTGTGAACCCTTAAAATCCCTTGGGCCCACCTATACTGCGCTGTCCCTCTATGCCATGTTGTCCCTTGCTATGTTGTGCTGCCTCTCCCACGCTGCCACTACGCTGCCTGGCTCCACGCTACCACTGCGTTGTCACTTGGCCTCATGGGCCCCACTTCATCTTTTAATTAATCTATCCATTGACTTTAGGAAAGTGCTTTTATTCTAATGTTTTATTCATGGGTCTCCTCACCCCTTTATTTTCGCCCAACATTAGGTTTTGCCGAAATTAATCAAAATTAATATCCCAATTAGCTGACTGCTAATTTGGGGATATTACATATCGAAATCCATTCACTACAACCTAAAAAATTAAACTCTGGAAGAAATACAAGTGTGGAAACAAATATGTACACGCAGATCACAAAACTATCCAACACAATTATTTTTGGACTAATGTCCCTAGAAAAACCCAATGTGGGAAAACTAGTGTAGCAGATCTGAGGGTTTATGTATTATGCAGTAAATTCTGAGTACAAATATATGATTGATGAGACTGTCAAATCATACATAGAATCTGACATAAGAGATCTCGTGAGACAAACCTCACCCCTCCACGGGAAATTGGCATTGATCTGCACCAAGATTGGACTACCCAGCGTTGCCTCTGCACAGTGACTGCATCACAACTATGGTTTCCCTTCTGCCTCTGTGTTGGTCTCACTGCTGGCTGGAAGCTGAAGCCTTCTGACCTCTGGAAAATCTCTTCGGGATCTGACACTGGCTCTGCGCTATCTCCTTAGTAGGAAAACGTCTTTCCCTCTAGATCTGCGTAGTGACTGCATAAGCATTGCGTCACTCACTCTGCACTGATGTTGTGGCTCTCTCTGTCTTTGTTGCCATGTACTCTCCAGCTCAGGAAACCTTCCAACCAAAACTACTGCCCCTCACTTCAATCAAGAATCACTTAGATTTGATTTTTGTCCGAGCACTTGCTCTGTCAGAAAAATTCGATCTCTAGATCCTCTGTGTCTCCACGAATGTTGTTTCCAAATGACCCTTCAAGCCAATCTTATAGTCTTCTCGTTGAGACTTCAATGAGCCAAATTAGATCTCTAATCAATGGCTAAGATTAACTTTTGACTTGATCATGTTTCTTCTAGATCATTCTCACTCATATTCTATTCATACACTTTAATTATTTTATTTTCCTAAGTTTAGACTTAGAGTCCCTTTAAAAATAATTAATTATTTGTATAAAATACAATCAAGTGGAAATTCACCAAACGATTTATGGGTTATTAGGAATACATGTGTCTAAGCCTTTTCAAAAAAATTTGATACTTAGATCACATTCGATGCTACCCAAAATAACCACTTTTCCCCCTTCAAGTTTGGTCACAGATCCACAAGGATGTCAATGCAACTTTCCCCTCTAGTGTTTCAAAGTTCTCATCAGGTTCATCCCCTTCCTCTTCAAACCATTCCTCCTCATCATACATTGGGTCACTCATATGGGGACCGCTATTCTCTTATTTTTCTTCTTCTTCCCTTCTATTCCTACTCCCCCTTGCCATCATGAAAACCAAGGGTGGAATGATACATATAAGCCAAAAAAACATCATCTTGGAATATGAATATAGGGGGTGGAAAACCTGCAAATAAATGAGCAAGAAGAAAGAATGGGAAAGAGTAGGAGAGGGAGGAGTGAAAATAAAAAATACAATGACAAAAAAATGAGGGAGTTTGGGGTTTGCACTTACCTCTTTAGCTCTTGTAGATGGAAGCACTTCTTTACTCCTCCAAGCTCCTCCTCCTTCACTCTACCGAGCTTTCCTCAACTCTCTCTTCTCCTCTCTTCTCCAAGCTCTCAAAAAATATAAGAGTGAGCAAATGAGAGGTGAAAAGGACTTATAACGTTTTCATTCCATCCCTAACCCAATACTAACCCACCCCCCAACCCAACTTGAGCCATAAAAAGAAAAAGAACAAAATTACTTTTAGAGGGCCGCACTGATAAGGAGATTATGTATTTTGCTCAAAATTGAAAATGCTCAAAACTATACCGAACCTGAGCGACCGAGTAGATCTCGTCGTTGCGATTTCGGTGCCACGTATGGTTCGAAAAACCAATGTCGTATGAGGGAGATATCGCGTTCTGTTTGTTTTCCAAACAGACAAAGGATGAGCAAAACAGGTACAGTGCTGATGTGGCAGGTCCAGTCGGCAATGCAGGAATTCTTCTCCAAAAGTAGCCAATGACATCGCGCCAAGTGGCACCACTAGATTTTCCGAGGATGACTAGGAAGTGAATTTTTTTTTTAATTCCCAAGTCTAAGTTGATTTTATTAATATTGGCATTTCATTTTATGATGGCCAATGGGGAAGGGCCACATGGCATGCCACGTACCCCCCATGGCAGGCAGGTTGGATTAAGGTCAAATGGTGGGATTAATTGGTTATATATATATATATATATATATATGTTTATTATAAAGATTTTACCCACATTTTGGCAGGGTCAACCAAGTATGGAGGAGTTCTTCTAATCTTTATGGCGGAGGTAAGCTCCAAGTCTAGTGGAGAAGTCTCATTGGCGTTTTTAAACAAAATTATTGTGGCAGAGTGGGGGTCGAACCCACGATCTACCGCCCGCCAACAAATCTCCTTACCAGCTCTTCTATACGTTGGGTCATAAGTTACCAACTAAGGTCTTCGCATTATCTTCTAGTTTATGCGCTCGACGATTGGGGGTTGGAGGGGGCCAACCCTCTCCCCATATGTCTTCAACCCATGAACCAAGGGCTACCACCGACGTGCCAACCAATTACAACAACCACCATTGTTATGGTTAGGCCTTGTCACATGGCCATGCTTTTAAGTTTTATCCGACGGTTCCGCTGACCGCAGTGTTTCAACTCCAGTATTAAACATTACCGCATGTGATAACTCTCCCCGCGAGGTTTAAACTTCGCCAGTATCGGTTACCACAGCTTCTAACGTGGGTTTACACTACTGCAACCACAGTTGTGGCTTTAGTTCTGCTCGTGTTAAATGCCAGCAGTTAGAGACTTGGCAGGATGTTTAGCGCGCTCACCATTTTCGGAGTTTTGGCCGAATTTAACTCCAGTTAAGTGGAATTCTCCACTTTTTGTGGAGGTTTTGTAGCTGTCATTGGAAAAATGGCTAGGGAGGTCAATTTTCGACCAATTTGGGTGAAGCAAGAGTCTATCTAGGCTAATTTGAACATTCTGAAGCCACTAGTGCAGAGAAAACAACCATTAGAGGCTTGTAAATGACAAAGAGGGACATGCCATTGGGAGTTGGACCAGCAGATGTAGTGTAATATTCCTAATTTGCGACAACAAATTGGAATATTCTATTTTGTTTAGTTTGCCGCCTATAGTTGTAAATAAATAAAAAGTGAGTAAAGAGGGTCTAAACTCACTTAAATGAAATAAGACATCCACCTAGTAGCACAACGTTGTGACTTACGTGGGAGTCAAGGGGGGACCCAACACCACGTGGAGGAGGGGGCCTATGTACACTCTAGAAGTTTCTCCAAGCTTCTGTGGAGATAAGGATGAGAATGTGGATAAGGATGAGGATGTGTAGGAGAGAGAGAGAGACTACGTTGGGTTTTGGAGGGAAACCAACACTATAAAAGATGGAGGATCCTTCTCATTTCATTCATGCTTAGATGCTTGAATTATGGATTGTTGAGTGAGACAGATTGTCTTTGGCACGCTGGCTGTTTAGCCCATTTGCTGCACTGTTTAGTGCAACCGAGTGTCTCCGTGCGGAGATATCACCCTTAGCCTCGAGGGACTTCGAGTGCCTGCTCAGGCAAGGTTATTTTCTTAGCATCATCCTCCAGGACAGCATTATTGCTGCAGCAGCGTAATACTGTGTTGTAGGGTGTTGCTGTGGTGACTTTACGACACCACCTCCTTCTCTTGTTTTTCAGAGGGAGAGTCTCTCTTTCCTTTGGAGGATCAGATTGGGAGATATTGGGGCTTATTATCAGATCTTGGCATCAGGCCTATATGTTCTTCATGGTATACTGCGCAGTTCTTTCCCCAGATTTGCGTTATTGCCCTTGAAATCTGAGTAGAGGTTGCTACTGTTATTTCTTTTGGTTGCCGAGCGTTCTCAAACATATTATATGGTATCTACAGCCATCACACTTGAAGGATGCGTTTTTCATGCATAAGTCGCTGAGAAACTCATTTTCTGGATGAGTTACCGTAGTTGCTGTACAATATTATATGTTCTAATTCCATAGCACTTGGTGTGTTCATATTCTACTCCTAGACAGAGTCTAGAAAGGGCCAGGTAGCCTCCGGATCTCGTTCTCTTCTAGAGGCGACATATCTGGTAAATGCCCTCCCAGTCAATCTCTTGTTGGGGTTTGCTGTGTTTTTGAGATATCCTGGAAACACGATATTACAGTGGTATCAGGGCTTTGAGCCATATTTCCCTATACAACATTCCTATTGAGCAGCTTGGAAATATTCCTGAAATAGGGATATTACAGTGGTATCAGAGCATAGTTCTGGCTCGCCTGTGGAGCTAGTTATCTATGGCACATATGAGGATCTCACATCAGCATGGTCATATACCCTTTGGAGAGTATTTCCGAGAATGGCAGTCCAAGGGGGAAGACTTCAAAGCAGCTTTGCCCTTCAAAGATTACTGTCAGCTCAGACAGGATGAAGGAGGAAGGTACTATGGTAACAGAGGAGTTTCTAGCATGCAGAGTTCAGATTTGCAGCGTACCACTGGGAGATCACCTCTTCCCATGCATGAGGAATCCAATAGTCCCTGTGAGTCTAAGCCCAAGAAGATCGGAACAGTGCAAAAGGAGAGTTTATTCTCATCTCTTTTCAGATCCAGAAGAAATACATCCACCTTTGAGGAGGTCAAGAAGAATGAAGAAAAATAAGAGGAAGTACCATGCACTTCCAATTCTCATCAAGAAGAAGAGATCACATCACCTCTTGAGGAGGCTTGTGAAAACGCCTGCCACACCTGGCGGAGGAGTGTACTTCATTATTGCATCAATAGTTGGGGGGGGGGCAGCGCAGATTGTGAGGCAATATCTCTTGTAGCCCTGAAGAAGTTCAAAGATGTAGATCAAGGAGAAGTTAAAGAAACCACCGTTGCTAGCAACATGGATGAATGCGAGGTCTCGCAGAGATTCTACCGGAGATGCATTAAAAAGCACACTATGTAGATGTTTGGCTCTTCTCTTCCCTTCTCACAAGAGCAGATAAAAGATGGAGGACATCTTAGGATGGATAACATCTCTCATGCTTGTGTTGGACATCCCTTGAGCCATACACATCATGATGGGAGGGTTTTGCCTACCAACTATTTGATTCTTGATAGGGTCTCATTGATCCTAGAGAAGTTTGTATTTCAAAATCCCATGAAGTGCAAAGTCGGAAATTTGATTTGGGGAGATGGTAGCCCTCATAGGAGGAGTACCAGGATGAGGAGAAGAAGGAGGCATCCACAAGTGATTGAGTGGATGTGGTTGATGAACAAGGAGCTAGGAGGCTACTTGCAGATCTATGATACCGGGCAGCAGGAGGCTTGGCTGCGCTGGTTACTCTTGAGGGAGTTTAGCATCATTTGTATCCGTACTTTGGATAACGGGCACAGAGGTTTATGTCAAGGCCGCTACTCAAAGAGTTTGGCCATCACTTGGCAAACACTCTTCCTAAGAGCTCTGGAGATGGAGGAAAGATGGCGGGACACTTGCATCATTGAAGAGAAGTAGAGGTATGGATGTATAAAAGAGCTGTGTTACTCATTATCATCATTAAGGGTTCATGAATATATGAGTTGTATGATGGAAGTATGGGGAGGCAACACAATGTCTTGTTGCTTGGTTTGTTTCTAGGAGAGCAAGGGCAGATTTTCTCTCACACTTTCTATGATGTTGCAGGAGGAGGAGATGGCACTATCTCCTTGGTCTTTGATGATGGCTTGGGAGCACTTCCATCTTGGGAGGTGTTCCACATTTATTGCAGCATTATTAAAGGAGTCTTTGACAAGGAGCATGTCAAAGAACAAAGCTTTGTATTGACAGGAGCTTATTTGTATAAGCTCACAATGCTGCCACTTGGGAGAAAAAACTTATGGATGAAGTGCGACCAACAGAGATATGGTGGATCTATAACCCATAGGTCCCAGGATCACTTCATATTTGTTGGGTAATTTCTCATGAACAAAGAATGATGATAGAGGCATTATCACTATGGTATATTTTAAATTACTTCCAAGCATAAGGAGGATTATCTTCTTGTGGTAATATGGTTCATTCTTCTCTCATAGCATGCAAAACACATGAGTGACTCATGTATGGACCCATGTACCATCTTACTTCCGTGATATGGTGAGAAGTTTTCTTATATATCTATTGATCTCACACTCTTGCCATTCCCAGTGCAATGGCTGTTTACACAAGGGGGCAAGCTTGTCACATTGCTCCATGAGATGTATTGGGCCAATCTACATGATGGAGGCAGCTATCTCTTTTGTGGCATTGGGAAATTTTTTTATCACTACATATATGTTCATTTGCTGCACTATAGCATGTATCATACAAAGACATGCATGATTAACCATGTAAAGAGAAACATTTTTCCTTGTATTTTCATCAAGCAGCAACTTGTAAAACTGCGCTGTACTTGTTTGGGAAGCTGTTGGTATCTTCTTGCACCACATGAAACCTTCAGCATTCTCCTCATATTATTGCTGATCATGTCTTCATTCGCTGATATAGATCAGATTTGTATGGGAGGCTTGATTATGAGAGAGACACATGAGCTGGATGTGTCCGTGAGTGGGAAACATTCTCACATTTTCTGCACTACATGTTCTAATGGGAGCATGGGAGGAGGCATGGCCACCACTACTACATATGCGTTCTCTTTTGAGGTGGGCCATGAGGTTGATAGTCATCCATTGTACAGCCATGGGCAAGTGTTTGGTCTTATGTTGTTGTCATATTCAGCCATTTACTATCCATTAGTAGATGTGATGGATCTTGTACATTTCTTGCCATGTAATTTTCTGAAGTTGCAGTGGATGAGATTGCATTGTACCCTTGTGAGAGATTGTTTGCATCATGTATCATCATATAAAACCTTCAGCAAACCTCTCATTCAGATGTTCCATGATGACCATGTCCTAGTTTTCATGGATGGATTGTTTTGGGCCAGCTTGTTCTTCATTGTTGGAGGAACCTTCTTTGGAGGATTGTTCTTCACTTTGCCATTGGAGGGCAATGATTTTGCAGCCCAGGATTAGCATAAACTCTACACTTGTCATGAGTGGAGAGAAGGACAGCATGGGGTAAGCTATGATGCTTTCCAAGTTCAGATTTTCAGCCCACCTTCATTACCGGAGCTCGAGGTGGAAGGAGATCTTCAGGAGTTGCCTTGTTGGGAGGTGGCTCATTTTGTTTGGATGATTGCTTGGGGATGGAGGATCCACATGAGGGAGATGTTCCTCATTACATTCCAGACTCCATGCCTCGAGTGGAGATTCTTTAGTTCTACCCTTGCAGTTGATTGGAGAGAGGTAATGAGTTACATGGTCAGCTTGATGGGCCATCTGGTACCATAGATGCAAAGACAAAATGAGTCATGGTCTTCGTTGGCTGGTCGGTCGAGAGGATCGGCTTGGGATCCGGCATTGGGAGAGATCCTTCACATCAGTAAGTGATGCGTAGGTTAGAAAGATTCGAAGAAGTGATTCAACGCGGCACATTTGGTGCATTTTAGACTTGTTCAAGCAGTTGCTTGAGGGCAAGCAACATTTTGCCGGGGGGGACTGTAATATTCCTAATTTGCGACAGCAAATTGGAATATTCTATTTTGTTTATTTTGCCACCTATAGTTTGTAAATAAATAAAAAGTGAGTAAAGAGGGTCTAAACTCACTTAAATGAAATAAGACATCCACCTAGTAGCATAACTTTGTGGCAAGGGGGGGACCCAACACCACGTGGAGGAGAGAGAGAGACTACGTTTGGTTTTGGAGGGAAACCAACATTATAAAAGATGAAGGAGCCTCCTCATTTCATGGATGCTTGGATGCTTGGATTATGGATTGTTGAGTGAGACATATTGTCTTCTTTGGCACGCTGGCTGTTTAGCTCGTCTGCTGCACTGTTTAGTGCAACCGAGTGTCTCCGTGCGGAGATCTCAACCTTAGCCCCTGGGGACTTCGAGTGCCTGCTCGGGCAAGGTTATTTTCTTAGCATCATCCTCCAGGACAGCGTTATTGCTGCAGCAGCGTAATACTGTGTTGTAGGGTGTTGCCGTGGTGACTTTACGACACCACCTCCTTCTCTTGTTTTTCAGAGGGAGAGTCTCTATTTCCTTTGGAGGATCAGATTGGGAGATATTGGCGCTGATTTGTAGATCTTGGCATCAGGCCAATAGTCATTTTGCCCCTACTGCGTAGCCCCTTTTAGTATCTGCGTTATTTTTATGGTGTAGCTGCTGTGAGGGTTTGCCGGTTGATTTGAGGGGAAGATCTCAAGTGTAAGGATCAACCTTCCACTTTGGAGATCTATTGGAGGAGGTCTACTTCAGTTTCTCATCATATTCAACCTTCTCTACTGGGTTTCAGTTTGAAGTTGCAGTCGCTGCCCAGCAACTCTGACATTTTTGTCGCATTGTGTATTTCAGCCAATCCCTTGGACGATTGAGTTATTCTTGCTTATAAGGGTTAGAGCTCTGCTCCCCTAGTGTATTTGGGCCATATACTGTCGTATCTATGTATTGATATCATTTTGGAGCAGCATTCTATTATAGACTGCGTCTTCTCTCATAGCCTGGTTTTATGCAGAAATAGCAGTGTTCTTCATGTTCATGTACATGTGTTGTTGAGGGTTGGATTGCTTTCCTTGAGAGGTTGTTTCCTCAAGGCTTGTACACTCTCTTGCTGCTATATATATTATTGGCTATATATTCATCTTCTTGTCTCATAACTCCTGGATAAAACGCTAAGGGTTTCTGAATCCATCTCTTGTCTTGCGGCACCTCATTATTGAGGGTATTTCTATATAAAATTGTTGTTTAACCTTGCTGAAAGCCTATGCCTTGTTCTCAAACTCATTCTCTAATTATTCATAGTGATTTGCATCTCATACCTTCATAAAATACGCTGCCCTTGCTTCAGTAAAATTCTGCATACTCAAAGTCTTGGGAAATGAGGGTTTTTATTGACTAGTCGGGAAGGAGTATCTGTTCAACATAGAAAAACGCCATTGTTTAAGCTGAAATTCGACATGGACGTCCCTATTGACCTAATCTAACATATCCTAGAACCTTGAGTCGTCATTTTACGCAGATTTGCTTATACACTCATTTTAGGGCCAAAATCCTCACTTTTCCCCACCTTTTTGCCCCTAAAAGCCGATTAAAGGTTGCTGCAGTATTTGGAGTGGGTTGTTGAGTGTTTCTAAACACTTTTTATGTTGGCTGAAGCATACTTTCCTGAGGAATGCGTTTTTGAGTCATGATCTGCTGAAAATTCCATTTTTGGGATACTACAGTTTGCTACACTATTATTGTTTGGGTGTTCTAGTTCTATACCACTTGGTGTGTTCATCTTCCACTCTTAGACAGAGTCTGGAAAGGGCCAGATAGCCTCCGGATCTCGTCCTCTTTTAGAGGCGACATATCCGGTAAATGCCCTCCCAGTCAATCTCTGGTTGGGGTTTGGTGTGTTTTTGAAATATCCTAGAAACAAGATATTACAGTGGTATCAGGGCTTTGAGCCATATTTCCCTATACAGCATTCCTATTGAGCAGCTTGGCAATATTCCCGACTTGGGGATATTACATGTAGCCCAGGAGGGGTGAACTGCTTCATCATGCCTGCTGTGTAAAACTTATGTATGATGTTATTTCTCTGTTATACACTGTTGTACAGTGTTATTTAGGCTTATTTTCATGCTTAAAACTCACAAATTCATCTATGTTTCATGGTTAAATTACTCATTCCTTAAGCAAACAAACAGAGACAAATTGTACATGTCTTTATTATTGAAAGGAAACTTAGCACAACAAACTAATACAGACCTTTCAAATCAGGTTGGTCTCAGAGCTAGAGTTTAATCTCTGGGGTTGTTGTGTGGAAAGATTTGTTTAACTGTTTGCAAGTGTTCACATGCTTACTAGGCTCAAGCTTAAGAGAGGAGAAGTCAAATTGGTGGAAGCAAGAGGTTCTCAAAGTGAGCCACAACAAAGGAGGGCAAGATTGCCATATTCTCCACCACCTAGTTCACCTCCAAAAGGAGCAGAAGAAGCATTAAGCATGTCTCCAGAGGAAGAAGAAATCCATGAAGAGGTGGATCTCAAAGAAGAAGAAAGAGTGTTCAGGAAAGCATTCCTTGACATGACTGAGATGGTGAGAGTCCTTTATCAAGAAAGGAATGAGAGACTAGAAGGAGAAGGATCCAAACTTCACAAGGAAGGTCAGGGATCATCAGGAGGTTGGAGCGTAAAAACTCTGGTAAACTTGATAAATATATATTATTATTGATGATAGATGAAAAGATGATTACAATGAGGGATCGCCTAGGCTTTAAATAGCCTCAAGGTGTCCCTTGGCAAAGAGGCATGATCTTTGATCATGCCCTTTCAGTTAATAAAACCTAATATAACTATATCTAACTAATAATTAATAAAATATTCATAACATTGCCCCTCTCTTAAAGATGCTTTGTCCTCAAAGCATATGTAATGATGGACAATGTTGACGAACGCCTGAGTTTCTTGAGCGGTGGGATCTTGCTTCCCACATTTTAAAAAGATCGTGAAGCATCTTCTCGAGCTCCATATGTTGGTGATGTGGATAGTGAAAAGATCTGATATCGACAGAGTTGGATCCTGTCTTGACTTCTATTGGATGTTTGATTTTGCTATCGGGAGGCACTTTTATGGGTAGATCTTGGAATACTTTTTCATGTTTCCTAACTATTCCTTGTTCTTCTGGCGATTTTTTGTGATTCCTTTTTAGATTTAGAGGTAAGTTACCAACAATTATCGTTCGATGCAACTTCTTCTCATCATCAAACGCTTCCTTCTTAATAACCATATGTGCTTCATCACCGAAGGCCTCAACAGCTTTTGGCGCTATATCAGTGGCTTCGGATGTGTTTGTCGCTTCACATGTTTTGTTCAATTCTGGGGATGGAACATTTTGTTGTTTATAAACATCTGTATCTTCATGGTGATGTGGGGAATCGGTTTTTTCCTGATGCTCTTCCGAGTTCCCTGAATCTGCGGAATGGAGGAAATGGAGGCAGTGGAAAGTCACCATCCTCACCCTCATCATCATCATCCTCTACTTCATCTTCAGTATATCAGTTACACAAGTCAAAGAACACTGGTAAAAGTCATTTTCTAAAACTTGATGTTAAGTTTGAATTGCTAATGTTTAATGGTGAAGTCAATGCAAAAAAACTTGATAATTGGATTAGGCAATTGGAGGTCTATTTGAGAATTCAGAACCTTCATGATGATGATACCAAAATCCAACTAGCTTCATTGAGAATGGAACGTGCAACTCTTGTTTGGTGGGAAGCCAAGACAAAGGAGGAGATCAAGAAGCATGGTAAGATTATTCTATCATGGACTGATTTCATTACTACAATAAAACAACAGTTTTATCCATTAGCTCAGATGCAGAAATCCATATGAATTGGGAAAATTTTAGACAATTGAAAGGACAGAATGTGCAAGAATACACCCAAGAATTTAGGAGAAGAGCTTTCTTATTAAGGGTATATTTGCAGAGCCAAGATACTTTGCTCAAGTACATAGGAGGCTTACATATCTACCTAAAACATACTATCCTCATGTTTAACCCTACAAGTCTAGATGAAGTTTGTGTTCAGGCTACACATCTAGAAGCTAGAGGGAAAAACATTACTGATGAGGGTAGGAAGAAACCTTTTAAAGGGAAAAACAAAGAGAAGACCTCAAAAGGTAAGGGAAAAAAGAATGCATCTGTCAAGAAAGAGGGAGAAAAAGTGGTTTGGAAACATTGTTCAAGAGAAGGCCATGAAGAGAAAAATTGTTGGAAATTACATCCTGGAAAGAGACCCAAGTATAACAATAACAAAGGGAAGTACAAAACTACAACTACAACTCAACATGACTTAGGAGAGGATTTAGGTGATGAATCTAAAATTACAGCCATGGTATTGAAGAACATGAAGGGGAAAGAAATTGAAACAAAATCCAGTACTAGTACATCAAACTATTACATACAAGCTCCAAATGAAGAAGAGAGAATTGAACTGTTTCATGTGAGGGTAATATCCAAACATACCAATATTGACACACTGTTTGATAGTGGGTCACAAGCAAACTTAATCTCTGAAGACTTGGTCAAGAAACTTAATCTTGAGACCATTCCACGTCCAAAACCATATCCACTTGGGTGGATTTGTAAGGATGAAATTTACAGGTCTCAAAGAAGTGCATATTCAGCTTTGCAATAATTGCACATTTTGTTGACACAGTTGAATTAGATGTGGTTCCGCTTGATATTACGGGTATTGTGTTGGGCAGTCCTTACTTGTATGACAGGAAAGAAATCTTCCATCACCGTGAGAACAAATATCATTTATTCAAAGATGGCAAAGAGTATATTGTTAGAGCACATCGCAAGAAGACAAATATTGCAATGGTAAATGCTAGATAGGTAAAGAGGCTGGTGAATTCAAGTAAGAATTTTGTTCTTCTAATGATTAAGCCTAAAGCTGATGTTAATCATGAATCATTTGAGGATTGTGATCCTAAGTTGAAATTAGATTTACATGATGTAGTTGATGCACATCATGAGATGTTTCAGGAGCCAACAGGATTGCCTCCAAAAAGGGAGATTCAACATGAGATTCAGTTGCAACAAGATTGTCCTCTTCCAAACATCGGCATGTATCGCATGTCGATAATGGAGAATGCTGAAATAAAGAGGCAAATCAAGGACATGTTGGACAAGGGACTCATAAGGCTAAGCACTTGGCCATGTAGTTCACCCATAGTCTTGATTCTGAAGAAAGATGGGACTTGAAACATGTGTGTAGCCTTCAGAGCTTTGAACAAGATAACAATAAAGAATCGATACCCACTCCCAAGGGTAGATGATTTGCTAGATCAACTGACAAAAGCAAAGTTTTTCACTAAGTTAGATTTACGAAGTGGATATCATCAAGTAAGAATTGCAGAAAGTGATATATGGAAGACTGCATTCAATACCAAACAAGGACTCTTTGAGTGGTTGGTTATGTCGTTTGGTTTCCGTAATGCACCGACAACTTTCATGCGTGTTATGGATAATGTTTTGCGTCAATTTCTTGATGACTTTGTGATTGTGTATTAAGATGATATACTTATTTTCAGTAAAACAAGAGAAGAACATGTCTTGCTTGTGAAAAGGGTGCTTGATGTTTTGAAGAAAGAAAAATTATTTCTTAAGATGTCTAAGTGTGAGTTCTGAAAAACTTCTCTGGTTTATTTGGGACACATTGTAGGAGGAGGCGAGTTGAGAATTGATCCTTCTAAAGTGGAAGCCATTGTGAATTGGCCCACTCCCAAAATAGTGTCCGAGGTAAGAAGTTTCTTAGGCACAGCGCAGTATTGGAGAAAGTTTATTGCTAACTTTTCTGCCATAGCAGCTCCTATGCATGCAGTGACAAGTGTGAAGAAAGGCTTCCAATGGGGAGGCAAACAGCAGCAAGCTTTTGAAGCTTTAAAAGACAAAATCAGTTCAGCTCCGGTTCTTGCAATACCAACTTTGAGACAACCATTCGAGATACAAACCGATGCTAGTGATTATGCCATGGGCGCAATACTTTTGCAGCATGGTAAGCCTATCGCTTTTCATTCTGAAACATTCAATGGCGATGTAACTAATTATCCTACATATGACAAAGAGTTGTATGCGTTGGTACAAAGCGTCAAGAAGTTGAAACACTACTTGATGGGTAAAGAGACGATTATACATACCGATCACCAACCATTATAGTACTTGCAGTGACAAACAAAATTGCAGCAATCACGACATTTCAGGTCGATGGGATTTCTTCAATAGTTTCACTTGGTTATAAGGTACAAGAAATGTATTTTCAATAAAGTTGCTGATATGCCTTCAAGGCCAATTATAAGTGCTTCTACTTTACTTAAAAATGATTCTATTGTACATGAGAGTTACATAGAACAATATGCACATGATGCTGATTTTCAAGATGTGTATGCTAGTTTGAGTGAAGGGAATCAAGTTGAGGAAAATGATTATCACATGCATAACAATTTGTTGTTTCATTTGGGCAAGCTGTGTATACCACAAGGAGAGAGACTTAGTGTCATGAGAGAGTCTCATTCGTTTCTTATTGCTGGACACTCTGGGGTAAGAAAAACAGTGGCGCATCTACAGAGGTATTGCTATTGGACACAAAGTTGAAAAAGAGTACTGCTTTTCATCCGCAAACTTATGGCCAAACCGAGGTGGTGAACAAAACCGTTGTGCATCTATTGAGAGGATATTGCAGCAAACATCCCAAGTTGTGGGATGAACAACTGCATTACATTCAACACACTTACAACCGGGCAAAGCACTCTTCTACAAATACTTCACCTTTTGAAGCCAGCTTTGGGTATTTGCCGAAATCGCCATGAGACTTCATCTTTGAGAAGGATGTTGCAATTGATGGGCATAGTGATATTGACAAGGCTCGAAAGTTCATTGAGCAAATTCAGATTATTCATCAACAAGTTCAAGAAGGCATGACAAACATAGATTTGATCACAAGTTTCAAGAAGGAGATGAGATATGGTTGCACATAAGCAAAGAAAGGATGCAAGGAGAAGGTAAAAAGCTCAAGCCCATTCGCTATGGTCCATTTAAGATCATCAAGCAAGTTGGTAATAATGCATTTCAACTTGACTTGCCTTCATATAGGCAAATGTATTCAGTTGTCAATGTGGAATTTATGTTTGTATGAGCCTCCTTTGATTGATGATCAAGGGAGTGATGTTCAACTGCCATCTATAGAAGATTTCTCGCCAGAATTTTTGGATGAGCTCAAGGAGGATACCATCCTTGACAGGAGGACACGCACTTCTAAGAGGGGAAGTGTCGATTACCTTCGAGTTGGGCTCAAGGGCAGTGAGCCAAGCAAGGCAAGGTGGATGAAAGTTGAAAAGGTGAGGGAACTGTACCCTCATCTTCTAAATAGGTAATTAAAGTTTTTTAGGGTCCAAAAGCTTCCTAATGGGGAGGTGTGATCAGGAGATCATGTATTTTGCTCAAAATTGTAAGTGCTCGAAACTGTACTGAACCTGAGCGACCAGGTAGATCTCGTCGTTGTGATTCCGGTGTCGCGAACGGTTCGAAAAATCGATGTCGTATGAGGGAGATATCGCGTTCTGTTCATTTTCCAAAACAAGCAAAAAATTAGCAAAACAGGTACAGTGCTGATGTGGCAGGTCCAATCAGCAATGTAGGAATTCTTCTCCAGAAGCAGCCAATGACATTGTGCCAATTGGCACCACCGGATTTGTCGAGGATGACTAGGAAGTGATTTTTTTTTTAAATTCGTAAGTCTAAGTTGATTTTATTAATATTGGCATTTCATTTTATGATGGCCAATGGGGAAGGGCCACGTGGCATGCCACGTACCCCCCCATGGCAGGCAGCTTGGATTAAGGTCGAATGGTGGGATTAATTGGATATATATATAATATATATATGTTTATTATAATGTTTTTAACCACATTTTGGCGGGGTCAACCAAGTATGGAGGAGTTCTTCTAATCTGTATGGCGGAGGTCTAAATGGAGGCAAGCTACAAGTCTAGCAGAGAAGTCTCAATGGCGTTTTTAAACAAAATTATTGTGGTAGAGTGGGGGTCGAACCCACGATCTACCACCCTCCAACAAATCTCGTTACCAGCTCTCCTATACGTTGGGTCTTAACTAACTAAGGTCTTCGCATTATCTTATAGTTTATGCACTCGATGATTGGGGGTTGGAGGGGGCCAGCCCCCTCCCCATATGTCTTTAGCCCATGAACCAAGGGCTACCACTGGCACGCCACCAATTACAACAATTGCCATCGTTATGGTTAGGCCTTGTCACATGGCCATGCTTCGAATTTTTATCCAACAGTTCCGCTGACCGCAGCGTTTCAACTCTAGTATTAAACATTACCGCATGTCATAACTCTCCCCCTCTGACAGTTTTGGTTACCACAGCTTCTAACGCGGGTTTACACCACTGCAACCACAGTTGCGGCTTTAGTTCCGCTCGTGTTAAATGCTATCTGCGGGGTTCGGGGGTTGGCATGTGGCCACCTCCTCCCCTTAACCATAATATTAAATGCCAGCAGTTAGAGACATGGTAGGATGTTTAGCGCGCTCACCATTTTTGGAGTTTTGGCCGAATTTAACTCTAGTTAAGTGGAGTTCTCCACTTTGAGTGGAGGTTTTGTAGCTGCCATTAGGAAAATAGCTAGGGATGTCAATTTTCAAACAATTTGGGTGAAACAAGAGTCTATCTAAACTAATTTGAGCATTCTGGAGCCATTGGTGTAGAGAAAACAACCATTAGAGGCTGGTAAACACATGTATTTGCAATTTTGAACATAATGACAAACTAAGTAACCGGATACTCCTAAAATGCCCTCGTATCCCCGAATCCCCGTGTCAGACACCTCCACGTATCGGATTCGGCCCCAATTCGAAGGACACGGTGTATCCGTACAGGGTACAGTCAAGATACGGCGTATCTGAAAAGGGACACGTCGTATCCCGACCGTACCCCGTCGGATACTCCCGCGGGTTCAAAAAAGCGTTGTTTTTTTATTATAAAGGGGGGCTTTTGCTCATTGTTTTTCACCAATTGAGGAGGATTTTTCAGGAGAGGGCATCAAGCCTATGGCCCTAGTATTTATATATGATTCATGGTAATGTTAAATTCTTAAAGTAAAAGTGACATTCTCTTTAATCTTCATTTTCATCCTTTTACTTAAATTTTTAACATTACCATGAAATGACTCAGGATGTTTGAGAGTGGTTCCAACCTCATTGGATTTCATATGGAGAAAGTAGAATTTTAGATCTCATTCAAAATACAGCAGACTTATCAGTTTTTCAGGATTTCAGGATTGGGTTATTGCAATGTTTCCATCGAATTTTGTCATGTATTAGGGTATGGAACTCGTATTTAATCAAGAGCACCAATCCATTTGGCAGTGTTCTTATGTAACACATTTTGATTCTGATGACTTAATGAAAAAACTACAGTATCTTACTATCTTCAATCTTGTCTTTCTGAGTAAATTTGACGATTGTATCATGTATTGTGTATCAATGTATCATTGTAATTTGTATTATAGTATCAATGATGATGTATGACTCATGAGTATCTAATATCTATGTTTGAATCAATGAATTTTGTATGAATTTGTGCAAAAAATATCTAATTTTTAATATATTAATATATATATATATATATTTTTAAAAATATATATATATATATATATATATATATATATATATATATATATTTTTAATAAAATAATATATAACGTAACGTATCCCAGAAGTATCCTATTCCGGGGTCACCGTACCCGTATCCGATACTTTGAATCCCGGTATCCTCGCATCCCCGTATCAGGTGACTTAGATGACAAAGAGGGACATGCCATTGGGAGTTGGACCAGTAGATGTAGCCCAGGAGGGGTGAACTGCTTCATCATGTCTGCTGTGTAAAACTTATGTGTGATGTTATTTCTCTGTTATACATTGTTGTACAGTGTTATTTAGGCTTATTTTCATGCTTAAAACTCACAAATTCATCTATGTTTCATGGTTAAATTACTCATTCCTTAAGCAAACAAATGGAGACAAATTGTACATGTTTTTAGTACTGAAAGGACACTTAACACAATAAACTGATACAAAACTTTTAGATCATGCACGATAGAACCGGCCTGTGGGCCCAACGAAGTGGTCGCGATCCGTATAGATCTGACCCCGAAACACGACATTTTCGTACGCCGATCCGCCATACGAAACGCAGTTCAGGCGTACGAAAATGCGGATTGGGCGGTACGGCTCCCACAAGCCAAGAATCGTCCAGCCCGACCCAATCTGTGTTTTCGTTTTTCGCAGCTGCGTTTCGTACGACGGATCACCCGTGTTTCCGTACAGGGCATAGATCGGGGCTTGGAGTTGGGGGGGCATTTCCTGCAACACTGCTATAAATACAAGAGACTTCCTCCTCATTTGGCACATCGATTTCTCTTGTCTTGTCTATGTTCCAATGAAGGGAAAGGAAGAAAGGAGGGCTGAAATTTCAGAAGGAAGGACGAAAGGTTTGGAAACTTTTGATTTATGGTTTGGCTATCATTTTGATATTGTTTCTGGTGTATTAATGAACTATTAACTCTCTCTTTCATAAGGAAGTATTTCTGGGTTTTGCCCTGGCCTCAGGCCTAATTTATGTGTCTCTTGTCTCATGGTTTCATGGTTATTTTCTACTGCTCTCACATCTTTAATGGTTGATATTTTCTTCTATATAACTGCTAAATGATTTTGACCAAATGTCATGTGGAATGAATGCTAACTAATCATTGGAAGTAGTTATCATGATGAAGAAAATTATTTCTAGCTTATGCCCTAGAAAATAAACAATTTGGCCTCTTTCAAGGAAGGCGAATTGCCTCCTCTTGGAGCCTTGTGCCTAAATTGTGTCTTTCCCTTTGAGGCCTCTTTGTCAGCTTGCACCTTTAAGCTTAGAATACCAATTAGGTGACCTATATACATACCGAGACTCCTCCGATTGGTGAAAATCCATAAAGGGCCAGGTGTTTTGACTGTGGTGATAGTAGGCCATCACCCCATAGTTGTCGCTTACCCTAGTGTTTGCCTTGTAGGGTACCCCTCTCCAAGGTCTGCTAAATTTTACAGCAACAATTCTCATGCAAAATGAGGAGTAAAATGGATTATTCTAAAGGCAAAGTGATTTAAGATGTACATTGGGATGCCTAGGTCATTTTGGAGGAAATAGGGATGGTGCTTTGGTCATGATTTGGTCATGCTTGCCTAGAGATTGTCATTCACAAGTCCAGCCTGCATTTGTAAAGATATGGCACTACTTGAGGATCTCCACCTTATTTATATTTTGGAAGTTTAGGCGCACAATTTTTTTCGATCATGGCTTCAATTCTCTAATACAATTTGTTTTATGCGAAGGGACAAGGTACACAAGATGCCAAATCTTTGGATCCCTTAAGAGTATTTTGATTTTATTTCGGCATTAGTTGCTCTGAAGGAGAGGCTATGATATCCATTGTATAAACCTTTCCATTTTTTATAGCTTTTTGCAAATATCTTTTCATAGATGATGGGAATGTTACCATTCAAATCTTCTCTAGGTGGAAAAGTCCTAAGTAAAATTGGTAAGAACCTAGAGAAAACTATAAAGCAAGCTTCTCTAGAAGCTTCAGTGCAATTATGCTTTTGAGAACAAGGTCAACTCTTTGTCTGTATTTTGTTTTATGTAGAAGAGAAGAGGTATGTGTGCAACTACTCTTGGATTAAGGTTTATAAATTAAATTAGCAATAAGAAAGATATCTATAATAAACAAACTCATAAAAAAGATAAATTAATAATTAGTATAAATAATAATTAATATGAATAATTAATTTTCTTTTAAAAATTATTTATTCTTATTAATTTTTATTTAGTTGACAATAAGTAAATAAATATTAATATATTAATAATTATTAATAAGTTTCTAACCCTAATCATATAAAATATCTCTAAATAAAATAATAAACATAATTAAAGAATATTAAAAAGTATATTAAAGAAAAATCTAAAAAATTAATGACTAAATTGTCATAAACGTAAATTTATAACATTAATCATTGACTAAATTGCCATAGATATAAATTTATAACATTAAGATATACAAGAGAATAATTATTATTTTGGTGTATGAATTGATATAGAATATAATTATTTTAATGTAATTTGTAATAATTACATCATTACAATTCAAATAATTTTAATATCATTTAATGTCAAAATATTTAGTTAAAAAAAGATATAACAATTAATTATAATTTTTGGGGTAACATTAAGTAATAGTAAGTATCAATAATAATTTAACATTAATCATTTAAATTTTTTTATAGTTATTAATAATTGTTAGTATTAATAATTATTATTAATGATAATTATTATTATTTTTTTTAATTTAAGAAATAATGTATAATTATTATTAATAATTATTGTTACTATTAATTATTGAAATTATAAATATTTTTTTAATAATTAATACATTAATAAATTACTAATAATTTATTTTAAAAATTTGGTCGGCTCTTTTATTTCTTTCTATTTCTATTTAGTATTTATTAATGGTTTGATCCCTCTTTCAAAGGATCCATTCAAAAAAAATTCCGTCCTGAAGATGGATCCCCATTGGAATTCGAAACGTCGACAATTTTTTTGTAACATTGTGGATAATCCAAGTCATTCTTCTTCAATTAATAATCTCAGAAGCTTAAAAACCATCACTTTTGTTGATCAAGGATTCCAAGGTATTAGATTCCAGTGCCTATTCTGATTTTATTGTTTTTCTTGTTGCTTTAAGATGATGTAAATTCCATTGTATATAGCCTTCCACTTTTAAGTTTTTGTTTTAGTAATGTAAATATTTTTTTGTAGATATAAAAAGTCTGTCGGTCTTTCTATATATATATATATATAATTAAAAAAAAAGGAATAAGAATACTAAAACGTAAATAGGAGTTCCTAATTGCTACACACCATGCTCTAATTGATTAGTCATCTTTTATCTAAGCATGCAGATAAGAGTTATGTTCATAAAATAGTCCTTCAAATATATTGACACAAATCTTCTGGACTTACGAAGATCTTTTGAAGGGTTCACTCACCAGGTCAAGCAATAACAATGAACACCAATAAGGTTCAACTTCCATTTCAATTCTGTTCTAGTTTTCCCCACCATTGGAAGAGGGCATAACTAAAAATCGAAGTAGTGTCAAAAACTTCCGTTAAAAGTGCATAAACATATCTAGAGAAGCCTATATAGCTGAAAAATCCTAATTCTGTAAGTGTTTGATACAGCTATCTAGGTGTTTTAGTGATTGAGAATATAAACTACGGATATAAATACTTATACGATTTGCAAGCATGACAGGGAAAGGATGATGCGCTCATCATTTTCCAGCCACTGGGGACTGGGGTAATTGATCTAACTCCAGACAAATGAAATAATAGTACATTATAAAACTAGAAATTAGCCGAGTATAGATTGTAAAAAAATTATTGTTTAAATGGTAGATGTTGTGCTGCCAACAGTTTCACAGATCTGTGTAAGTATATTTCCTTCCTAGGTATATATAATGCGAAATTGTCGTTGTGAAAAATCATTTCAAATACATACCTGGTATGTCCATAATTCTTGTGACAGGTCATGTGTCCCATCTTTAAAACCTTGAAGTGTAACATTGCTTATTCCTGCACTTTTTTGCTCATAGTGTGCCCCCGAATTCTTTCACCACAAATTAAAATCAATCCAATCAGCACCTTAGTGTTTCTTCTATGCATACATTCGAAATAGAAAACATTTTAGGGCATAAATACAAGGAAATTGATATAGGTAATTTGCATGTACATGACAATTAGAGAAAACATTCATATTAATTCAATAATTCTCACAGTACGGTAGCCACAAGTGTCAGAAAAAGATGTAACTTCATTTAAAGTTTTGGTATTTTAGTCAGAGACAAAGAAACAAAATAGCATGAAAGGAAAAATCAAAGATTCAATTGAGTTATGATATTTACCGGTAGTCCGACCATCACACTCAATAGAGCTATATCATTCTTCCCCGAAGTTAGAGAAATAGGTAGCTCGAACATGAATGATGGGTTTGTTTTATTGCCATGTGCACTTCCTGAAATTTGCATCATGCTTAAGATGTCCCCATGAGCATTTCAAAAATTCAAATTTTGTCTACTTCACATAACCATAAATTATAATCAATGATACTAACGAATGCACTAATATGCATCAACAATACAAATTTTCACTGACTTGGATTATGCTTATAACAGATGATTACTGCAGTGTTATAATCTCTAAAGACAACTTGCTTCCGTGTTACCTATTGGTACTCTATGTGGGTCATTAGTTAATTAATGGACTTTCTGGTACTTTTCTGTTAGTTAACAAAATGTTATGTAAAGTCTAGCAATCCCACGTGCAAAAGACATAGAAACTGAAGAAAGACCACTAGCCATAAAAGGGCTATTAGGCATTAAATCGGGGTTCATTTTGGGAATGTTTTATCACAGGTAGTCTTTAAAATACTATTCTTGACCAGGTGCAGCATCCATACTGCCATTGGATTTGGGTCGGAGTTGGCATCCATACCTTATCAGGGAAGAAACTAAAGAAAAAGCACCAGCTATAAAAGGGATATTATGAATTAGAGCAGGGATCATTTTGGGAATGCTTTATCACAAGTAGTCTGTGAAATACTATTCTTGATCAGAGGCAGCATCCATACTGCCATTGGATTTGGGTCTGAGTTGGCATTCATACCTTCCCTAGTCTCTGTGTTGTAATATTTACAATAATCAGGTGCTTTTACTACTACAAGACTTTTTCTTTTTATGGCTATTACTCTAAAATACACTATTAACTATGTTATGTTGATTTTTAGGTAGCAACGGATGTGCTCTAGCTCCGAAACTTTGTGGAGGGACTAGAACACATGAGATCTCCAAGATCCAGAAATCGTTTGGAGAAATTCCACCCGGAGCTTAATTTATTCAAATAATTAATTATTTTAATGGAGACCCTAAATTAAATAATTAAAGTGAATTAATTTAACATGTGGATGAGAATGTTCTAAGTGACAAGGATCAAGTATTTTCTAATCTTAGCCGTCAGTTAGAGATTAGATCACGACCGTTGATTCATCAACAGGAAAAGTATTAAAAGAAGACTTGGGGTCAGCTGGAGAACACACATAGTGATTCTAAGAGATCAAATTCTTCTGACGGAGCAGTGCTCGGATGAAGATCAGATCTGAGTGATTAAGAGAAGCAACGAGGGGCAGATGCAGTAATTGCTCGGAGGACCAAGAGTACATTGCAGAGCAAGGGCAGCAGAGACACAAAGGAGGCAGCGCAATGACCAGGAGAGGTGACATAGACCCCAGAGAGGGTGACACAAGCCCAAGCAGGGCTCACGCGAGGGCAGCACTGAGCCTTCGAGGGATAGTCCAGAATTAGCTAGAGATCGGGGTTTCTAAGCTGGCAGGGTTGAAACTCGATTTCTAGAGAGGCAGATCAGCGCAGAGGAAGGGTGACGCAGGCCATCAGCCAGACCCACGCAGGCTTACACAGTGGCAGCATAGAGACGACGGAGATGGTAGCTGGAGTTTCACCAGTCCCTGATCCAGATCAGTCGAGACTTGCAGAGTGAGGTAAAACTCACAATTTATCTTTGTTTGCCGATGTTTTCTCTGTTGGGTGAGCCAGATTATGGCACCCCATATGTACTCAGAATACTGCTGCACCGGTTTTCCCGCATTGGTTTTTTTCAGTGTTAAATGAGGTCTCATTCCCCCACCAAGGGGTCTAGTTTCCTCGCCCCTTCGCGCTTTGGGGTTGTGGGGACGTCTAGGGGGCGTTTCCCCACGCCCCCAAAAAACAGGAAACCAAGGGGGGCGTGAGGGGGGCGTTTCCTCAAAATTAGGGGTCGAAGAGGCATGAGGGGGCATGCGGGGGTCGTGAGGGGGTGTGGGGACCGTGTGGGGCCCAAAAAAATGAATTTTTTTAATGGAAAAAAAAAAAATTAGGTTTATTAAACTTTAGGTTTGGTGTTAGTTATGCTCATCTATCATTATGATGATATCATTTGATAGTCATTTTTTATGTTTTATGTTTCAGACATAACTTATTTGCTTTTAAGTTTTATGTTTCAGACTTGAGTTGCAGACTTCAGTTTAAACTTTATTTTGAATCTTGCTATAATATGATATCTTAAACTTTATTTTCATTCTACATTGTTAGTAGTTACATTAATGATTATACAGTTACAAACATACAAACTTACATGTATGATTGTATGATGTATGTTTTAAGTTTTAAGTTTTAGATTTGTTTTAGTTATATGATTCATCGATTTATAATTTTATCATTTATGATTTATCTTTCATGATGTAAGTGTATGATGACTGTAAATAAATTCCTTGCAACAATATAGTTGCATTATAAATATTAAATTTTCAATGATATATCATATATTTTTATATTTTATAATTTTTATGACCACGACGTCCCCCTACGTTTCTTGAAAATTGGTAGGGAGCTTTTGCATAGGCCGCTCCCATGGTCCCTCGCTCCCTCGCTCCAGGGTACTTGGTGGAACATTGGTTTTTTTCGAGGAAATTTGTCCGAAAAATCTGTCCCCTTTATTTGTGTGCTTTACTTATTTTTCAGCACTTGATTTGTATAATTGTGTAGCCTGCAATGTATTTACTTTGATGTTTTCCGGAATTATTCAAAAAATAACTTGTTATTTAAAAGAAAACAAGTAGGAGAAGTAAATCAGATTTACTGCAGTAGGGTTTCTGGTTTAGATTCAGAAATTTTCACATGGTATCAGAGTTGTTGCAGATCAGGTAGAGCTGAAGCCATCAGCGAAGAGATGAAGAGAAAATTTTGTTGCAGGAAGGCAGCTGTCTCGAGTGACAGCGCAAATCCAGGAAGAGGCAAGGAAGGGTGACATAGTCACAAAAGGGGCTCACGCAGAGCCTGCATCAGTCAGTTGGGGTGATGTTGTAGCTGCAGTAGAGGTAGCGCAGTGTTTGCTAGGCTAGCGCATAGGTTTGAGCCTCCGTCTTTCCAGTTGCCGTGGCTGGAAGAGCAATTCGTTTCTCTTTAGGAGTTGCTGGTGGGGCATTGTTTCTGCCGGTGCAGAACAATGCATAGTAGGGTTGTGATAAAATAGAGGGAATCAATTCCTCAGAAGACTTTTCGCCAAGAAGTCTAGATCTAGTGCTGATCAACAACAAAGAGTGATTGGAGAGGGTTGATTCGACATCAGTTGGCAAAGGATTTCTGGGAGGGTAATCATTTTTTAGAGGGAGTGTGGTTCCTTAGAAGGTTTCTAGCACCAAGAAACCCAGATATGAGTTTTGTTAGGGTAGCAGCAGAAGAGGGAGAAGAGAACCAGTTCGACATCTTTTGTTGAGCAGAGATGGCCACACATGGACTGACGGATCAGGATAAGTTGGATGGAGCATCCAAATTTGTCATTTGGAAGGCCAGAATCCTGTCGGTACTGGATGAGCATCGTATCAAGCATCTCGCCGAGAGCATTGTTGTTATTCCTGTTGACATTGATCCGCTCAAGAAGTATGAAGAAGCTCAAGCGAAGGCTAGGTGCTTAATCATGGACGGAGTCAAGGATCATGCGGTCCCACACATTACTGAGAAGAACACAGCACATGAGATGTGGACTTCATTGATCACATTGTATCAGGGGACTTCTGTTCAGAGGAGGATGCTTCTTCAGAATCAACTCCGATTATTCCAAATGCTAAAGGGAGAAGAGATCGACCCCTTCCTCATTAAATTGAAGGCGATCCGTCATCAGCTGGTTGTAGTTGGGGTCACACCTAATGAAGGTCTTATGGTGAGGACTTTTCTAAATGTAGTTTCCGATGAGTGGGAGAACTTTATCCAAGGCATCTTGGGCAGAGAAATGCTTCAAAGTTGGGAAAACTTGTGGGCAACTCTTCGACAAGAAAATATCAAGAGGATGACCAAGGCAGGCATCGACAACGGAGGGATCAAGATCAAGAAGGAGGAGGAAGATGTGACTCTCGCATCTAAAGGACAACATGGGCAGCAAAGGAAGAATAAGAAAGACCTTTCAAAGGTCAGATGCTTTAGGTGTGGTGAATTAGGACATTTCGCCACAACTTGCCCTATGAAGAAGAAGGGCAAAGAAGATTATGATTCGAAGGTTGTCGCAGCTAAAGACAACGATGAAGATGATGACGATGTGGTCATGACTGCTCATGTGCCTCGATAAATGAGGTGGGGCAACATAGATCTATAATTCTTTCGAACTGTAGTGGAGGGGTAGGATCCTTGAGGTGCCGAAACTCTTGGATCACGTACGAGCTACGGGAGCCCTTAATGACAGTAGCAGGATGACTAGAGTCAGTTGATGTGAGGATGATGGAGCAACATTGGAAGAGCTAGAACACTGAATACTAGAGCAGAGGCAACAACAACGTAGAGGTTGATGGACTTCAAAAACGTAGAGGCAGTGCTTACGCAGTGCAGAGCAGCAGCAGAGCAGAGGAACCAGAGGGACAACGCATATTAGCAGTAGAGGGTGCTTCAGTATCGAGGTGCACCCAAACTAACTTGTATGTCAGGATTTTTTGGGTGATGTTTCAGTTGCTTAACTCTCAGCAACTGAGTTGCAGTGTAGCAGTTGGCAGTGGTAGTGCTATGGGCAACATGATGTTGCATTTGAGAGGGAGCTGCAGTACAGATGAGGTAGTCTCAATGGCAGTGACATGGGCAGCAGTAGATATAGCAACACCGCAATAGATGAAGGGAAACAACCTAGCATCAACAATGCAAAGGTCCGATGTCGTGGATCAGGGTGATGCTTCTAGTTGAAATATTTCTAGAGCACATTCCTTGCTAAGAGGGAGTGTTGATTTTTGGGTAGCATCAGATATGATCTAGCTCTGAAACTTTGTGAAGGGGCTAGAACACATGAGATCTCTAAGACCCATAAATTGTTTAGAGAAATTCCAACCAGAGCTTAAGTTATTCAAATAATTAATTATTTTAATTGGGACCCTAACTCTAAACTTAGGGAAATTAAATAATTAAAGTGAATTAATTTAACATGTTGGTGAGAATGTTGTAAGTGACGAGAATCAAGTCTTTTCTATTCTTAGCCATCGATTAGAGATTAGATCACGGTCGTTGATTCATCAACAGGAAAAGTATTAAAGCAAGGCTTGGGGTCAGTTGGAGAACTCAGAACACACAGTGAGTCTAAGAGATCGAATTCTTCTGACGAAGCAGTGCTCAGACGAAGATCAAATCTGAGTTATTCAGAGAAGCAGTGAGGGGCATATGTAGTAATTGGTCGGAGGACCAAGAGTACATTGCAGAGCAAGGGTAGCAGAGATGCAGAGGAGGCAATGCAGCCACCGGGAGAGGTGACACAAAACCTAGAGAGGGTGACGTAGGCCCACGTAGGGCTCATGCAGAGGCAGCACAGAGCCTCTGAGGGACAATCTAGAATCAGCTAGAGATCAAGGTTTCTAAGCTGGTAGGGTTGAAACTCGACTTCTGGAGAGGCAAATCAGCACAGAGGAAGGGTGATGTAGTCCATCAGCCAGACCCACGTAGGCTTACATAGTGGTAGCGTAGAGACTGCCCAAGGGCAACGGGGGTTTCACCAGTGTCTGATCCAGTACAGTAGGAACTTGCAGAGTGAGGTAAAACTCACAATTTATCTATGTTTTCCAAGGTTTTCTATGTTGGGTGAGCTGGATTATGGCACCCCAGATGTACTCTGAATACTGTTGCTTGATAATATAAACCCTCAGAACTGTTGCATCGGTTTTCCTACATTGGTTTTTTCCGCGGACATTTGTCTGAAAAATCTATGTCCTTTGTCTGTGCTTTACTCATTTTTCAACACTTGATCTATATAATTGTGTAGGCTGCAGTGTATTTACTTTGATGTTTTCCTGAATTATTCAGAAAATAACTTCTTATTTAAAAGAAAACAAGTAGGAGAAGTAAATCAGATTTATTGCAGTAGGGTTTCTGGTTTAGATTCAAAAAATTTCACATGTTACCACCCAAATTGTACTAATTGGTGAAACCCTCATCCACAAGGTACAACCTGAGGGGAAACATCTAGGAAGGGAACCACTATCACCTCAGAAACCCATTCTCTGCATTTTAGGCCACCTCTCCTTTGGACCAAGGCTGGTATCCCTATTAGGATTACTAAGACTAAGAAATGAGGCGCAAGGTGAAGTTGAAAGTGTTGAAGAATGTACCTAGTGTCGGTCTTCATAATTATATTTGCAAAAGAAAAAAAAAAAAATTTTATTGTAAAAAATAATTGACTTATTAAAGCATGTGTTTCATGCCTGGGTCATCGGTCAATAGGTCAAAGCGTCCATTGAGTGCTCTAGATTTTTGTTGAGTCAAAGTCAAGAGTTAATATGTAAGAAACCCTTCTTTGGTTCATTGTGTTAAGAAATTTTTTTTGTGTCAAAATTAGAACTTGCTTCTCATCCATCAAGTCAACCTAGCCTTATATGAAGTTGACCCTTTCAGCTGTACATATCAGCTTATTAGTGGAGGCTCCAACAACTATTTATAGCAAGTCAACTTGTCCAGTTTGAAGTATGAGTATGAAGTACAAATCTGCAATTTCACAGAGAAAGAAGGTGATTGAAGTCTGGAATAGGAGCAGCTAAAGAAGAGGACAAAATCTGGAACAAAGTGTAGAGCAGGAAAAATGTTCTGATGAGGTCGAATTGGAGAGCTTTAGTGCAGGAATGAAGTTTTGATGAAGTCAAAGTGCAGGACCGAAGTTTAGTGCAGCAACAAAGTTTGCCCATGAAGTTTTGACAACATGACAGAGAAAGACGATGCTCTTGCTCATCTGTATTCCTGAGGAAAGCTTGATGTTAATATGTATCTGAAGATGACTTATCTCTTATGCTGACTTGATGGATGGAGAGAGGTATAGGTCAAGAGTCTAGGATTGTCTCAAATTGATTTGATTCTATTGAAAGAAGAGTTTGACTGGGTTTTCCCCTTCTTAGGGGTATTTCCCTGGTTGAGTGCCTACATCTAGTGTTTATGCGTCTTTGATGATCTTCATGTTTTGGTAGTTGTTTGATGATAAACAATAATAACAAGAACAAGAAGAATCTAATATGTCACAAGCAACTATCAAAGTATAGAGAAATCAAATTAATTAGTCTAACTAAAGTTTCCCTAGATTTATCAACATGGTATTAGAGCCAAGTTCATTAAGGGCAGTTAGAAGATCACAACATTAGTAGAAGGGTTCATGTCAAAAGAGAAAAGTGAAGTCAAAAACCAATCTGTTCGGATAGATGATATCATCTGAAGTTCATATGAGAAACAATCACGAATATCACAAATCTGAAATTAGAACATTGGTAGAAGTTTGAAGTGACTTCACTATTAAAGATCTAAAGGGGCACAAATTACAAATCCAAAGAAGGGTAGGAGTGACAGGTCCAAAAGAAGAAGGGTGTACCACAATTCCAACTAAAATCACAAGTCTAAATGTCATTTGAAACCACAGTCCGAAGGAGAAACAGGGTCATCCGAGGCCACGCAATAACAGTCTCATCCAGGTTATAATTCGAAGGTTATACGTGCTATCCAAGTTGCAGGTGTGAAGGTTGCTATAGATGCCATTCGAAGGTAGATTACAATCTCAATGTTAAGTATGAGAAAGATTGGAAATAATTTACTTATTATAAACTACAATCTCTATATACAGAACCTCAGATCCCTGTAATCAAAGTCTGTGGATATATATGTATATAAAGGTCGAGTTCCATTGTGAAATAGAAAACCGACCTTCAAGAACAAGGAAGAGATTGGTAAAGCATTAATCATAGTGTGACACTCAAGCACTGTAGCAATACTCTATACTATAACTAGCAGAATGAAGAAAATTTCAAAATCTGATGCTACCCCCAATACGCAAAATCTCAACACTCCTTCTTAGCACAAAGTGTTCTTTAGCAATACATCACACCATGCATTACAAGATTTTGGGCATTGGTTTTTGTGTTGTTGATGCTGGGCCTGCTGCCCTTCAACTCTACACTATTGCTGCCATTCTGTATTGTTGCCTATGATGCTGCCACTGCCACTGCAACATCTGTACTACAACTCCCTCTCAATCTGTTGCATCCGTGTTGCCCATAGCATTGTCAATGCTAACTTCTGCACTACAACTTCAGTTGTTGAGAGAAACAACTTTATCTCCTGTCCAATCTTTAACAGACAAGTCAGTTGGGTTGCAATCTCATCACTGAAGCTCCATCGACTGTTGATTTGTGTTGTCATCTGGAGAATGATGCACAGCGACAACTCTGCATTGCGTAAGCAGACTCCCTCTGCACTGCTAAAGTCACATCAACCCCTTGTGCTAAAATCTCTCACGCTGTTGCTGCACTGCGTTGTCTTCCTGAAGCCTTCCACACTACTGCAACTCTGCTCTATGCTGCTGAAGTCACATCAGCCTCTACGATGTTGCTGCAGCTGCACTGCGCTGCTCCTTCCAGCCTTCATATCTGCCTATGCTTCATCCGTGATCTATGCACTCACTGCTCCACTTGCCTCGCTATTGTCTTAAGGCTCCTGTAGCTCGTATGTGATCCAAGGGATTAGTTGCTCAAGGATCCTGCCCTCATTCTGTAGCTGCTCTACAGATCCATGTCGCCCCACTTTCATGGTTCATAAGCGCTCATGGCTGCATCATCTTCAAAACCATCATCCACCACAACAGCCTTGGAAGAAGAAGCTTCCTTGTCCTTTTTCTTCTGAGGACAATTTTTGGCGAAATGTCCTAGTTCGCCACACTGGAAGCACTTGATCTTTGAGATATCCTTCTTCTTCTTTCCTTGCTGCCTCTCTGATGCCATGGCTGCATCTTCTTCATCTTCCTTCTTCACCTTACTTGATCCTGTGTTGTACTGCTTCTTGGTGAATCTGTGGAGTTCTTCTTGACGCATGATTTCCCACAAGCTGACCCAATCTGGAAGGTCTGCTCTGTCCAAGATACTTTGGACAAAGGTTTCCCATTCATCTATGACCACATTGAGAGCAGTCCTAACCATCACATCATCCTCCACCTTAGCACCCGTGGCAGTCAATTGGTCTCTGATCGACTGTAATTTGAAGAGAAAATGTTCCATGTCTTCTCCCTTGGTCATCATGAATGACCGCATCTGAGTCTCCAGAAGCAGCTTCCCCTGGATGGACTTGCCCTCATATAGGGCTGTTAAGGCCTTCCACATCTCATTAGTTGTTTTCTTCTTAGCTATGTGTGGGACAATATGGTCCTTCATTCCTTCCATTATCAGCCGCTTGGCATGCCCAACAACTTCATTATGCTTCCTCAGGAGATCTGCATTGGTCGGCATGGCTAGAATTTGTTATGCATGGTCTCTTAGATGATATGCCTCTAGGACTGTCGGGATTCTAGCCTTCCAAACTGAAAAGTTGGATAGGCCATCCAATCTGTCCTGATCACGCAGTCCATGAGGAGCCATCTGCTCAGAAATCTATCGGAGCTCCTCTTCTCTTTGCTAGAAATCTGGATCTAAGGTCCTTGGCGAAATAGGCACCTTCTGCTCTCTCTGACAACTGATTTCCCTTCTTGGAAATCTGCCAAATCAAACAATGATTCAGCTCTCTTCGATCCTCTGATCGATATGCAAGTTTCTTTGGCTAGAAACTCTCTGAGAATCTGATCTCCTCCCGCTCTTTGTCACTAGTGCTTAGGCTAAAAATCTGAAAACTTCAGAAATTTAACCCCACCAGCACCTTTTGAAGTTCTGCAGCTCTGCTTCAAGCACTTCTGGATCTGACAACTTCAGATCTGCATCACACTAGTTGGCTTAAGACTATCCCATCGCTGCCTCTGCGCTGTAAGTGCGTGGGCCAACTGGGAGACAATGTAATATTGAGTCACCCTGCCCTCTGCGTAACTCTGCTTCTTTGAAAATTGCGATGTCCCTTCAGATCTGCTCTTCTGCTACTGCTGCTGCACTTCCTACTGCTTTTTGCAGCAAGATACTTCAGTCTTCTGTTGGTGACCCTCCTAGATTTGCAATTGCTCTAATACCATGTGAAAATTTCTGAATGTCACTTATGCAGAAATCTGTTTTTAGACCTGGTTATGATCCTCCTACTTAAATAAAGTTATTAACTGAAAAATTCAGATTAATATCGAAGCAAAACACATAACAGACTTTCACCAATTCAGATCTAGAAAAAGTACATGCACACATAGACAAAGTGACACAATTATTTTCTGGACAAATAGTCCCCGGAAAAACCCAATGCGGGAAAACCAGTCTCTGGCTACTGGAGGGTTTTATTATTAAGAGTTTTCTGAATACAACAAATCTAAGTTCCAGATCTGGAAAACTCGACAGAGAAAATATAGATCTGCAACTCACCAGCTGTTTTGAAGCCAAAATATTAACTGATCCACACCCTCAAATAGGATTTATAGGACTCAGCCAAAATTAGGCCGTAGAAACCCCAACGCTGCCCCTGAAGCCCCTACGTCACCCTCTACAGCCTCTGTGTCCTTCAATGTTGGCTTCGAAAGGGTTGTGTAACCCTAGACTGGGTGACGCAGTCCCTACGCTGCCCTTGAGGGTCTCTGCGTAAACTCTCAGGGTTTCTAGCTGCCTAACGCTGGCCTGGGAGGGGCTGTGCAGCACCTGCGTAGTTGAAGCTGCCCCTACGCTGCGCAATTTTTGCCCTCTCTACTACTGGTGTTCCTGCTTCTTTGGCTGCATCTTTGAGCTGATCTCTGCCTCTTGCTGATTCTAGGCACTGGGATCATCCCCTTTGCCTAAACTCCCCTCTCTGCAGCTGAAACACTTATGAGTATTCTTAGCAAACCCTGCCCTAGAATCTCAGCTTAGCTTCAGTGCTCTACTTCTGTGTGTCTTTACAAATGACTCCAAGCATTTCCTTTATACTTTTCTCGTTGGGAAACCAACGACCATGATCAGAACTTGAATCAATGGCTAAGATTAAAAGAAAGCTAGATCTGTGTGACTTAAGACAATTTCATCACATGTTTAATTTAATTAACTTTAATTATTTCATTTTCCTAAGTTTAAACTTAGGAAATACATTAAAATAATTAATTAATTAAATATCTCCTAAACCAAATGAAATTTCCCAAATCCCTTTCTAGGTCTTGTAGATCAGGTGTACTCTAGTCCCTCCACAAATTTTGGGAGTTAGAGCACATCCGATGCTACCCCCAATACACAAAATCTCAACATGTTGTAGTTGGTTGATATACCAAAGATCACAAGTTCCCTTGTTGGCCTATATATTCTTCTATATATAGCAGCGTATGAGTTTACTGTAGTAGCTCCATTGCCAAATCTACCAAGAGTGGCATTTGAGTGGGTAAGAGGAGGCAACTACCCCATCGAATCCTCAACCAAAATCATGGGGTGACAACACTGCAAATCAATCCAACAGTCCACCCTCAAACTGCTGTGTGTAGACTACTGTAACTGCTGTTAAAAATTTGAGTAAAATTCGCCACAAGACAAGTGTATACAAGCTGTCATGTATCCTTGCCAAACTGTGCATTAACATCTCTGAAAAATGAGTTGGAAAACTGCCTTCTACTACTGCGTGTGGCTGCTAAACATGTGCTGCATACATGTGTAAATATTTGTTGGGGTAAGTGGAGACCATACTCCACGATTTTCTCAAATAAATCTTCAATCAAATATGTTGATCCATTTTTGATGCTGCATTGAGACTGGGCCAGCGTGTACACCTTTTATTTAACATGTGCATAATTACTTTTGCTGGCTATACATAGAGCTTTTATTTTGGCATGTGCACTTTAATTTTCTTATGCATATACTATGGAAAGTGAGTGGGGTCCACTCCCATTCACAAACTTTGCCTTTGCACCTTTATTCCATAAAAATCGATTAAATGAAAAGTTGAAACTTTGGCCATACGTACATCTTATGAGCTCAATGTGGGCCCCTATGACTTTGACTTGAGCTAGCTCCTTTTTGGTGGGCCCCATGTAATTTCCACATCACCTTTGACTTCCCCTCAATTTTCCATGTCAAAATTTGACTTATTTTGACTTTGTCAAAATTTAAAATTTTTTCGAATTATTGATTTTTTTCAAAAAATTTCATCATTTTTGCCACTCACATTAGAAAAATTGGATTTTGAGGGACTATACGTCATTTTTTGACCCTCACAGTGGATCCAGGGATAATGGTGAGCCTTTGAGGATGAATTTCATGTGGTCACACACCCTAGACATTTCCGAAGACCACTTATTTACATGATTACATAGAAATTAATTAAAAAATCTCGTTTTGTGGAAAATTTTTAATTATTAAAAAATCCTACATAGACCTAGTCAAATTCCACAAAATTTCAAAGATGACCTAACATGGTAATATACATTGACTCTAGACACTAATATGCATTAGGGGCTCAGCCTTCAAGCCGTCACCCCAGCTTTGGGGTAATGCAATGAGTGAAAAATGTGAAAATTCTGCTGCAGTGTATTGGTTTATTTCCTCCTACATGATTTAATTAATACAAGTTATTTCCAGAAATTAGATTAAGAAAATACCGAAAATAAACACAACTAAAACCTACACATGCAAATCATTTACTGAATAATACGCTCATGCAACAAAGTGACACATGGATTTTTGGACATAAGTCCCCAGAAAAACCCAAAGCGGGAAAACTGGTGCAATAGATATGAGGGTTTATTATTAAGTAGTTTTGAGTACAACAAATCTGGGTTCTAGATGTGGAAAGCCTGACGGAGAATAAAAGAAATCAAAATCTACAGCTAACTTGAAGTTCTAGTGCCAAATATCAGACTGATCCACACCCTCAAACGAAATTTACAAGACTCAACCCGGATCTGGCCCTAGAAATCCTTAGTGCTGCTCTTGAAGCACCAACGTCGGCTCTGAAGGCCTACGTCAGCCTCTACGTGGTTCTGGGAGGGCCAACGTCGCCCCTAGAGGGTCTACGCTGCCCCTGCGCTGCCTCTGCTAGGCCTGCGTCAACTCTGCGTGGCCCCAGCTGCCTCTGTGCTGCCCCTGCTGGCTATGTCACATGGTTCGGGTTCGAGTTCAGGTTCGACAATGATTAGGTTCGGTTCTTGTTCAAATTTTTTGATGAGATTCGCCACTAGGTTCATCTATATACATTTTCTATATGTATACATATACTAAGTTTAAAATGAAAAATAGGATAAAATAGTAAGATATCAACATCAATAAACATAAAAAATGCTATCACGATCATGGAAATTGCAAGGATACATTACAAGCTTGAGTTGTGACATGAGGTTATGAGTTTTGATCTATGCACTTGGTCAATGGCTATGAGGTTCGCCGAACCTCAAAATTTTTTCAAGGTTCGCCAAAATTCGAACCTCAAGGTTGAAGTTCGCCGAACCTTGTGACATAGCCTGCTGGACTGCGTGGCTCTGAAGCCCCTCTGCGCTGCCCTTATTGCTGCTCCTCTGCCTCTTGATGTCTCTTGGCTCTTGGGATCAGATCATCCCCTCAGCCAATACTACCCTTCACTGCAGGAAATTCCTCTAGATATTCTTAGCAAACCTGCCCTAGAATTCCAGATCTATTCCTCAGTTCTGCAACTGTGTGTATCTCCAACTGACCCTCAAGCCTTTCTCTTATACTTTTTCGTTGAACCCTTCAATGGCCGAGATTAAATCATCCATCAACGGCTGAGATTAAAAGACTGCTTGATCCAAGTGACTTAAGACAATTTCAGCACATGTGTTAATTAATTCACTTTAATTATTTTATTTTCCTAAGTTAGACTTAGGAAATCCATTAAAAATAATTAATTATTTGAATAGCTTGAACACCAATTGAAATTTCTCAAATCCCTTTCTAGATTTTGGAGATCAAGTGTGTCCTAGCCCCTCCACAAAATTTCAAGGCTAGAGCACACCCAATGCTACACCAACTATACAAAATCTCAACAAAAAAACCTAGAAAATTATTCGCCGCTAAAATGCAGGAATAATTAACCAAGTAAAAAAAACATTCCAAGGTGTACTCACATTCTAATCGAGTCCCAACACCCTAGGCTTGTTACATGGCTTTATTCATCATGCTAGTGACATTTATACAATATCCCTGTAGGGCTGCGAAATTTGAGGACTAAATCAGAAGTAGTAGAGTTTAAAAACTCATGTTGAACTGATGATATCTAATGATATTTGATGGTACACATGTCCTCTGGTTCATCCTTGGGCATGGAGCCTTCACATAATAATCAGGTGTCACTCCAGTGGTCAACAAGCGGCAAGGAGAGTCAACATCTTTTGGCATCGTTGTCGGGGACAAGTCTTCTTGCCTGGGAAATCGACTAACTTTTGGTTTTGGCATATTTAAATTTTTAGATTTAGATTCTTGCTCAAGTGGCAACTCCACTCAATCCTAATTTTGCAAGAGTCTATGCTAGGAGAAATTCAATTGGTTTAGTTAGGCCCTCCCCTGATCCTGAAAGGGTTTTTAGAGAGAGGTTAAACAACCTTTCTCATAGTAGAGCTCTTGCTAGTCTTGGGCAAGAAGCTATTTCTTACATTCATATTCTATTTCAGGAACAAGTTGAGCCTAACATCATGAATGATCTTTTTGCTTCTTGTAACTTTACTAACATTAATGACTATCCTCACAATATCCCTGGCAAGGCTATTGAAAGGTTGCCTTCTTTTCAAGGTAACAATGCCATTAGCGCTACATCACATATAATGAACCTTAATGTTTGCACATTTAAGTGGTGTAAAGTTGCTAACTATGAGGATGTGAAGATGAAGCTTTTTGTTCTCTCTTTACAAGAGGATGCTCTTGATTGGTTCACGAAGCAACTTGCTAACTCGTATGATTCTTTACAAGACATAATTAATGATTTCATAGGGAAAATTGGCAAGAGAAGGGAGAATAATCATCTGATCCATGCCATTAGCACCGTGAAGAAGAATGAGAATGAAATCATGGATGAGTTTAACAAAAGATTCAATGAATTGGTTAAAAGCATGCCTGCAACTGTTAAACCTCTGGATGAATTTCCTTTATGCTCATATTTAGATGTTTTTGGTGTGGATACCGCTTATGAGTTGAGGAGGAAGGAACCTTCAACTTTGGGTATAGCTCAAACGGAAACCTTGAAAATGGAGAGGGCTAGAAAGCAATCAAGAAAATCTGAGATTCCTGGTTACACTAGAGGGCCATCAAAATTGAATGATTCCAAAGGTGAGGCCAAGGAGGAGATTACCCATGATCCTATTAAGTAGTTAACCCAACTCATCAAGATTATGGAAACAAATCACACAAATCAAATGATTGTTATCCAAAATCGGTTGGTGGACATGGAAAGGAATCAAGTAGGTGTTTATTTTATAGCATTGGGAAGTGTTCCAGGTCTCAAATTTTGAGGAGAGACTTGGACAACAGTATTCCAAAGAACCAAGAAATCGTTTGTGGAAATTCCACTCGGATTTTGCTTTATTAAAATAATTAATTATTTTAATATGATCCCTAAGTCTAAACTTAGGGAAATTAAATAACTAAAGGGTATTAATAAAGCAGAGTGTGAATCTTCTAGAAAACAAAGATCAAGTCATCTTTTAATCTGAACCATTGATTAAAGATATAATCTGGGCCGTTGATTCATCAGCGAGAAGACTATAAGAGAAAGCTTGAGGGTTATTTGGAAAGCAAGTCAGGCACATTCTCAGTACCCGAAGGAAATCGATTTTGAAGTAAGAGAATTTGATTTAAGAGGGTGAGTCTGTAGAGGTGAGATTATAGAGACAGAAGGATGAGGGAGAATTCAACAGAGACAGAGAAGAAAGAAGACAAAAGACGAAGGGAAGGCATCGTTGAGCAGTAGCACTAGCCCTCCACACAGACTTACGCAGTCCAGGCAGTGACTGTACAGAGGGGCTACGCAGAGGGTGCAGGGGGTCATCTCGTGTGTCAGGAATTCTTCTGGATTTTCCGAAAAATTCATATCAGGTGTACGCTATTGATCTTTCCCATCACAAATTCTATAAATGAACTTTTTACTACTGAAGATTAATACAAACCCTCATATGTTGCACCGATTTTCCCACATTGGGATTTTCCAGGGACAATTGTCCAAAAATAATTGTGTTCATGTTGTTGTTTCTATTGTGCTATATGTGTTTTAATTTGTTCTTCTGATTTTGATTCGAGTGAATACTGCAACTGTGTTTATTTCAAAATTTACTGAAGCATCTGTAAATAACTTATCATAATAAGTAGGCGAAATAAACCAACTAAATGCAGTACCAATTTTCAGAGTGAAAATTTCACATGGTATCAGCGCTAAAGGCAAAAGACAGGAAGGGAGGTTCTGCAATGGAACAAAGATCCGACATTAATACAGTTTGTAAGGGCCCACGCAGTCCTCCAGAGCACATAGAGAAACAGAGGGAGCATGACATATCTGTTCTGGGATCCAGACTAGAGGAGGATTTCACTTATGTGTCAAGCACGGCCTCTCCAGGAGTTTGGTAATATTGATAATGGAGCATCTATTCATATGACAAGAGTTCGAGAATGCTTTTCAAGCTACCGAGAAGAACAAATGAATTTCTAGATCACAATGGCAAACAAGGCCAAGTGTACCCTCATTGGAAGAGGTACCATAATATTCCAGACAGAAGTTGGCAACAAGATTCGGGCTACAAACGTTCTGCATGTACCGGGTTTGGTGATGAACTTACTCTCGGTATTTCAGCTCCAGAACAAGGGTTATGAGGTATACTTTATTGGAAATAAAGTTTATGTCAAACACCCTAGCTGGAAAAGGAAGGCACAAATTGGAGTGAGGAGCCATAAATTATATAAGCTCCAGCTTGAGTCCCCAATGGCACTAATCGACAGTATGGACGAAAGAGATCTGAATGAATTATGGCACAGAAGAATGGGGCATTTACATCATGGAGCCTAGAAGATTCTCAAGAAGACTGTCATGGGAGCTCCAGAACTCAACACAAGGAAAGATGAGGCCTGGAGGGGGTGCGTACTAGGGAAGTATGCCAAGGCAGCATTTCCAAGAAGCAGCAGTAGGTCCAAGAGTGTATTGGAGTTGATACACTAAGACATCTATGATCCAATGTCCATGACTGCTCTCAGTGGTGCAAAGTATTTTGCTGCCTTTATTGATGACCATTCCAGGAAAACTTGGATCTACTTTCTCAAAACCAAAGATGAAGTCTTTGAGTGTTTCAAAGAATTCAAGGCACTGGTAGAAAATTTAACCGGAAAGAAGATCAAGAATCTGCCATAAGATAATGGTGGAGAGTATATCGATAAATACTTCACCAGTTTCTGCGCAAAGGAAGGCATCAAGAGAGAGTGGACAGCTCCATACAATCCAGAGCAGAATGGAGTTGCAGAAAGGAAGAACAAGACCATTGTAGAAGTTGCAAGGGCGATGCTATATGACCAAGACATGCCCAAATTTTTGTGGGCAGAAGCCTGCAATACAACTGTGTATGTGCAAAACAGAGTGCCCCATAGAGCATTGGGGAAAGTGACGCCTGAGAGTGTGTTCATAGGCAACGAGCCTGAGGTGAGCCATATCAAGATAATTGGCAGTATGGCGTATTGCCACGTACCAGATGAGAAGAGGAAGAAGTTGGATCAGACTGCGGATAAGGGTTATCTTGTGGGCTATAGTGAAAATGCGAAGGCATATCGCATCTATATTCCGGAAAACAGAATGATCGTAGTACGGGGGGACGTAAAATTCATGGAGGAGAGAGCCTTCGGAAGATCCCGGGAAATGGCTATAGATACGTAGATTGAGGAAGATCCACTAGTTTAGCCTTAGCGGCCTACAGAGGATGGCTCGAGTGCCTCTCCACGACATAAGGATTCTGAGGAGAGTTCCTCCGAAGAAGAGCAAGAAAGAGAGCAAGCAAATCCACCCACTACCAGTGGGAGAATGAGCAGAGAGCTCCAACAAATTCTGAGGGATGCAGAAGAGTTTGTTGGAGTCCCTAGAGATGGAAAGAGGGTACGCAGGCAACCTGATAGGTACCAAGCATTGGTAGCACAAGTCAGAGAACCTTCCAGCTTTCGGGAGGCAGCTCAACATCAGGTGTGGGTAGATTCTATGGTGGAGCAATACGCTCCGTCATGACAAATGATGTGAGAAGTAGTCCCCAAAACCGCTAACGATCGGTTGTAGGATCAAGGTGGATCTACAAGATCAAATATCTAAGTTGCACGAAACGGGGAAACGGAAACGAGTTTCCGAAACGGGAAGCGAAGCGAAACGCGACCTCCCCAAATTTTGGAAACGGGGAAACGCAGTATATATATATATAATTTAACTTTATATTAGAATTTAGGACATTTAAGAAATATTATGTGAAATCATAAAAGTTAAAAAGATACATGATACATGATAAATTCAAAGCATAAACTATTACAAGTTACAACACATTTACTCGTGAATGATAACAGACACAATGGAAATAGCAATCTCGGAATATCGGATTGGTGCTCTTGATTAAATATGAGTTCCATACCCTAATACATGACAAAATACAATGAAAACATTGCAATCACCCAACCCTGAAATCCTGAAAAACTGATAAGTCTGCTGGATTTTGAATGAGATCTAAAATTCTACTTTCTCCATATGAAATCCAATGAGGTCAAAACCACTCTCAAACATCCTGAGTCATTTCATGGTAATGTTAAAAATTTAAGTAAAAGGATGAAAATGAAGATTAAGGAGAATGTCACTTTTACTTTAAGAATTTAACATTACCATGAATCACATATAAATACTAGGGCCATAGGCTTTAAAAATCCATCTACAAGTGTCCATAAACGATTACAATAATGTTAAAAAGCACGAAAATCGGAAAAAAACAAAAAAAAACCAAGTTAAATCGCTTTAAAGGCAAGGAAACGCGTCTGTACGGCCTGGAAACGCGTTTCCGGCCGTACTGGCAACGTTTCCTGTACGGGAAACGTGCCAGTACGGCCGGAAACGCGTTTCCAGTCCGTACGGTACGCGTTTCCGCATTCCGTATCAGCCTGTACGGAAAACTGAGTCCTTCCAAATTGCTCGCAACTTGTCAAATATGTCGTTGTAGGCTACAAGAGAAGTTCAAGGCGATTCGTGGCTAAGGGGTATACACAAAGGAAGGGATTGATTATGAAGAAACCTTCACCCTCAGAGCTCCTGCGACACTTCAATCGCATCCGTCACTAGCTGTGCAGATGGGATGGGAGATTCACTAGATGGATGTCAAGACGACATTCCTGAACGGAGTGAGAGAGGAAGAGGTGTATAGAGAACAACTCGAGGGCTTCGAGACACATGAGCAAAAAGACCTTGCGTATGTAGGGCTTAAGAAAGCCCTATGCAGACTAAAGAAACCCCTGTATCATGGTATGGGCGAATTGATAGCTACCTGCAGAAGATGGGATTCGTTAAGAGTGACGTAGATCCCAACCTCTACTATCTGAGAGTAGGGGATGAGCCACTAATCTTGTTATTATATGTAGATGATCTGTTCCTTACTGGATCATCTAAGCTCATCAAAGACTCCAAGGAGAATCTGGCTATCGAATTTGACATGAAGGATCTGGGGCTGATGCACTATTTTCTTGGTTTGGAGGTCTGGCAACAGAAGGGAGAAATTTTCCTTGGGCAAGGAAGATACACTACATAGATCCTGAAGAGGTTTCAGATGGAGGACTGTAGACCCATGGCTATGCCAATCATTACAAACTGGAAGAAGATAGACACGTCTGAGGATGATGAGGCTGACCCTACCTTGTATAGGCAGCTCATTAGATCATTGATGTACCTGGTCAACGCTAGACCAAACATTTGTTATGCAGTGAATACCCTCAGCCAGTTCATGGTGGAACCAAGGAGGGCTTATTGGGCAACAACCAAACATGTTCTCAGATATTTGAAGGGGACAATCGAGTATGGGTTGAAGTACACTAAGGGCAATGAAATTTAGTTGAGTGGGTTCACTGATGCAGATTGGGTTGGAAGAACAGTGGATTGGAAAAGTACCAGTGGGTACTGTTTCAGTCTCGGATTAGGAATGACTTCCTAGTTCAATAGGAAACATAAGTCCGTCGCACTGGGCTCAGCCGAGGTTGAATATATGGCAGTAAGCACAACTTTGTGCGAGGCCATATGGCTTCGTAAACTGCTCTTGAACTTACTCAAGAAGAGGACGAAACTGACCGAAATTTTGTGTGATAATTAGAGTTGCATCAAGCTCTCTGAGAATCCTGTGTTTCATGACCGATCGCAGCACATTGACATTAGGTGCCACTTTATTAGAGACTATGTCCAACGAGGAGCTGTACAGTTGAGGTACACTCCTATAGGAGAACAAGTGGTAGGTATCCTCACCAAGGCTCTGAGTAAGATTAAGTTTACTTAAGAGAAAAGATGGGGATGGTCGAGAATCCTTTCCAGTAGAGGGATGGGTGGTCTTTAGAGTCAGAGGGAGCTGCAGTATGGACGAGGCAGTGTCAGAGATAGTGTCACAAGCAACAGTACAGAGGGCAACAACGCAGAGGTGAGGGGCAGCAGCCAGGACATTAGCAACGCAACAGATGCTTTAGAATCAGAGCAGTATAGTTGGTACCTTGCTTGAGCACTTTCCTCGCTAAGAGGGAGTGTTGATTTTATAGCATCGGGGAAGTGTTCCAGGTCTCAAATTTTGAGGAGAGACTTGGACAACAGTATTCCAAAGAACCAAGAAATCGTTTGTGGAAATTCCACTCGGATTTTGCTTTATTAAAATAATTAATTATTTTAATATGATCCCTAAGTCTAAACTTAGGGAAATTAAATAACTAAAGGGTATTAATAAAGCAGAGTGTGAATCTTCTAGAAAACAAAGATCAAGTCATCTTTTAATCTGAACCATTGATTAAAGATATAATCTGGGCCGTTGATTCATCAGCGAGAAGACTATAAGAGAAAGCTTGAGGGTTATTTGGAAAGCAAGTCAGGCACATTCTCAGTACCCGAAGGAAATCGATTTTGAAGTAAGAGAATTTGATTTAAGAGGGTGAGTCTGTAGAGGTGAGATTATAGAGACAGAAGGATGAGGGAGAATTCAACAGAGACAGAGAAGAAAGAAGACAAAAGACGAAGGGAAGGCATCGTTGAGCAGTAGCACTAGCCCTCCACACAGACTTACGCAGTCCAGGCAGTGACTGTACAGAGGGGCTACGCAGAGGGTGCAGGGGGTCATCTCGTGTGTCAGGAATTCTTCTGGATTTTCCGAAAAATTCATATCAGGTGTACGCTATTGATCTTTCCCATCACAAATTCTATAAATGAACTTTTTACTACTGAAGATTAATACAAACCCTCATATGTTGCACCGATTTTCCCACATTGGGATTTTCCAGGGACAATTGTCCAAAAATAATTGTGTTCATGTTGTTGTTTCTATTGTGCTATATGTGTTTTAATTTGTTCTTCTGATTTTGATTCGAGTGAATACTGCAACTGTGTTTATTTCAAAATTTACTGAAGCATCTGTAAATAACTTATCATAATAAGTAGGCGAAATAAACCAACTACTGCAGTAAAAACTTTCAGAATGAAAATTTCACAGCGGAGAGATTCCAAAACCAAGAAATGATAGATGGCAGAAGAGAGGTCCCCCAATGAACAACAACCACCAAATCCACTTGAGTCTACTAACTTAGTTGATGATTCGACACCTTATTGTAGACCATGTGATGACCTACATAATGAACTCAATCGTCCTTATGCAAAAAGGATCTTAGATGGAGAAATGGTTGGAACAAGAGAACAAATCAACGTAGTTGGAAAAGAGCATCATTTATCGTTGTTGACACCTAATCCTAAGGGATTGTGTGAAATTGTACATTAATGTAAAACAAAAAATAAGGAAGTTGAAGAGAAGCTGGGTAATGAATCCCAAGGGTCTCACCTCCATGTATATATTCATAGGCATCCTTAATCAATTCACATCAGCTTTTTGGTGGAGTTACGTCCTGGCCTAACATGGTATTAGAGCCAAGTTCTATTTCTGACATTACTACATGTGTAACTCCCTCTCTGCCTCTCATCCAAAAGCTAGCAGAACTGTCACTGTCATACAGTCGGTTGCTCCTTTGTCATATAGTCCACTGCCTATTCTTCCTCATTCACCATCGAATTCAGTAGATGATATGTCATTTTTTTTTGAAAACAGTCCTGTGGCGCTCCTACTCGCACCTCCATTGCGCTTTGCAGTGCCAATGCCTCGACCTCCTCTGTGCAGGCCTCCTGTGGCCCTCCATACGCCACTGTCAGCTCCCCGTCGGTTGTCCTGCAAACTCCACCCGCCGGCTCACATCTCCCTCACGCCAGCTCTTTCCCACCACTCCTCCCTTCGCACTCGACCCTCTGCGTTCCCACAAAAAGCTAGGCCTCCCCCCTTCTCTGCGTCGACACTCCACTTGTTTGCGCGCACTTCGCATCTTCCTCACCGCAGCCTTGACTCTCTGCTTCCGCTGACTCACATGTCCCTTACGTTGGATCCTTCCCACCTCCCTCCTTGTCGGTTCACCTGCGCCCTTCATGGCTCTGCCTCCTGTGGCTCCCTATGCCTTTGTCGGACCCTTCCAATTCTGCCGACTCCTTACACATGCTCAACGTCAGACTGTGCCACTGCCGACCTCTTCACACCTTCTCAACACCGCTCAACGTCGACCCCTTCACACCTGCTCAACACTGCTCAATGTCGGCCCCTTCCAATTTTGTCAGCTTCTTACACCCCTCCCCACTACGCAGATTCTCCTCCTATACCATCGACTTCATACCCACAGTCGAAAGTTCAATATACCATTGTTGTGTGCAGTTAATACTTTGCTTGCACACAATTAACACTTTGGTTCCCTCTCCCATAAACCCCCTCCCCCATAAAAATCCTCCCCCATATAACAACTACCCCAATTATACCTTTGTCATATATATAGTGCAATTTTTAGACCAAAAGTATATTTTTTGCCACCAAAACTGAATTTTGTTTTTCCACCCGAAGTACAAATTCTTTTTCAGTACACATATTGTAATGCATTCATTGATATCAATTATTGGAGTAGTTCTCTCTGGAAAAGAGAACTATCCTGAGTGGTCCTTGAAGATAAAACACACTCATTTTTAATGACTTGTGGAGAGAAATTTGTGAAGGAGAAGGAGACAATGCACCTACAAAGGCCACCTCAGACAAGGAGATCGCCATTTGGGAAAACATGAATTGCAAGGCCTATGCCTTGATTGCAGCATCTGCAAATGAAGAGGTGAGTCACCATATTACACCATTTTCAAATGCCTATGAAGCCTTGATGAAATTAAAATAACTCTATGACTCACATTCAGAACTTGAAGTTGTTCAGTTAATGATTAAGCTATTCAGCCTTGAATTGAAAAATGATGACCCTCTTGCTTTCGCATCAAAAGTAAGATCTATCATGCATGACATTAAAAACACCGTTGTATAAATTGACATACCTCTCATGGCTTATGTCAAAGCATTGTATCCCACTTACTCACACTATCTTGAGTCATTGCAAGCAAGTGGAAACCTCGAAGAGATCACCTGACTCCCTTGAGAAAAAATTTCCAGAAAGAGAGAAGGCTTTTGGAAAGAAGACAACCCCTCAGTCTTCTGAAGAAACTATATGTTTTGCACATAGAGAGAAGAATCATGCTCAAGATTCTTCCAGGGGGAAAGGTGGCCGAAGAGGATGAGGAAGAAGAAATTTCAGAGGCAGGGGGGGGGGAGACAAGCTCAAAGTGAAAAATATGATCTTAATTGCATATGTTGTAAATAGAGATTGGCATGATGCATCTACATGTAAGCTACCTCGGGACAGTATTGAGCAGGAAAGAAATAAAGCAAAAGGTAAAATTCATGACAGAGACAAAGGTAAAGCACTTGAATCTGCTCATTATGTTGTAACACATTGTAATATTGAAGTAACTCAAGACTTACTTAATGCTTCACTTACTTCTTGGAGAAATGACTGGTTGCTAGATTCAGGAGCAACATGTCACATGACTTTTAGAAAAGATTTTTTTGAAGAATTTACTGACAAGGTTGATGGAGCAGTATACTTTGCAGACAAATCTAAACTGAAGCCATAAGGGCTTGGAACATTCAGGCTTAAGTTGCCTAGTCTTCCAGACCTTCTTCTACATGAGGTTCTATACCTCCCTGAGTTGAGGAGAAAATTGTTGTCCTTGGTCCACATCCGCTAGCAAGGACACTCCATTCACATGTTTGATGGCAAGGTTGAGGTTAGAAAAGCATCAGATCGCTCACTTGTCATGAGAGGGATAGAAGAAGGAAAACTCCTAAAGCTGCAAGGTACCTCTGCTCATGCACAAAACTTCGCATTTAGTTCTCACTATGATGAAGGTATATTCCCATCAAGTCTTTTATGGCATGCTAGATTTGGACACTTAAACTATGACAACCTTCGATTGCTGAAGAAAAATTGTGTTATTGGATTGCCTACAATTCCTAGGAAACTTAAGCAATGTGATGCTTGTATTCTAGGAAAGCATAGTAAACATTCTTTTCATGATTCACATTCCAGAGCACATAGAAAACTTGAGCTGATTCATTCAGATTTGTGTGGCCCCATGCTTGTTTCTTCTGCAAATAGAAATAAATATATGATGACATTTATTGATGACTACACCAGAATGTGTTGGGTTTACTTATTGAAGAACAAATTTGATGCTTTTCGAAGATTCAAGAATTTTCATGCATGGATTGAAAATGATGCACAAACTCATATTGGCTCTTTACGCACTGATAATGGAAAAGAATACACCTCAAATGAATTTGAAAACTATCTTCGTGAACATGGGATCAAACATCAAACAATTGTGCCTTATAATCCCCAACAGAACAGTGTAGCTGAGAGAATGAACACGACAATTTTAAATATGGTTTGCTCCATGATGTTTTTCAAGAATGTAACATTGATGTTTTGGGCTAATGCATTTCTATGTGTTGTGTACATAAAGAATAGGTGTCCTTCTAATGCAATTAGAAATAAAACTCCTTATGAAATGTGGCATGGCCACATTCCTTCGGTAAAGCATTTCAAGGTCTTTGGTTCCACCTGTTATGCTTTGATACCTAAAGAACAAAGAAATAAACTTGGTGATAGAGTCGAAAATATATCTTCTTGGGGTATTCCAATACCTCCAAAGGATATCGTCTCTATGATGAAGTCAATAAGAAGTTTGTAGTACCTAGAGATGTCATATTCCTTGAATCTTCCAAGACGGACAATGTTCTTGAGTGGCAACTTGATCGCTTGGATAGATTCGCACATGCAAAGTCATTTCAAGAATTTGATAATCAGATTCCACATCTTGAAGGGGGGATTCCTATACTAAATAAATCTGTGAATTCGTCTTCCGAAGAACTCTCTCCCCCACATGAAGAACCAACCACGGATGACACCTTGAATGATGTGATTGACAAAATTGGAAGACTGAATCTTCATTCAATCCCAACTTAGTCAAATGAGAAGCTTGGGCCATCTCAGAAAGTTCCTCCAAAATGGCTGACAAAGACACTAGAAAATGTTCGTCCCGATGAGGTTGGAAAGACAGGAACAAGAAATTCCACCAGGAAAAATGGAGGTGATGTAGATATTTTCATTCACCTATTGATATGGATGTTTCTTATAATTGTGAATTGAATTTTTCTACAGATCTTGAACTAACTTCCTTCAAAGAAGCCGCTTCTCATGATGAATGGAATGAAGCGATGCAAAAGGAGTTGATGCCTTGATAAAGAATGGCACTTGGAAGCTGATTGATCCTCCATTGGGAAGAAAACCAATTGGCTGCAAATGGGTCTACAAGAACAAGTACAAAGTTGATGGCTCACTTGACAAGCACAAAGGCAGGCTTGTGGAAAAAGGTTTTGCACAGAAAGAAGGGGTCGATTATGAGGAGACTTTTGCCCCCAGAACAAAATGTGCTACCATCCGGACACTCTTTGCCTTAGCAGCTCAGAATGGTTGGAAATTCCATCAGATGTATGTAAAACTTCTTTTCAACATGGAGATTTAAAGGAGAATGTTTTGATGTCCCAACTGAAAGTATTTTTTGTGAAGGGCCACACAAAGTATGTAAGCTTATAAAATACTTGTATGGCCTCAAGCAAGCACCGCGAGCCTAGTATGAGAAGTTAACTGAGCATCTTCAAAAAACTTAACATCAAACATTATGATCTTGATGATGCAACTTTGTTTGTCAAGAAAGTTGGAAAAACAGTTGTATATCTTGTGGTGTATATAAATGATCTTTTGATGACAGAGAATAATGAGAGTTATATTGCATCCATAAAGAAGGAATTGAAGAAAGGTTTTGAAGTGATTGATTTGGGCTATGTTCACTACTATCTTGGTATTGAAGTCACTCAACATCCTAAATTTATATTCCTTTCTCAGAAGAAGTACATTGGAGATCTATTGAATAGGTTTCGCATCGCTGAGTGCAATCTTTTGGCCACTCTAATGAAACAAAACTTGAAGCTCACATCCATTGAAGGGAAAGAATTTGAGGATGCAATGAAGTATAGATAGCTTGTAGGAAGTCTCATCTACCTGACTACTACTAGACCAAACATCTCATTTGTTGTTGGAATCCTCTCCAGGTTTATGCAAAAACCTTGTGAAGGACATTGCTCTGCTACAAAAAAAGAGTTCTAAAGTACTTGAAAGGGACTCAACACTTTGGACTCAACATTAGGGGAATTTTGAGGTCTAAAATGGGCCTCCTAAGGAAATAATAATATAATAGCTAAACCAATAAAATAATATTTATGAATTTGCAATTCACTTTTTGCACCAAACTCCATGTAACCATCGTTAAATTTAATTCAAAAGTTGTACCAAAATAAAATTAATAAAAAAATTGTATTGATGTGATTATAAATAAAAATAAGCTTATTACGAAAGAGTCATTATCATTGTACAACTAATGCATTTGTCCTTTGTACTTAAATAACTTAAAATAAAATATAAATATAAATTCTTAAATTCTTAATTATAGAATATACTATTATTTAAAATTTATATTATTTAAATTATATAATAACATGTAATTAATATACTATATAAAAATAATATAATATAATCTAATATTTATTGAAAAGTATGTAAATACATAGTTTGTGAGGGATATGTATTGTTTCTTTCAAAAATATGAATTGACAATAATAATATTTTATTCAAAAAGTGTGAAATGACATTTATTATGAGTACTTGACTTTGACTTTAAAAGTACCTAGAGCACTACCATGGTTAACCATGAGTTTTTATCCACCATTGAGAATGTGACAAGTAAGTACCTTTAACTCCAGCAATGCCACCTCAACCATTAGGGATGATTCATCCCTTAAAATGTCATTAGTTCTCATAAAGTGAATTTTGATTGTACATTTTCCTTAGGAGGCCCATTTTAGACCTCAAAATTCCCCTAATGATATACGTAGGTGGACGACTTCAGCTTGATTGGATACCCTAATTCAGACTTTGATGGAGACAAAGAAACTGGGGTATCTACTTCAGGTTATATTGTGAGTCTTGGATCAAGAGTTGTCTCCTGGAGATCACGCAAATAATCAGTTCCAGCAGATTCCACAACTGAGGCAGAATTGTGGTAGGAGCTGAAGCGACAAAAGAAATTGTGTGTCTCGGGAAAATCCTGGAAGATTTGCAGATGAAACAAATGCACTCAACTCCACTCATGAACGATAACACTCCTGCAATAAAGTTGGCCAAGAACCCCAAGTTCCATGATCGAATGAAGCACATCAATACAAAATATCATCTAATTCAATATCATGTTGAGGCCAAAACAATCCATCTATGCCATTGTTCCACAAATGAGTAGATTGCAGACATCTTCGCCAAAGCGCTTATAAGAGAAAAGTTCGAAAAAGTCAGAACGATGCTTGGATTCACTAACATCCCTTCAGATTAAGGGGGGGAATGTTGACACCTAATCCTACGGGATTGGGCGAAATTGTCCATTAATGTAAAATAAGAAATAAGGAACTTGAAGAGACGTTGGGAAATGAATCCCAAGAGTCTCACCTCCATGTATATATTCATAGGCATCCTTAATCAATTCAGATCAGCTTTTTGGTGGAATTACCTCCTGGCTTGACAATCCTTGGAAAATTGGATGGGAGTTATGGACAATAGCCAAAAGATAAGTCAGAAGTCTCCATCCTCCTATAGTGTGAATAATTTTGAAGAATTGGATAGGATCACTGAGTTGTATGGAGAGAAGCCTTCATCGAATTAGATTTTAGAGATAGTCAAAGATACAGAAAGGGCAAGAAGGGAAGAAATCAAAATTCCCATAAGACTTTCACTCCACTTACATCTAAGTTAAATATTGATTTGGTAGGATGGATAAATAATGCAAATATTTGGGTACCTGTGACTGAAATCATGAAGATTCCCTCCCAAAGATATAAGCTGTTGAAAGCCATTAATGACCCTAATGGAAAAGAAATGTCAGATTTTTCTAAAGATAGATATGAGGATGCCCCTATCTTTGCAAAGTAGTGATATGCGTAGAGATAACAAAGACCATCAACCATTTTTCATCACTATGTTGGTCAATGGAATGCTTTTGCACAATTTTATGTTTGATTCTAGGGCATCATCGTGTGTCATGACTAAGAAAGTCATGAATCAGTTAAACCCGAGGATTTCTAGACCTTACCACAACATTTGTGCTATGGATTCAAAAGTTATTGAAGTTTGTGGTTTGATAAAGGATCTTCAAGTCCACTTGGCAGTTCATCCTGATATTATGATCACAATGGATATTGTGGTGATTGATGTGCCCAATGCATGGGGGATGTTATTGTCCAAAAAGTGGGGAGATGATATAAGGGGTAGTTTGCAGATGGATTTAGTTTATGCTACCATCCCTAATAGTGAGGGCATCATGGTTAGGTTGGATAGGGAGTTGGAGAGAAAGTTTCACATGGTAAATCCCAAGGAGCCTCATAATGAAATTGTGTATGAATCTGATGACTTGGGAAACTACGTTGTCTTGGATAATTCTATTGCTCCTTTGGAGAAGGAGGTGGAAAGTAAGAAGGATTGGGTGTGGCACATGAATTTTGATGGTGCCTATTCGAGGTTTGGTAAGGGTGTTGGAATTGTCCTTACCTCCCCCCTTGGTCATATATTCAAGTTTTCCTTTAGGTTGGAATTTGATGCAACTAACAATGTAGCAGAGTATGAAGCTTTATTGTTAGGTCTAGAGTTGGCAAAGGACTTGAACATTAAGATGCTTAGTATCAAAGGGGATTCTGATCCAGTCATTCTTCAAACAAAGAATCAATTTGCATGCAAGAATGACAGATTAAAGAAGTATCGTAATGTTGTTTGGGATAACATGGAATATTTTGACGCATTATATCTTCAAGCAATTCCAAGGGAAGGAAATAGACAAGTTGATGAGTTGGTTGTTGCTGCATCTACCATACAGCTTGGAGAGAACTTAATGGATGTAAAGATCAAGACGGAAGTTATCTTTAGACCATTAGATCGTGATAATATTGAGCATTGGCAAATCTTTAATGAGGAAAGCCAAGTGATTCGTTTTTTAAATAATATGGAGGAATTTGTTGCTTTCAAGGTTGGCTACAAAGAAGAAGGTTGCGATTATGAGGAGTGTAATGTTGTGTCAAATCCCCACTCCTAGGGATCGTGTAGCCATGGAACAGATGTTTGATAGACATGATGTTGAAAAGAGAAAAGAGGATAATAAAATTGACCCAATAGAATTTATTGAAGTAAACATTGGTACCACGCATGATCCAAAGATTATCAAAATAGGGTAGGGCACCACCGAGGAGGAAAGGAAAAAAATAATAAATTTACTTCAAGAATATAGGGATGTTTTGGCCTTTTCATATAAGGAGCTAAAAGGTTATAGGGAGGATGCTATGGAACATACTATCCCTCTAAAGGATGAAAATGACGAACCCTTTAGGAAAAAACTTAGGCAAATAAATCCTAAATTAGCCCCCTTGGTGCAAAAGGAGTTGCAAAAGATGCTTCAAGCTGAAATTATAGCTCACACTAGGCATTCCACATGGTGCTCAAAATTCATTATTATGAGAAAGAGAATGGATCAATCAGGCTATGAGTAGATTTTCGAAATCTTAATTTAGCTTCTAAAAAGGATAATTACCCTTTACCCAATATGGAAACATTATTGCAAAGGGTAACAGGATCTGGAATGATGTCTTTATTAGATGGATTTTTCGGATATAACTAAGTCATGGTGAAGAAGAAAGACAGGCATAAGACAACGTTCATCACACCATGGGGTACTTTTGAGTATTTGAGGATGCCTTTTGGATTAACAAATGCTGGAGCAACTTTTCAAAGGACTAGGGACTATGCTTTTAAGGGTCTAATTGGGAAATTCATTGAGATTTATCAAGATGACTTAACTTTTTTTTTCTAAAAATGGAATTTCTCATATCGGCCATTTAAGGCAGATATTCGACAGGTGTAGAGTGTATGGGATGTCCTTAAATCCTGTTAAATATATTTTTGGGGTGACTGAAGGGAAGTTGCTTGGTCACATCATCTCAAAGGATGGGATCAAGATTGACCTTGAGAGAGTTGAGGCAATTCAAAAGATTCCTTTGCCTCGCAATATTAAAACCCTTCAATCCTTCTCAGGAAAGATCAATTTCCTTAGAAGTTCATTCCAAATTATGCTAAGATTCCTAAACCCATTCAAACCCTTTTAAAGAAGGATGTTAAGTTTGTTTGGGGAAAAGAAGGAAAAATATGTTTTCAAGAAATTAAGGATTCTATTGGTAAGGCACTTGTTCTAGTGAGCCTTGATTATTCGAAGGAGTTATTGATTTTCTCTTTTGCATCTTAAGATACTATTGGTGGAGTTTTGCTGCAAAAGAATAATGAAGGGGATGAGAAATCTATTGCTTAATGAGCAGTTCCCTTCAAGGTTCCAAGTTGAAGTATAGCACCTTGGAAAAACAGGCTTATGCCTTAGTCAAGTCCCTTAAGCAATTTAGAGTTTATGTTGGGTATTCAAGAAATATCGTGTATGTTCCTCACTCTGTGGTAAAAGATATTTTAACTCAAGCTGATTGCTTAGGAACTTGACCTAGGTGGGTCTCTAAGATTCAAGAGTATGATTTAGATATTAGACCTACCAAGATGGTAAAAGCTAGGGACTGGCCAAGATCTGGACTGAGGGGAATGAGAAAGTGTTAGGAATGATTTGGAATTAACTTCATCAAAACTTCAAAAGTTGAGTCAACTAGAGTGGTATAAAGACAATATTTATTACTTGAAAATTTTGTCGTGTCCTACCCATTTAGTTGGCCATAAAAAAAGAGCATTAAGGCTTAGAGAAACTAAGTATTGCACTGTGAAGGATGATCTGGGTTGGAGAAATCCAGAAGGTGTAATACTTAGATGTGTTGATGAAGTTGAGGCCAAAAAATTTATATCTGAGTTTCATTCAAGATTTTGTGGAGGACACTACGCTGCTAAGACTACTACCCATAAAATCTTGAGAGCTGGTTATTTTCGGCCTTTTATTTTTGTTGATGTGCACAAGTATGTTAGAGGTTGTCAAGCTTGTCAATTGTTCATTGGGAAGAAAAAGTTAGCTTCTTTGCCTCTTCAGCCTGTGGTCGTGGAAGCTCCCTTTCAACATTGGGGGCTTGACTTTATAGGGAAATTTAATGAAAATTCTAACAATGGCTACTCCTAGATTTTAACTGCCACTAACTATTTTACAAAATGGGTAGAAACCATCCCTACAATCTAAAAATTTCTGAATATTACTTATGCAGAAACCCTACTGTTAAATTTGGTTATACTTCTCCTACTTGAACAAGTTATTAATCTGAAATATTCAACAATAATATCGAAGTAAACACATTAACAGTGTACACAGACACTGATCTAAACTGAATACATGCACAATGACAAAGTGACGCAAAGAATTTTCTGGACAACTGTCCTCGGAAAAACCCGTGCAGGAAAATCGGTCTTCTGGCTGCTGGAGGGTTTATATTATTAAGTAGATTCTAAGTACAACAAATCTGGGCACCTTACTAGTTAACCCGACAGAGAAATACAAAATCTACAGCAACAGCTCAGTTCCACAGACAGAAAACTGGACTAATTCACACCCTCAAACGGGATTTACAGAAGTCAGCCCCTTTTAGTCTTCAGAAACCCCAGCGCTGCTCAGGAAGGGACTGCGTCACCCCAGACTGGGTTACGCTGCCCTGGCTGGGCCTGCGTCAGCCCTGCTAGCCTCCTGCTGCCTCTGCACTGCCCCTTCTGGGTCTGCGTAGCACCTGAAGCCCTCTGCGCTACGCAACTGCTGCATAACTGTTGCGTAGTCCTTGCTCCCTCTGTGCTGCTCTTACCGTTGCTTCTCTGCCTCTTGCTAACTCTTGGCCTGGGATCAGATCATCCCTCTCGCCAATACTACCCTTTGCTGCAACTGAAACACTTCTGGAAATTCTTATCAAACCATGCTCTAGAATTCCAGCTTAGTCTCAGTGCTCAGCCATTGTGTATGTTCTCCAACTGACTCCAAGTCTTTCCATTATACTTTTCTCGTTGGGAAATCAACAACGATGATCTAATCTTGAATCGACGGCTAAGATTAAAAGAAAGCTTGATCTGTGTGAATTAAGTCATTTCCATCACATGTTTAAATTAATTACCTTTAATCTTTTAATTTTCCTAAGCTAGACTTAGGGTCCTTAATTAAAAAGATTAATTAATTAATGTTTGCTTAAACAGGATGGAATTTCTCAAATCCTTTTCTGGGTCTTGGATATCTCATGTACTCTAGTCCCTCCACAAAGTTTGGGAGCTAGAGCACATCTGACGCTACCCTAACACTCAAAAATATCAACACTCCCTCTTAGCGAGGAATGTGCTCTAGCACAACACTTCACCCCGAAGTTCTGCACTAATCTCTGGTGTGGGCCTCTGCGCTGATGCTTGGCCTACTGCTCTTCCATACTGCTGCCCATGGCATTGCCACCGCCACTGCTACATCTATACTGCAACTCTCTCTCAATCTATTGCATCGTGCTGCCAACTACTGCACTGCAACTCAGTTGCTGAGAGAAGCAACTGAAAAACTCCTGCCAAATCTTTGACAGACAAGTCAGTTGGGTTGCAACCTCATCACTGAAGCTTCGTAGGCTGTTGATCTCTGTTGTCATTTGGAGACTGCTGCACAACTATCGCTCTGCACTGCGTATGCAGACCTCCTTTGCGGTGTTGTAGTCACATCAACCCCTCTGCGTTGAAGTCCCCTATGCTGCTGCTGCGCTGCGCTGTCCTCCTAAAGCCTCTACACTGCTACAACTCTGCTCTGCGCTTCTGAAGTCACATCTGCCCCTGTGCTGTCGCTGCATCTGCACTGCGCTGCTTCCTTAAGCTTATAGCTTTGCCTTTGCTCCATTTATGATTCTCTGCACCCACTGCTCCACTTGTCCCGCTACTGTCTTAAGGCTCTTGTAGCACGGATGTGATCCAAGAGTTGAGCTACTCAAGGATCCCGCCACCACTCTGTAGCTGCTCTATAGATCCATGTCACCCCACTTTCGTGGTTCATGAGCACTCATGGCTACGACATCTTCGGAGTCATCGTCCGCCATAGCAGCCTTGGAGGTAGAAGCTTCCTTGTCCTTCTTCTTCTGAGGACAATTGCTGGCGAAATGTCCTAGTTCGCCGCACTGGAAACACTTGATCTTAGACAGATCCCGCTTCTTTCTCCTTTGTTGCCTCTTTGATGCCAAGGTTGCATCTTCCTCTTCTTCCTTCTTTACTTTTTTCGACCCGGTGATGAACTATCTCTTGGTTATCCGATGGATTTCTTCTTGTCAGAGGATCGCCCACATATTGTCCCAGTTGGAAAGGTTAGCTCTGCCCAAGAGGCTTTGGACAAAGGTTTCCCAATCCTTTGTAACAGCGTTTAGAGCCGTCTTCACCATAACATCGTCCTCCATCTTCACCCCCATGCTAGTCAACTGATCCCGGATCGCTTGAGGTCTGGACAGAAAAGGCTCAATCTCCTCCCTCTTGGTAATCATGAATAAACTCAGCAGGTTCTCTAGAAGCATCTCCCTCTGGATGGATCATCCTTCATATAGTGTGGTCAGAGCCACCCACATCTCAAGAGTCGTCTTCTTATCAGCTATGTGTGGAACCACATGATCTTTGACTGCGTCCATCATGAAGCGCTTGGCATGTACTGCTGCTTCTTCATGCTTCGCTAGGAGATTCACATTGGTCAGCGTGGCCAGGACTTTCTCTGCATGCTCCCTCAGACCGTATGCCTCCATGACTACCAGGATTCTGGCCTTCCAGATTGCAAAGTTGGACAAGTCGTCCAACCTATCCTAATCACGTAGTCTGTGAAGTGCCATCTGCTCAACAACTCTATCGGAACGAATCCTTCTCTCTATGCTAGAGACTCGGATCTAGGGTCCTTAGCGAGAAAGGCACCCTCTGCTCCCTCTAACAACTAACCTCCTCTCTTGGAAGTCTTCCTAATCAAACGAATCATCTCTCGTCGATCCTCTGACCGATCTGCAGATTTCTTTGGTTGGAAATCCTCTAAGAAGCTGTTCTCCTACCGCTCTTTGTCAACTTGCTCAGGTTAAATTATGAACCTACAAAATTTTAACCACACCAGCAACTACTGAAGCTCTGCAGCACTGCTTCCGGCACTCTGAATCAGCGACAGCTTGAGGACTGCGTCACCCTGGCTAGCCTCTATGTGAGCAGACAATCTCAACACAGCTTCTGCGGTGCCTCTGTGCAGAAAATACGTGGGCCTGAGTGGAGACTGCATCAATCTGGCCTCGGCGTGGCTTTGCTCCCTTCTGTTGCTACGCTGTCCTTTCTGGTCCGGCTTTTTACGGCTGCTGCTGCTTTCTGCAACAAGGATTCTTCAGTCTTCTTGCTGGTGATTCAGCTAGATCTGTAATCGCTCTGATACCATGTGAAAATTTCTGAATATTACTTATGCAGAAACACTACTATTAAATCTGGTTATACTTCTGCTACTTAAACAAGTTATTAATCTAAAATATTCAGCATTAACATCGAAGTAAACACAATACCACTCTACACAGTACAGATCTAAACTGAATACATGCACAATGACAAAGTGACACATAGGATTTTCCAGACAACTGTCCTTGGAAAAACTCAATGCGGGAAAACCACTCTTCTGGCTGTTGGAGGGTTTATATTATTAGGTAGATTCTTAGTACAACAAATCTGGACACCTTACTGGTTAACCTAATAGTGAAATACAAAATCTACAGCAATACCTCTGTTCTGGAAACGAAAAACTGGACTGATTCACACTCTCAAACGAGATTTACAGAACTCAGCCCTTTTTAGTCTTCAAAAACCCCAGTGCTGCTCTGAAGCCCTTCGCATCAGCTCTGCTAGGCTGTGGCTGCCCCTGCGTTGCTTAGGAAGGGCTTGTGTCACCCCAGACTAGGTTACATTGCCCTGGTTGGGCCTGCGTCAGCCCTGCTAGCCTCCTGCTGCCTCTACACTGCCCTTTCTGGGCCTGCGTAGCACCTGAAACCCTCTGTGTGAAATTTTCAATCTGAAAATCTACAGTTGTAGTAATAGATTTATTTCTCCTACTTATTACTTCAATAAGTTATTTATAGAAATCTATCAGTAAACTTTGAAATAAATACTACTGCAACATTCACAATTATATATGTAGAGAAGTAAACAATAAAGAAAATAAGCATAAGAACCAATCACATGTACACCTAAGTCACCTGATACGGGGATTCGGGATTCGATGGATACGGGGATTCGAGAATCGGATTCGGGATACGGTGACCCTCGGAACAAGACACTTCCAGGATATGATACGTTATATATTATTTTATTAAAAAAAAAAAAAAAAATATATATATATATATATATATATATATATATATTAAAAATTAGATATTTTTTACAGAAATTCATACAAATTCATTGATTCAAACAAGATTTAAGATCTTCGATACTCATACATGATACATTGAAATTTGATACATAGTTACATGATACAATTGTCAAATTTAAAAAAGATACAAGATTTATCAATGCTGTAATAAGGCTTTCAAGATAATGCCAACCAGCACTTGGAATATTAATGTCACTGTGGTACACAAAATGATCAATGTTGCTTCACTAAGTTCATTGTGCCAACGAACTCTTAGATTTATCACTTAAGTAATCATGATTTGCTAGATTTAGAGAATGAACTCATGTGTGTAAATTTTGAAACAAAATACTTCACTTTAGCAGAAACAATGTGTGCCCTTCAACCATAAGTGTTAACAAATAAATGAGGTTCAAAGACGTTTGTGACAGTCATAAACAGTGAGGACTGGCTGGCAGATGTGAGAAGAGAAAATGTAAGTGATGGCAGCCAATCATAGATTAGAAAATAGCCCAAACAGATCACCAATACCAAGGAAGATGAATGTTAAACAAGCTCAGAATTTTTTGTATGATAGTATTTCTGCGCTTAGATCCAGCTGTATGGAGGGATTCGTACCTGATTCTCCGAATTCGGCCGTATCCGTACAGGGTACAGTCGGGATTCGACGTACCCTGTACGGATACGGCCGAATCCGAAGAATCGGGTACGAATCCCACAGTATCGTATCCGATACGTAGGATTCAGGATTCTTGGGCCCTGGGGGACGAATCTAGTTTTAGATATGTACACAGTATTTTTGGAAAAATGTCCTTAGAAAAACCCAATGCGAGAAAACCGGTGCAGCAGATGAGGATTTTATTAATATTCTTCAACAAATGAATTTTTACAAGGAATACACTGGTAGATAAAATTTGAAAACACCTAAGACATAATTCTCGGCTCCTCCCGACAATTTCCTGACACCTGGATCAGCCTCTACTTCCCTCTGTGCCTGTCTACGTGTTTTTCTACGCAGTCCCTGCGCTGGACTACGTAAGTCGGCGTAGGGTCTGTGTGGGTTCACTGCGCTGCAGCTCTGTGCTGACTCATGTGGCCCACTACGTCACTCTATCCTCGAGCTCAGTCACTGTTGACTCCCTCCTTTTTCTGCTTCTGCAACTCTCCCACCGAGATCGAATTCTATTCCTTCAGAATTGATCTCCTTCGAGTACTGAGTGTATGCCCGACTTGTTTTCCAAATGACCCTCAAGCCTTTTTTTATAATCTTCTCGTTGATGAATCAACAACCCGGATTAGAATTCTAATCAATGGCTAAGATTAAAACTTGACTTGATCTTCGTTTTCTAGAAAATTCACATTCTGTCTTATTAATACCCTTTAATTATTTAATTTCCCTAAAAGTTTAGACCTAGTGTCTCCATTAAAATAATCAATTATTTTAATAAGACATGAACCAAGTGAAATTTCCACAAACGGTTTATGGGTTCTTTTGAATACTGATGTCCAAGTCTCCTTACAAAGTTTGAAACTTAGAACACTTTCCAATGCCACAAAAATCAACACTCCCTCTTAGTGAGGAAAGTGTTCCAGCAATATGCCTGTTACATGCTGCTCTGCTTTCAAAGCATCCTCTGCGTTGCTGATCTCTGGATGTTGCCCCTCATCTGCTGCGCTGCTGCCTTCCGTACTGCTTCTCATGACACAACCTCTGTCGCTGCTGCATTTGTACTGCAGCTCCCTTTGAATCCTGATCCTATCCATTCTTGCTACTGGAATGGTTCCTTGACCATCCCCATCTTCTCTCTTAAGTAGACAAACTTAGTCTTCCCCAGAGCCTTTGTGAGAATGCATGCCACGTGTTATCTTGTTGGAGTGTACTGCAATTGTACAACTCCTTGTTGAACACAGTCCCTGATGAAGTGACACCTGATGTCAATGTGCTTCGATCGATCATGAAACACGGGATTTTCAGAGAGCTCGATGCAACTCTGATTATCACATAAAATACTAGTCGCTTCCATTTTCTCATTTAGTAGGTTCGCAAGCAGTTTCCGAAGCCATATGGCCTCACACGAAGTTGTGCTAGCTGCCATATATTCAACCTCCACTGAGCTCAGTGCCACGGATTTCGGTTTCTTGCTGCACCAGGAAGTCATTCGTGATCCTAGACTGAAACAATTCCCACTGGTACTCTTCCGATCTATTGGACTCCCAGCCCAATCTGCATTGGTGAACCCACAGAACCTGACATCACTGCTACGGGTGTACTTCAATCCAAGCTCCACTGTTCCTTGAAGGTACCTAAGAACATGCTTGGCTGCTTCCTAATGAGCCCTCTTAGGTTCTACCATGAACTAACTGAGGGTATTTACAATATAACAGATGTTTGGCCTTGTGTTTACCAGATACATCAAAGATCCTATGAGCTGCCTATACAGATTAGGATCAGCCTCATCATCTTCGAACGTGTCGATTTTCTTCCAGTTGGTGATCATTGCAGTCGTCATGGGTCTACAATCCTCCATCTGAAATTTCTTCAGAATCTTCGTAGTATATCTTCCTTGACAAAGAAAGATTTCCCCCTTCTGCTGCCAAACTTCCAACCCCAGAAAATAGTGCATTAGCCCTAGATCCTTCATGTCAAATTCCATAGCCAAATTCTTCTTGTAGTCTTTCATGAGCCTCGATGATCCTGTCAGAAATAGATCATCTGCATATAAAACCAGTATCAGGGGCTCACTCCCTCCCCTTAGATAGTAGAGATTGGGATCTGCGTCACTCTTGACGAATCCCATCTTCTGCAAGTAGCTGTCAATTCGACCATACCAGGCTCTCGGAGCTTTCTTTAGTCCATATAAGGCTTTCTTAAGCCTGCACACATGAGTCTTCTAATCATGCGTCTCGAAGCCTTCTGGTTGTTCAATATACACCCCTTCTTATATCACCCCATTTAGGAACGTAGTCTTGATGTCCATCGGGTGAATCTCCCATCCCATCTGCGCAGCAAGGGATATCACGGATCTAATAGAGGTATAATCTGGCTACTGAGGCGAAGTTTTCTTCATAATCTATCCCTTCCTTCTGACCATACCCCTTAGCCACAAACCTGGCTTTAAATTTCTCAATGCTGCCATCTGTAGCATACTTGACCTTGTAGATCCATCTTGATCCTACAACTAATCTCTCCTGAGGTCTGGGGACCACTTCCAAGACATCATTCGTCATGATGGAACTGTACTCTTCCACCATTGCATCTACCCATACCTGGTGCTGAGCTGCTTCCCGAAAATTGGAAGGTTACCCAACTTGTGGAACCAAGGCTTGATACCTCTCAGGCTGCTTACGTTGTCTCTTCTCATTTTGGGGGATTCCGAGAAAGTCTTCTAAATCCCTCATAATTTGTCATAGTTCCATGCTCATTCTCCCACTAGTAGTGGGCAGATTTACCTGCTCTCCCTCCTACAAGTCCTCGAGAGAAATGTGCCTTAGTTCCCCATGACTTGGAGAGGCAACTAAATTATTTGCCACCGGTTGTTGAGGTTGAACTAGCAGATCCTCCTCAGACTGCATAGCAGAAGGCAACTCACGGGATCTTCTGAAGGCCCTCTCCTTCATGAATTTCACATCCCTCCACACCACAACTTTTCTTCTCTCAGGAATGTAAACACGATATGCCTTTACATTCTCACTGTATCCTACCAGATACCCCTTTTCCACAGTCATATCCAACTTCTTCCTCTTCTCAGTGGGCACATGATAGTAAGTTGTACTACCGAAGATCCTAAACTGACTCATTTCAGGCTTGCTGCTAGTGAAGATACTTTCCGGCGTGATCTTTCCCAATGCAACATGAGGGATCTTGTTCTGAACATAGACAACTGTATTACAAGCTTCAACCCATAGAAATTTGGGCATGTCTTGATCATATAGCATCGCCCTTGCAGCCTCAACAATCGTCCTGTTTTCCTTTCTGCCACACCATTCTGCCTCGGATTATATGGAGAGGTCCACTCTCTTCTGATACCTTCCCTTGCGCAGAACCAAGTGAATTCCTTGTCTGTGTATTCACCACCATTGTCTGAACGCAACACCTTGATCCACTTTCCTGTCAGATTTTCTACGAGAACTTTAAACTCTTTAAACTGAATGAAGACTTCGTCCTTGGTCTTCAAAAAGAAGATCCAGGTTTTCCTGCAATGGTCATCAATAAAGGTGACGAAATACTCGGCACCACTAAGAGCTCTAGTGGATATTGGTCCACAGATATCTGAGTGTATCAAGCCCAATACACTCTTGGCCCTATTGCTGCTTCTCTGATACACTGCCTTGGCATATTTACCCAATACCCACCCTTTGTAGACATCATCTTGCTTGGTGCTCAGTTCTGGAACTTCTGTGACAGATTTTTGAGAATTTTTAATGCCCCATGATGCAAATGTCCCATTCTTCTGTGCCATAGTTCATTCAGGTCCATTTCATTAGCACTGCCAGTTAGTGCCATTGGGGGTTCGAGCTACAACTTACAAAGTTTGTTGCTCCATACTCCGATCTGTGCTTTCTTCTTCCAACTTGGATGTTTGACGTAAACCCTGTTACCAATAAAGTAAATGTCATAACCTCGGTTTTGAAGTTGAGACACTGAGAGCAAGTTCATCCCTAGCCCGGGCACATGCAGTACATTAGTGGCCCAAAGCTTATTTCCAACCTCGGTCTAAAATAATATGGTACATCTTCCAATAGGGTACATTTTTCTTTATTACCCATGGTTATTTTAAAATTCATCTGCTCCTCTCGGTAGTCGGAAAAACATTCCCGCACTCCTGGCATATGAGCAGAAGCTCCACTGTCAATGTACCAGACCTCAGGAGAAGCAGTGCTTGACACACAAGCAAATTCTTCTTCAAGTTTGGATTCCAAAACAAAAACATCGTGATCCATCTGTTCTATCATGCTTCTTTCCCTCTCTGGAGAACTGCATGAACCCCTCTGAGCTACTACCGCAATATCAAATTTTTGTTCACTTGTCGATTCTCCGTTCCTGTTACTCATCTCTGGCTCTGATACCATGTGAAATTTTCAATATAAAAATCTATAGTTGCAGTGATAGATTTATTTCTCCTACTTATTACTTCAATAAGTTATTTACAAAAATCTATTAGTAAACTTCGAAATAAATACTACTGCAACATTAACAATTATATATGCAGAGAAAACAGTAAAGAACATAAGCATAAGAACCAATCACATGTACGCAATTATTTTTGGACAAATGTCCCCGGAAAAACCTAATGCGGGAAACCCGGTGCAGCAGATGAGGATTTTATTAATATTCTTCAGCAAATGAATCTTTACGGAATACACTAGCAGATAAAATTTGAAAACACCCGAGATAGAATTCTCGGCTCCTCCGACAATTTCTTGACACCCGGATCAGCCTATGCTTCCCTCTATGCTTTTTTTCGTGTTTCTCTGCGTAGTCCCTGCGCTGGACTGCGTAAGTCTGTGTGGGTTCACTGAGCTGCAACTCTGCGCTGCCTCCTGTGGCCCATTACGTCCCTCTGTCCTCGAGCTCAGTCACTGCTGACTCCCTCCTTTTTCTACTTCTACAACTCTCCGCCCTGCAACTTTCCCACTAATCCTACAAATTCTATTCCTTCAAAATTGATCTCCTTTGGGTACTGAGTGTATGCCCAACTTGTTTTCCAAATGACCCTGAAGCCTTCTTTTATAATCTTCTCATTGATGAATCAACGACCCAGATTAAAAGTCCAATCAATGGCTAAGATTAAAACTTGACTTGATCTTCGTTTTCTAGAAGATTCACACTCTGTCTTATTAATACCCTTTAATTATTTAATTTTCCTAAGTTTAGACTCAGGGTCTCCATTAAAATAATTAATTATTTTAATAAGATATGAACTGAGTGGAATTTCCACAAACGGTTTTTGGGTTATTTGGAATATTGATGTCCAAGTCTCCTCACAAAGTTTGAGACTTAGAACACTTTCCGATGCTACAAAAATCAACACTCTGCGTTGCCCAGTTGCTGCGTAGCTGCTGCTACCTCTGCGTTGCTCTAGTTGCTGCTTCTTTGCCTCTTGCTGACTCTTGGTCTGGGATCAAATCATCACTCTCGCCAATACTACCCTCGTTGCAGCTTAAACACTTTTGGAAATTCTTAGCAAACCATGCCCTAGAATTCCAGCTTAGTCTCAATGCTCTACCACTGTGTGTGTTCTCCACCTCACCCAAACCTTATACCTGTTGCTTTAAAACGCCATACCGGCTCCTGAACTCAGATCCTCAAGCTTCAACAAACCCGCATTTAAACTCCTGAACTATTGATAATGATTCAATCTGCTTCGGAATTTCGGAAACGGTTTTTTTGGAAATGTCCCGTTTCCTCGCCGTTTCTAAAAATCGGAAATGTATTTCATAAAAATCAGAAACGTATTTCATAAAATCAGAAATGTATTTGCTTTTTTTGAATGTATCAGGTCGCTTAGATGGACAGTTGAGGTGTAGTGTGAATATTGAAAGCACAAATCCAATATTGGTATTACCACCTTCAAAAACTGTATTTTCCCATAGTATGTTTTTGCACATGGGGGAATTTGATCATGCCTCATTTGCCCCACTACAAAAACAAATGGATGGTTCCAGTGATCTTAACCAACAGATTCTTTCACCTAAAATAGATTGTTTTCAGATCACAAGTATGCATGAAAAATGAGCCTTGACGTTCTCAGATAATGAGTATGGATGAAATGCCTTGAAAACGTCTGCAAGAGCAAATACCAATGAGACACTATAAAGCAGAGGGCAAGTGTTTGAACTTTAGGCCCTCAAAATCTCTTTACTATTTAGTGTAGGTCAATTTCAATTAAACGGACAGTTTTGGGGGAACAATATATATTTTTGAGAATGTTTCAACTAATTACTGGGTTTAAATGTTGCCAAAGAAATCCTGTGTTTTGCGGATAAATCTAACTGCATGTATTCATATTTATGTGAGTACACGTTAGTAGAATCCAAGCTGCGTGAAAAGGAACAATTATGCGGAAATGCAGAGCAAATGTTTGCCCTCTCAAAAGCTCATTACAATTTAGTGCGGGTCAATTACAGTTAAACATGCATTTTTGGGGGAACAGAATACATTTTTAAGAAAGCTTTAACTAGTTACTGGGTTTAAATGTTGCCATATAAATCCTGAGTTTTGAGAATAAATCAAACTGCATATATTCATATTCATATTCAAGCGTGTACACAACCAGTAGAGCAGCCTGCAATGCAGCAATTTGCCAATTAGATCTGAAGCATTCTTCCTAAGCAAGTTGTTTTACCCCTTTATACTTTTGGTTTTATCCTGTATTCTTTCACTGTAACAAAGCAAGGATTGAATCCTGCCTTCTTCACAAGCCTTCTTTGATTATGGAATCGGGATAGATCAACATATTGAATCGAGATATAAGACATCAATAGAAAACACATATTGAAAAAAACTCTCCTCAAGATATAAAGGGCATTGATACAAATTGCATATACATACAAGCATCCTATCAGTAGAAGGTGCTTGGTATGCTTTTTCCAGTTGTGGACACAAAAACTGTCAAACACCCATTAAATTGTAATATACTCGTCTATTTTTCCAGCCAATAAAATATCATACCAAAGTAATCCACCTAAATGCTGCTTTATTTCTATAACCTCACAAATTGCAAGTTCAAGCTATCATCATGACAGTTCAAGTTTACCCCTTTAAACAAAAACTTGATGATAGCTTGAACTTGAATCATCATTTATGAATTTTCAATTTATAAATTATAACTTTATGCTGATTCTTGAATTGATGGTGATAGATAGATGAATAACTTTATGGCATATGCTAATTCCTAAATTGATGATGAAGATAGATGATAAATCATAATTCATATATGATAATTGATGAATAGATGATAGATGATAGAATCTAGATGATATCATGATGATGATTGATGATAGATGATTAATCATTATGCATTTTTACTATTTAGATATAGTCTAGATTCTCAAACTTCAAAGATGAATCATGAATGGCAATGTAAATTTTATATATATATATATATATATATATATATATATATATGACGCAGCGTTTCCTACCGTATCGTATCCAGATTTTTTGAAAATTTGCTGTATCCGTTTCAAACCCCGTATCCGTATCCGTTCCCGTATCCGTTTCAAAGGCAACCATAGCTTATACTTTTCTCAAGTAAAATCAACAAATAAGTGATCTAATCTTGAATCGATGGCTAAGATTAAAAGAAATCTTGATCCATGTGACTTAAGTCATTTCCATCACATGTTTAAATTGATTACCTTTGATCTTTTAATTTTCCTAAGTTAGACTTAGGGTCCTTAATTAAAAATATTAATTAATAAATTTTCTCTTAAACAAGATGGAATTTCTCAAATCCATTTTTGGGTCTTGGAGATCTCATGTACTCTAGTCCCTCAACAAAGTTTGGGAGCTAGAGCACCTCCGATGCTACCCCAACACTCAATAATCTCAACATACAAGACACGCCACCGACAAAGTAGTGATGGACTTTCTTGAAGATAAGATTATCACTCGTTTTGGTGTCCTTGCTAAAATTACAACAGATAATGTCAAGGCTTTTAGCTCCGTTGAATTCACATCATTCTGCTTTAAGTATGGCATTGTCTTATCCCATTCATCAAACTACTATCCTCGGGGTAATGGTCTAGCTGAATCTAGCAATAAAAATTTGATAACCATAATCAAGATGATAGTAGGGGATAATAAGAGAGCATGGGATAGCAAAATTAAATATGCTTTGTGGGCTGATAGGATTACAAAGAAGAGTTCTACTGGAAAGAATATCTTTGAACTAGTTTATGGCTTGGATGTTACCACTCTCGTGCATTTGAGGCTGACATCTTACAAATTGCTACAGGGTTTAACATTTGATAAAGATGTTGTGCAACATAGGATTGATCAAATTGTAAAATTGGATGAAACTAAGAGAAGAGCCTTTGAAAATTGTTGTAAAAATCAATCTAAGGTAAAAAGAAATTTTGACAAATCATCTAGGAATAAAGGTTTTTCTAACAGTGATATGGTTTTACTTTGGGATCGCAGGAATGAAAAAGGTAATCATGGCAAGTTTGACAGTTTATGGCTTAGACCGTATATCATCTGAGAAACAACGAGACAAAATTGCTACCATTTGAGCACCTTGGACAGATAATCACTAGAGTTACTTGTGAATGGCCAACTACTCAAACTGTTCTACAAAGAAAACATTTGATGCCATAGGGCATCTTTTTGTATCATATCTCTAACCTTATCCCTTGTCCATTTTGTTTAATAGATTTCTTTCATCAATAAATTGTTATTTTATGCTCTTACAATAAAATTTCCATTTCTGTACTTGATTTTATTCGAAGATATTTTGAATGGATACTGCTAATATATATCTTTGGTTGGTGGATGCAAATTCTAGGTTCTTGCACACTATCACTTCATATCTAGCATGCATCCCCATATGGAGCCAAACGTTGACCACTCGAGCGGCACCAAATGATAATGTGAAGACTCCATGCCCAAGGATGAACCAAAAGACATTTCTACCATCAGATATGATCAATTCAGCAAAGTTTTTGAACTCTACTTCTATTTCTCATCATCTTTCTCTTCTACTCAGATTCCATGCCCTACGGGGAATTGTAATAAGTGATGCTAGTAATGAAGAGTCTAAGTCAGTAAAAAGTTTGTAACAAGCCTAGGTAGCTTGGGACATTGCCAAAAAGTGAGTCCTAGTATTTAGAGTTAATGTATATTACCATAATAGATCACAGAAAAAATTTCGTGGAATTTGGTTAGGTCTAGGCAGTGATTTTTTAAGTTTTTAGATTTCTCGCACGTCAAAAATTGCAATAAAAATTGTAATTGGATTGTAATAATTGTTACCTAGAGAAGTTGTATGGGGTATGAGTAATCAAAATTACACCTCTCACCCTCAACTTTCTACTCTGACACACTTTGAGAGCTTAATAATGTGTTGTGTGAAAATTCCTAGATCTGACAATCTTAGGAATCCTATTGAAACAATTTGAGTTTACTTCTCATATTATGTAAATTAGATTTACAGAATTAATTCAGATCTGAATTATTGAAGTAACTATTGAATCAACCTACATTGAATAAAATATGATTCTGAAACTAGGAAATTGAACAAGAAATCAATCACACATAGGACAATTATTTTTGGACACAAGTCCCTGGAAAAACGCAATGCGGGAAAACTGGTGCAACAGATTTGAGGGTTTGTATTATTAAGCAGTAGAAAATCCTGAATACATCTCTGAATACCTCAAGGGTTATTCAGTTACAGAGAGATATACTAGCAAAAAGAAATTGTGAGTTTTACCGCACACAATCACTGGAAAATCCAGCTGATCCAGACACTGGAAGAACTGCCTCTGGTGATCTCTGCACAGTCATTATATACTACGTAGGCACTGTGTTGTCTCCTCTAACAACTGCATCACCCTAGCAAAGGATTGATCTGAATCCCTAAATCTCAAATCTGAACCTCCCAGTCTCACACCCCAGCTTCTAGATCTAATCACGGAAACCCTTTGAACCTCTACGTAGCCCTGCATGCCTCTGCGCTGGCTCTGCGTCAACCTAACTGGCTCTGCATTGGCTCTACTAGACGTCTATCTGCCTCTCTCTACTGATGATTCTCCAGTTGAGAAAATATTTATCTCCAGAAGCTACTCTACCCCTCACTGCACTGAATCACTTAGATCTTATCTTCATTCGAGCACTGCTCCATCAGAAGAATTCGATCTCAAGATTCACTCTATGTGTGTTTCCAAATGACCCTCAAGCCTTCCTTTAGAATCATCTTGTTGAGACATCAATGGCCAAGATTAGATCTCTAATCAACGGCTAAGATTATATTAGACTTGATCTCCGCCTTTTCTAGATTATTCTCAATCTGTTTTTTTTTTTTTTGTAGTTTAGAGTCTAGACTAATCCTAATCACCCACGGATTTCAAACCGGTGACCTTGCAGACGGAGGAGTGCCTTAACAGTACACCCCATCACCGACTGCTCTACACCACGTGGGCTTCTCACTCTGTTTTATTAATGTCCTTTAATTATTTAATTTCCCTATGTTTAGACTTAGGGTCTTCATTAAAATAATTAATTATTTTAATAAAACATGAACCGAGTGGAATTTTCACAAACAATTTCTGGGTTCTTTGGAATACTAGTGTCTAAGCCTCTTAGCGAGGAAGGTGCTCTAACAATATGCATGTTACATACTGTGAAATTTTCAAACTGAAAACTATACAGTTGCAGTGATAGATTTATCTCTCCTACTTATTATTTCAATAAGTTATTATTCAGAAATATTCTGGCAAATATCGATATAAATACTACTGCAACATTCACAAATATATATGCAGAGAAATAAACAGTAGGGAACATAAGCACAAGAATCAATCACATGTACACAGTTATTTTTGGACAATTGTCCCCGGAAAAACCCAATGCGGGAAAACCGATGCAACAGATGACGGTTTTATTAATTCTTCAGCAAATAATATCTTTACATGGAATTATAACGGCTGATAAATTCGGAAACACCTGAGACTGAATTTCCAGCTCCCTTAGACAATTCTTTGACACCCTAATCAGCCCCTGCAAGCTCTTGTGCTGTCTGCGTGATTCACTGCGCAGTCCCAGCGTTGGATTGCGTAAGTATGCATGGAGACTGCGTGGGTTCTCTGCGTTGCAGCCTCAAGCTGCCTCTAGTGACCCACTGTTTCCCTCCGTCCCTGATCCCAATCACTGTTGACTCCCTCCTCCTCCTGCTTCTGCAAACTCCTCGCCCTACAACTCTCCCACTAAAATCGAATTCTCTTACTTTAGAATCGATCTCCTTTGGGTACTGAGTGTATGCTCGACTTATTTTCCAAATGATCCTCAAGCCTTCTTTTATAATCTTCCGGTTGGAGAACCAATGACCCCGATCAAAAGATTAATCAATGGCTAAGATTAAAACTTGACTTGATCCATGTTTTCTAGAAGATCACACTCTGACTTATTAATACCCTTTAATTATTTAATTTTCCTAAGTTTAGACTTAGGGTCTTCATTAAAATAATTAATTATTTTAATAAGTCATGAATCGAGTGGAATTTCCAAAAACTGTTTCTGGGTTCTTTGGAATGCTATTGTCCAAGCCTCCCAGCAAAGTTTGAAACTTGGAACACTTCTGGATGCTACAAAAATCAACACTCCCTCTTAGCGAGAAAGGTGTTCCAACAATATGTCTGCTGCATGCTGCTCTGTTTTGAAGTACACTCTATGCTGCTGATCTCTCGACGCTGCCCCTCATCTGTTGCGTGGCTGTCTCCTGTACTACTGCCTTTGACATTGCCACTGTCACTGCTGCATCTATACCACAACTCCCTCTGAATACTGAGTCTATCCATTCCTTTTACTGGAAGGGATTCATCATAATCCCCATCTTCTCTCTGAAGTAGACAAACTTTGTCTTCCCTAGAGCCTTCGTGAGGATTTCTGCCACATGTTCTCCTGTGGGAGTGCACTGTCACTGAACAGCACCACGTTGTACACAATCCTTGATGAAGTGACACCTGATGTCAATATGCTTCGACCTATCGTGAAACACATGATTTTCAGAGTGCTTGATGCAACTCTAATTATCGCATAAAATGTTGGTCGCCTCCATTTTCTCCTTGAGTAGGTTCACTAACAGTTTTCGAAGCCATATGGCTTCGCACGAAGCTATGCTGGCTGCCATACACTCTGCTCTGCTGAACTTAGTGCTACGAACTTTTGTTTCCTGCTGCACCAGGAAGTCATTCCAGATCCTAGACCGAAACAGTACCCACTGGTACTCTTCCGATCAACTGAACTTCCAGCCCAATCTGTGTCAGTGAAACCACTCAACCTGACATCATTGCTATAGGTGTACTTCAATCCAAGCTCGATTATTCCTTGAAGGTACCTGAGAACATGCTTGGTTGCTACCCAATGTGCCCTCTTCGGTTCCACCATGAACTGAATGAGGGTATTGACAGCATAACTTATGTCTGGCCTTGTATTGACCAAATACATCAATGACCCTATGAGTTTCCTATATAGCGTAAGATCAGCGTCATCATCTTCGGACATGTCGATCTTCTTCCAATTGGTGATCTTGGAGTTTTCATGGGTCTACAATCGTCCATCTGAAATCTCTTCAAAATCTCTATAGTGTATCTCCCTTGACCAAGGAAGATTTCTCAGTTATCAACCCCAAAAAATAGTGCCGCATCATCTCGATCCTTCATGAAAAATTCTTCCACCAAATTCTTCTTGCAATTTGTGATGAGCCTTGATGATCCCATCAAAAACAAATCATCTACATACAAAACTAGTATCAAAGGCTCACTCCCTACTCTCAGATAGTAGAGGTTGGGGTCTGTGTCACTCTTGACGAATCCCATCTTCTGCAGGTCGCTATCAATTCGACCATACCAGGCTCTAGGAGCTTTCTTCAGTCCATATAACGCTTTCTTCAATCTGCACACATGAGTTTTCTGATCATGTGTCTCAAAGCCCTCTGGTTGTTCTATATACACCTCTTTCTCTATCACCCTGTTTAAGAATGTCGCCTTGACGTCCATCTGGTGAATTTCCCATCCTATCTGCGCAACAAGGGATATCACAGACCTGATAGAGGTGTACCTGGTTACTGGGGCAAAGGTTTCTTCATAGTCAATTCCTTCCTTCTGAGCATACCCCTTAGCCACAAACCTAGCTTTAAATCTCTTGACGTTGTCGCCTGCAGCATACTTGATTTTGTAGATCCACCTGGATCCTACAATGATCTCTCCTGAGGTCTAGGGACCACTTCCCAGACATCATTTGTCATTATGGAACTGTACTCTTCCACCATTGCATCAACCCACACTTGATGTTGAGCTACTTCCCGAAAACTTGAAGGTTCTCTGACTTGAGCAACCAAGGCTTGATACCTCTAAGGCTGCTTACGTTGTCTCTTCTCATTTCGGGGGATTCCGACAAAGTCCTCTACATCCTTCAGAATCTGTCGAAGTTCCCTGCTCATTCTCCCACTAGTAGTGGGTGGGTCGATCGGCTCTCCCTCTTGCAAATCCTCAGGAGACATATCCCTTGGATCCATATGCCTTGGAGAGGTAACTGAATTTTCTGGTGTTGGTTGTTGGGGCTGAACCAGAGGCTCTTCTTCAGACTGCGTAGCAGAAGGCAACTCACGGGATCTTCTGAAGGGCCTTCTCCTCCATGAACTTCACATCCCTTCGCACCATAACTTTCCTACTCTCAAGAATGTAGATTCGATATGCCTTTGCATTCTCACTATATCCTACTAGATACCCTTTCTCGGCAATCATCTCCAACTTCTTCCTCTTCTCACTAGGCACATGACAGTAAGTTGTACTGCTGAAGATCCTAAAGTGACTCACTTCAGGGTTACTGCCAGTGAAGACACTTTCTAGCGTGATCTTTCCCAGTGCAGCATGAGGAGTCATGTTCTGAATGTAGACAGTTGTATTACATGCTTCAGACCACAGGAACTTGGGCATGTCTTGGTTATACAACATGGCTCTTGTTCCGTTCTTCCTTTCTGCCACACCATTCTGCTCCAGATTGTAGGGAGTTTTCTACTCCCTTTTGATGCCTTCCATTGTGCGGAATCCAGTGAATTCTTTATCTATGTATTCAACCCTATTATCTGATCGCAACACCTTGATCTGCTTCCTTATCAGATTTTCTACCAGAGCCTTAAACTCTTTGAACCGACTGAAGACTTCATCATTGGTCTTTAAGAAGTAGATCCAGGTTTTCCTGGAATGGTCATCAATGAAGGTGACGAAATATTCGACACCACTAAGAGCTCTAGTGGACATCGGTCCACAGATATCTGAGTGTATCAGATCCAATACACCCTTGGTCCTATTGTTTCTTCTCTGATATGCTGCCTTGGCATATTTTCCCAATACGCACCGCTTGCAGACATCATCTCGTTTAGTGCTCAGTTCTAGAACACTTGTGACAGTCTTCTGGAGAGTTTTCAATGCAACATGATGAAAATGCCCCATTCTTCTGTGCGATAGCTCATTCAAGTCTGTTTCATCTGTGATATCGACCAATGCCATTGGAGAATCAAGCTGTAGTTTGTATAGTTTGTTGCTTCTTACCTCGATCTATGCCTTCTTCTTCCAACTAGGGTGCTTGACGTAGACTCTATTGCCAATAAAGTAGACGTCATATCCTCAGTTTTGAAGCTGAGACACTGAGAGCAAGTTCATCCCCAAACCAGGCACATGCAGCACATTAGCGGCCTGGATTCTATTTCCCGCCTCGGTCTGAAAAACTACAGTACCTCTACCAACGATGATTCATTTTGCTTTATTACCCATGGTTATTTTGAAATTCATCTGCTCTTCTTGGTAGTCGGAAAAATAGTCATGTGAGCAGCGGCTCCACTGCCAATATACCAAACATCAGAAGAAGCAGTGCTCGATACGCAAGCAAAATCTTCCTAAAGTCTGGATGCCAATACAGAGGCATCATGATCCATCTGTTCTGTCGTTCTTCTTCCCCTTCCTGGAGAACTACGTGAACCCTTCTGCATTGTTGCTCCAACAATAGATTTCCGTTCACTGGTAGATTCCCCCTTCCTGTTATTCATCTCTGGCTTTGATACCATGTGAAATTTTCAAACTGAAAACTATACAGTTGCAGTGATAGATTTATCTCCCCTACTTATTATTTCAATAAGTTATTATTCAGAAATCTTCTGGCAAATATCGAAAAAAATACTACTGCAACATTCACAAATATATATGCAGAGAAATAAACAGTAGGGAACATAAGCACAAGAATCAATCACATGTACACAGTCATTTTTGGACAATTGTCCATGGAAAAACCCAATGCGGGAAAACCGGTGCAGCAGATGAGGGTTTTATTAATTCTTCAGCAAATGATATCTTTACAGGGAATTATAACGGCAGATAAATTATGAAACACCTGAGACTGAATTTCCAGCTCCCTCGGACAATTCTTTGACACCATGATTAGCCCCTGCAAGCTCCTGTGTCTGTTTGCGTGATTCACTGCGCAGCCCTAGCGCTGGACTGAGTAAGTTTGCGTGGAGACTGTGTGGGTTCTCTGCACTGCAACATCAAGCTGTCTCTAGTGACTCACTGCTGCCCTCTGTCCCTGATCTCGATCACTGCTGACTCTCTCCTCTTTCTGCTTCTGCAACTCTCCAACTGAAATTGAATTTTTCAGAATTGATCTCCTTCGAGTACTAAGTGTATACCCAACTTATTTTCCAAGTGACCCTCAAGCCTTCTTTTATAATCTCCCTGTTGGAGAACCAACGGCCCAAATTAAAAGATTAATCAATGGCTAAGATTAAAACTTAACTTGATCCATGTTTTCTAGAAGATTAAGACTCTGACTTATTAATACCCTTTAATTATTTCATTTTCTTAAGTCTAGACTTGGGTCTTCATTAAAATAATTAATTATTTTAATAAGTCATGAACCGAGTGGAATTCCAAAACCTGTTTATGGGTTCATTGGAATGCTGCTATCCAAGCCTCTTTGCAAAGCTTGAGACTTGGAACACTTCCGGATGCTACAAAAATAAACACATACTGCTCTATCTCTGAAGCATCCTCTGCACTGTTGAAGTCCATCAACCTCTGCACTGCTGCTGCAATTGTAGTTTTGCCAATTGTTGATATTTTGGGGTAGCATTAGATGTGCTCTAGCTCCAAAGTTTTGTGGAGGAGCTGGAGTACATGAGATCTCCAAGACCCAGCAAGTGTTTAAAGAAATTCCATCCGGTTTGATAGTTATTCAAATAATTAATCTTTTTAATTAAGGACCGTAAGTCTAACTTAGGAAAATTAAAATATTAAAGTGAATTAAATTAAACATGTGATGAGAATTATCTAAGTGACGTGGATCAAGCAGCTTCTAATCTTAGCCGTTGATTAGAGATTAGATCACGGCCGTTGGTTTACCAATGAGAAAAGTATAAGAGAAGGGCTTGGGGTCAGTTGGAGAACACACATTGGCAGAACACTGAAGCTAAGTCGAAATTCTAGGGCATGGTTTGCTAAGAATTTCCAAGTGAGTTTGCAGTGAAGTGAAGGGCAGAGATTGGCAAGGGTTTATGATCCAAGGCCTGTGGAAATTTTTGAATCTTTATACATTATGCAAAAATTATTTACTGTTAATCTAGTTATGCCCCTCCTACTTAGACAAGTTATTAACTGAATAAATTCAAGTTAAAATCGAAGCAAAACACATAATAGATCTCCACCAATTCATATCTAGAATAAGTTCATGCACACATAGACAAAGTGACAGTTATTTTTAGACATATAGTCCTTGGAAAAACCCAATGCGGGAAAACCAGTATTCTGGCTGCTGGAGGGTTTTATTATTAAGAATTTTCTGAATACAACAAGCCTGGGTTCCAGATCTAGAAAACCCGACAGAGAAATAATAGATCTATAGCTCACTGGCTAATCTAGGGCCAAAATAATGACTGATCCACACCCTAAAACAGGATTTACAGAACTCAGCCAAAATTAGGTCCTAGACACCCCAACGCTGCCCCTGAAGCCTCTGTGTCAGCCTCTGAAGCCCCTCTGAACCTCAGCGCTGCTCCGGAAAGGTCTGTGTTACCCCAGACTGGATGACGCAGGCCTTACGCTGCCCCTTAGGGTCTTTGCGTAACCCTTGAGGGTTTCCTGCAACAATTACGTTGTCCTTGACGAACTGCACAACACCTGCATAGCACAAATTGCTGCCCTCCTGCTTCTTTGCGCTGCCTCTTTGAGCTGATCTCTGACTCTTACTGATTCTAGACCCTGGGATCAGATCATCCCCTTGGCCTAAATTTCCCTCTTCACAGCTGAAACACTTCTGAGAATTCTTAGCGAACTCGCCTTAGAATCTCAGCTTAGCTTCAGTGCTCTGCCTCTGTGTGTCTTTACAAATGACCCAAGCCTTTCCTTTATACTTTTCTCGTTGGGAAACCAATGACCATGATTAAATCTTGAATCAATGGCTAAGATTAAAAGAAAGCTTGATCTGTGTGACTTAAGACAATTTCATCACATTTTTAATTAAATTCACTTTAATTATTTAAGTTCCCTAAGTTTTAACTTAGGAAATACATTAAAATAATTAATTAATTTAATATCTCCTTTACTAGATGAAATATCCCAAATCAATTTCTGGGTCTTGTATATCAAGTGTACTCTAGTCCCTCCACAAAATTTGGAAGCTAGAGCACAACTGATGCTACCCCAAATACATAAAATCTCAACACTCCCTCATAGCATCAAGGGTGTGCTCTAGCAATACATCACACTATGCATTACATGATTTTGGGCACTGGTTTTGTGCCGTTGAAGCTTGGCCTACTGCCACTCAACTCTGCATTGCTGCTGCCATTTTGTACTGCTGCCCATGACTCTGCCACTGCCACTACAATCTGTCGGTGTGGCCAAAGTTTTCTCTGCATGGTCTCTAAGATTGTATGCTTCAAGGACTATCAGGATCCTTGCCTTCCAAACTGAAAATTTTGAGAGGCCATCCAACCTGTCCTGATCACGCAGTCCATGAGGATCCATCTTCTCAGAATGTGTCGGAACTTCCTTTTCTCTTTGCTAGAGAAATGGATCGAAGGCCCTTGGTGAAACATGCACCTTTTGCTCCCTCTGACAACTGATTTCCCTCCTTGGAAATCTGCCAAATCAACTATGATTCAGCTCTCTTTGATCCTCTGATCAAACTGCAAGTTTCTTTGGCTAGAAACTCTCTAAGAAGATGATATCCTCCCACACTTTGTCACTTGTGCTAAGGCTAAAAATCTGAAAACTTCAGAATTTTAACCCCACTAGCACCTTCCGAATTTCTACAGCTTTTCTTCAGTCTTTTCTAGTTCCGACAGATTCAGATCTGAATCACACTAGCTGGCTTCAGACCAATCCAGCGTTGTTTCGGAGCTGATTCTGTGCAGTAATTGCATGGGCTTGCTCGGAGATAGCGTTAGACAGCGTCACCCTCCCCTCTGCGTGAATCTGCCTCTGAAAACTGCGTTGTCCCTTCAGATCTACGTTTCTGCTGCTTTTCCAGCTACTTCCTGTAGCTAGAACTTTCAAATTCTTGTTGGTGACCCTCCTAGATCTGCAATTGCTCTGATACCATGTGGAAATTTCTAAATATTTACACTTTATGAAGAAATTATTTACTGTTAATCTGGTTATGCTCCTCCTACTTAGACAAATTATTAACTGAATAAATTCAAGTTAAAATCGAAGCAAAACACATAACAAATCTCAAGCAGGTTCGGATACGGAATCACACTATTTGGCTTGAGAGACCAATCCGGCTGTTTCGGGCCAAATGTACGTAAATGGCATTATTGTGGGCTTGTAGGAGGTAGCCCGGTCGGCAGCGTCACCTTCCCTCTTTACTGAATCTGCCTCTGAAAACTGCGTTGTCCCTTCAGATCTACGTTTCTGCTGCTTTTCCAGCTACTTCCTGTAGCTAGAACTTTCAAATTCTTGTTGGTGACCCTCCTAGATCTGCAATTGCTCTGATACCATGTGGAAATTTCTAAATATTTACACTTTATGAAGAAATTATTTACTGTTAATCTGGTTATGCTCCTCCTACTTAGACAAATTATTAACTGAATAAATTCAAGTTAAAATCGAAGCAAAACACATAACAAATCTCCACCAATTCAGATCTAGAATAAGTTTATGCACACATAGACAAAGTCACAGTTATTTCTAGACAAATAGTCCCTGGAAAAACCCAATGTGGGAAAACCAGTATTCTGGCTGCTGGAGGGTTTTATTATTAAAAATTTTCTAAATACAACAAGCTTGGGTTCCAGATCTAGAAAACCTGACAGAGAAATAATAGATCTACAGCTCACTAGCTGATCTAGGGCCAAAATAATGACTGATCCACACCCTCAAATGGGATTTACAGAACTCAACCAAAATTAGGGCCTAGACACCCCAACGCTGCCCCTAAAGCCTCTGAAGCCCCTCTGAAACTCAGCGCTGCTTCGAAAAGGTCTGCGTTACCCCAAACTGGGTGACGCAGGCCTTACACTGCCCCTTAGGGTCTCTGCGTAACTCTTGAGGGTTTCCTGCAGCAATTAAATTGTCCTTGAGGGACTGCGCAACACCTGCGTAGCACAAATTGCTGCCCTCCTACTTCTCTGCACTACCTCTCTGAGCTGATCTCTGCCTCTTGCTTATTCTAGACCCTGGAATCAGATCATCCCCTTGGCCTAAATTCCCCTCTCTGCAGCTGAAACACTTTTGAGAATTCTTAGCTAACCCGCCCTAGAATCTCAGCTTAGCTTCAGTGCTTTGCCTCTGTGTGTCTTTACAAATGACCCCAAGCCTTTCTTTTATACTTTTCTCATTGGGAAATCAACGACCATGATCAAATCTTGAATCAATGGCTAAGATTAAAAGAAAGCTTGATTCGTGTGACTTAAGACAATTTCATCACATGTTTAATTAAATTCACTTTAATTATTTAAATTCCCTAAGTTTTAACTTAGGAAATACATTAAAATAATTAATTAATTTAATATCTCCTAAACCAAATGAAATTTCCCAAATCAATTTCTAGGTCTTGTAGATCAAGTGTACTCTAGTCTCTCCACAAAATTTGGAAGCTAGAGCACAACTGATGCTACCCCAAATACACAAAATCTCAACAAGGACAAGAATACAACAACGGCAAAGAGGCAGCATACCTGGCAACGCAGAGGCCAGCTAGAGCTATGCATTTCAGCCAGTGCCACGCAGAAGGCAACACAGAGGCAACAGGAACCCTTCAGGGGTGACACAGGCTCAGTCAGGGCAGCACAGGGGTAGCGTAAGCCTAGAGAGAGTGACACAAGCCCAGTCAGGGCAGCACAGGGGCAGCGTAAGCCTAGAAAGGGTGACGCAGGCCCTTCTAGAGCAGTGCAGAGGTTGACGCAAGCCAGAAAGGCTGACGCAGAGGGCTGAGGGACAACGCTAGGGTTTCCGATGGCCCAGAAAGGGCTCGAGTTTTATAAATCACATTTGAGGGTGTGAATCAACCATATTTTCTGTCTCTGAGTGAAAGAGGTATTACTGCTATGATTTTCTCTGTAGATCCAACCATGTATGGTGCCCAAATATTGTTGTATTCAGATTCTACATAATAATAAAACCCACTAGAGCTAGTTGCAGTCGGTTTCCCGCATTGGGTTTTTCCGGGGACATTTGTATGAAAAATCTGTGTCACTTTTTCATGTGTGTGTTATATTTAGTAAATGATCTATAAATGTGTAGGCTGCAATTGTGTTTACTTCGCTGATTTTACTGAATAATTCAGAAAATTAACTTGTATTTAATTCAAGTAGGAAAAGTAAATCGAGAGTGCAGTAGGATTTCTATATTCAGAAATTTTCACACCCATGACACTATCACTGCCACTATTTCATCTGTACTACAACTCCCTCTCAAGTGCTGCACTTGCTATGTTGCTAACACTACCACTGCATATGCACCGCAACTCAGCTACTGAGAGAAGCAACTGAAATCACCCAAATACTGAACAAGTGTTCAGCAGATGCACCTTGGTGCTGAAGACTCTGACTGCTAATAACTACTATGTTGTCCCTGTGATGCACTGCGCTGCCTCTGCTCTGCATTGCATCACACTCCTGTGCTCTGTGCTGCTACTGCTACGTTGTTGTTTCTCTGCTCTGCATTTGTCTAGAAATAGGCATTGCTACCTACTGCATTGTCGTCTCCATCACTCCTCGGCTCTCACTAAAACTCCTCCATCTCGCTACTGCTAATCATGGGCTCCTTTAGCAAGGTAATAATCCATGAGGTGGGATCATCAAGGATCCTACCCAACTGAAGTTCAAAGTGAACTATAGCTCAATGTTGCCCCAATTCTTATCAGTATAAGCATGGGCACTCATAGAAAACTCATCCTGCTCGATCTTTGCGGCTGAAACTGTTGGATCATGCTTCTCATCCTTGTCCTTTTTCTTCAAAGGACATTGTAATGCAAAGTCGCCCATCTCACCACATCTGAAGCATTTCACCTTCGAGACATCTCTCTTTTCTCTTTGTTTCCCTTGCTGCCTTTTAGATGCGAGGGTTGCATTCTCCTCCTCCAAAGTCTTCGATTTGCTACCATTGCTGCTGTCAAGCTTGCACTCGACTAGATCTCTCCTCAGCTCTTCCTCTTGAAGTGTTGACCACATCTTCTCCCAACTAGGAAGCATAGCCTTGTCCAAAATGCTTTGGACAAAAACCTGCCACTCCTCCGTGACTGCATTAAGGGCCAACCTAACCATAGTCGTTGCAGTTGGGGTGGATCCCATGACTGCCAACTGGCCTCGTATCTCCTGAAGTCTCGTAAGGAACAGAGCAATGTGCTCCCCCTTCTGCATATGGATCATGCGAAGCTTCAACTCCAAGGACATCTTCCACTACTCGGAAGTTTCTTCATACAGCAAGGACATGGCTTCCCACATCTCCCTGGCAATGCCCTTGCCAGCTAAATGTGAGACTATGTGATCCTTGACACCATCAAGGATTAGCCTCTTGCACTTTGCTATGTTGGCCTTGTACTTTTTATTCTGATCCGAATCTGTAGGTACAACAACCACATTTTCCACAAACGCCTTGAGATCGTATTCATCTAGAAGTAATTAAATCTTTTCTTTCCAGATTACATAGTTGGAGAAACCCTCCAATCGGTCCTGATCAATAAGACCATGAGCTTCCATCTCAGCCGAAAAACTATCAAGCTGCCTCCTCTTTCTCCCCCTCTACGCAGCCTAGGCAGGCTTACACACTCCCTTAGGAGCTCTTAGATCTGCTGCTCAGATCCTGGAAAAATGTTGAATTCCTCGGTTAGGAATTAACTGAGGAAGAATTCCCCGCTATGTGATTTTTTTTCTTCTGACGCTTCCCTGCTCCGCCAACTACCTGCAGAACCACTGCATTCCACTAGCTCTACGTGAAGACTCTGCGCAGCTCCCTCTGCCTCGGCAAAATCTCAAACCGAAAGTCCTACCTCTCCATCGAATCACTCAGAGAGAGACAACCTCAAAACTTCAACCCTCCCGGCTAGATCTGCGCAATCTCTCTGGGGATTCGATCTACTGCTGTTGCAACAATTTGGCCTTCATTTCAGATTCAGATCTACTCTTCCTGCTTCATATCTAACTGCTCTGATTACCATGTGAAAATTCCTAGATATGAAAATCTTAGGAATCCTACAGCAATAATCTGAGTTTACTTCTCCTACTATGTAAATTAGATTTACAGAATTAATTCAGATTTGAATTATTGAAGTAACTACAGAAGTAGCCTACACTGAATAAAATATGATTCCAAAACTAGGGAATTGAGCAAGAAATCAATCACACATAGGACACAATTATTTGACACAAATCCTCGGAAAAACGTAATGCAGGAAAACCGGTGCAATAGATCTGAGGGTTTGTATTATTAAGTAGTAGAAAATCTAATACATCTCTTAATACCTCAAGGGTTATTCAGTTACAGAGATAAATATTGGCAAAAAGAAATTATGAGTTTTACCTCACACAATCACTGGAAAATCGAGCTAATCCGAACATTGGAAGAACTTCCTCTGGAGGTTTGTGCACAATCACTACGTCACCTCCTTTAAGGACTGCATCACCCCAGCAAAGGATAGATCTGACTCCTGAAATATCAGATGTGGGCCTCCCGGTCTCACACCCCAGGTTCTGGCTTCTGGATCTGATTCGACAACGAAATCTCAGAAACCCTATGAACCTCTGCGTAGCCCTGCGTGTCTCTGCACTAGCTCTGCGTCAGCCTGACTGGCTTTGCGCTCGCCATGTTGGACGTCTATCTGCCTCCCTCTGCCAATGACTCTCCAGCTGAGAAAATATTTCTCTCCGAAAGCTACTCTGCCCCTCACTGCACTCAATCACTTAGATCTGATCTTTGTCTGAGCACTGCTCTGTCTGAAGAATTTGATCTCAAGCTTCACTCTGTGTGTGTTTCCAAATGACCCTCAAGCCTTCCTTTATAATCTTGCCGTTGAGACATCAACGACCGAGATTAGATCTCTAATCAACGACTAAGACTATATTATACTTTATCTGCGCCTTTTCTAGATTATTCTCACTCTGTTTTATTAATGTCCTTTAATTATATAATTTCCCTAAGTTTAGACTTGGGGTCTCCATTAAAATAATTAATTATTTTAATAAAACATGAATCGAGCGAAATTTTCACAAACGATTTTCTGAGTTCTTTGGAATACTAGTGTCTAAGCCTCTCCAAAAAAATTGGGGCTTAAAGCACTTTCCGATACTACAAAAATCAACATTTTGGACCCTCAAAACCCACATTTCCTAAGTTTAATGGAAATTGTGGCATTTAATTAGGCTAGAATTAAATAAAATAGAGAGAAATAAATTACTCCATGTGACAAAATGATGTGGAAATGACTTGGAAATTATCCTAAGTCAAAGAGTTGAGTCAACGAAAATGTGGAGGATGACTGAGCACACTGCATCATTAATTCAACATTATTTTATCAAAATCGAATTTCCCAGAGATGAAGCGGCAGTTACACACAAGGAAAATCGAATTTATTAAAGGCAGTTGAGCATAAAAGGAATATTCTACAGGATCAGTTAACTCAAGACCAAGTTGGGACATCTTCTCATGAGCTATCTAGAGTGCAACAACACTCAGCACTTCACTTAGATGATTTACGCTATTCCTTAAGCTTAGACTGCGCATTTACTCAGAGGAAACAAACAGTTCTCAGGGGCCTACGCAGAAGTTCACTAGGATCATCCACATGTAAGGTTTCAGTTTGATCAAGTCTGCAGTGGTGGACTTGATGTAGTACAGGACTTCGTTTGGCTTATGGATGAGTTCGCTGGATCATATGGGGCATTTGATTTCCATTGGTGTGCACCAAAGAAATTCGATTTTTCTCTAGGTTTCTCAGTCTTCTCCACATCGAACTTAGCTATCTTTCCTTAGGATTTGCTCCAAGTTCAGTTCTCACATGCATTTGTCCTTCGGAATTGCTCCCAACTCTTTATATAACAAAGCCATGGGCCATTGTATTGTATCATGTTATGAGCCATTGGGCTTGAGGAAACTCTGCCATTTTGTACTTGCATATGTTGAGATTTTTTGTATTTCGGGTAGCATCGGATGTGCTCTAGCTCCCAAAATTTGTGGAGAGACTAGAGTACACTTGATCTACAAGACCCAAAAAGGGATTTGAGAAATTTCATCTGGTTTATGTTGAGATTTTGTGTATTTTTGGTAGCATCAGTGGTGCTCTAGCTCCCAAATTTTAAGGAAGGACTAGAGTTCACCTGATCTACAAGACCCAGAAATGGATTTGGGAAATTTCATTTGGTTTAGGAGATATTAAATTAATTAATTATTTTGATGTATTTGCTAAGTTAAAACTTAGGAAAATAAAATAATTAAAGTGAATTTAATTAAACATGTGATGAAATTGTCTTAAGTCACACGGATCAAGCTTTCTTTTAATCTTATTGTTAAGTTAAGATTTAATGTAGGCTGTGATTTATAGCAGTATAAAGGAAGGAAACAGGGGCATTTGTAAGACACACATGGAGGCGAGCAACGAGCTAAGTTGAGATTCTAGGCGGGGACCCCGAAGAATTCTCGAGAAGTGTTTCGTTTCTTTGAGAATTTAGACCAAGGGGATGATGCGATCCCCGAGGGGTCTAGAATACACGAGAAACGAGAGAAAGTCCCGGCGAGAACCGGCGCGAGAGAGAGAGCGAGCGACGCGCGCGGAGACGGCGGCAACGGACGGCGCGGCGGTGTCTTTCTGGGCGGCGGCCCCCGGTTCTGGGCT